>VWZX01010825.1:166933-387984 GCA_013399015.1 Galbula dea
ACAAGGGGGATAAGTGGGAGGGAGAATAACGAGGTGTTCTGGCTTGGCTAAGGAGTGAGAAGGCAACTTTGTAGCCATCTTCTTCTCCCCAAAACCCCTCAAAAAGAAAAACCAAACCAACCTAACCAAAACCAAAATAACAACAACAACCCTCCCCCCCCCAAAAAAAAAAAAAAAAAAAAAGCCCCAAAAGCCCACCAAAACCAAAAACAAAAAAAGGGCAAACCCTCCAACCAACAACCGTCCCCCTCCTCCGCGGGCGTAAAAACTCCGCCCCTGGGATGGGGGGGGCGGTGGGAAAGTTTATTTGAATGCAGGAAATAAAAGAGGAGAGGGTGAGGGAGGAGGAAAAGCAAAGAAAAAAAAAAAAAAAGGAAAGGAAATCAGGAGAAAAGGAGAAAAAAAGGAAAGAAAACCAGAGGAAAATAAGGAAAAGGGGAAAAAAGAAAAAAGGGATAAAGGAAAAGATAGAAAAAAGAAAGAATGAAAAAGAAAGGGAAAAAATAAGGAAATAAAGAAGAAAAAAGGGGAAAAAAAAGAGGAAAGAGAGAGGGAGGGGGAGAGAGAGAGGGAAAACAAAGCGGCAGGGCAGAAGCCCGCTGGCAGCCCGGAGGAGGAGCGGGGCTGGGGCCGGGCGGTGCCTGCGGCGGGGCCGGGGCCGGGGGGNAGGAAAGTTTCAGCGTCGATCGGGGAGCACCAACCGGGCCGGGTTTTGGGGAGCCTGGCCCCATCGGTACGGCAACTTTCCCTTCGTTTTACCGAACCGGAGCCAAGGGGCCCGGTTCATGCCGGGCTTCAATCGACATCTCCGCTTCCACCCTCGCCGCCGCCGCCGCCGCCGCCGCCGCCGCCGGGCCCGGGCTTAACGGCGGAGCCGCCGCGTTGGCCCAGCGTCCCGGCGATGCGGAAACTCTTCGGGGAAAGCTGTCGGCAAGCTACGGGGGGGAACGGTACCGGGAACGGCACCGGGAGTGGCACCGGGAGCGCTACCGGTACCGGTACCGGGAGCGTTCGTGGAGCTCCCCCTCCGCCTCCACCCCGCAGCCGCGTCCCGCACCCTGCACTTCGTTCTCCCCGCGGAGTTCCGCCGGAGCCCGTCCCGCATTCCTGGCATAACTCGACTCGACCGCAACCACCCTCCTCCTCCTCCTCCTCCTCTTCCCCATCACCCCGTTCCAACCGGGAAGATGAAGCGACGGCATCCCGCTCGCCCCGCGCTGCTTCCTTGTCCGGCACCGAAGGAGAAGGGCTAACTGGTGCTACTCACCGGCACCACATCGCCCGGAAGAAGAAGAAGGAGGAGGAGGAGGAGGAGGAGGAGAACAGTGGTTGGGAGAAGCCGGGTGATGGTGGAGATGCCGAGGCCGAAGGTTGCGGGAGGGTGGTCACCCATCGTCATCCTTTGCCAGTGGTGGCCCGTGTCTCCAAAGTGAACATCCTGCCTTTCAGTAGCCCCAGCGGGTCGAGGGGCAGCAGTCGTTATTCTAGCACGGAGACACTGAAGGAAGAGGAGCAGTTTGGGATTTGTTGGCCCAACCAAGGACGGACTCTTCAAGCAGGTTACGGTGTCTATCGATCACCTAGTTTTGGGGCGAGCGATGGCTTGGCGTGGGGACAACCGGTGGTCCGCATCCGTCCCAAGCTGCCACAGGGCACGGCCAAGGCAAAACCGGACTTTGGGAGTGAGAACCTGTGCCAGCCAGGACTGGAGGAGGAGCAGGCCAAGCACCGCAAGTCCTTGTCCAACCCTGACATCGCCACTGAGACCCTGACGCTCCTCAGCTTCCTCAAATCAGACCTCTCAGAGCTGAAGGTGAAGAAGAAAGGGGTGAGGATTGGCCTTGATGCGGGCTCTGATGGCTGCTCCAGCGTTGCCAACCCCTCAGCAGGTGGCCATGGTACTGCTCAGCCCCACAACCGCTGGGCACCAGGTGAGCGGCCAACTCTCAAGGACCTGACAGCCACTTTGCGTCGTGCCAAATCCTTCACCTGCTCTGAAAAATCAGGGATGCGACGGCTTTTCCTACAGAGCACCATGAAGCAGAGCTCCTCTGAACTGCTCCTGACCACTGCTGACAGCCAGGACCGCGTGGCTGCGGATGAGGGACAGAAGGGGGATGAGGATGCTCTCCCTATGGTCATCCAGGACCAGTACATCCAAGAGGCAAGGCAGGTCTTTGAGAAAATCAGCAGGATGGGTTCTCAGCAGGACTATGGCTTCCCAGCCGAGCAGAAGGATGGCGGAGGTGTGGAGGGCATTGAGGTGGCGACATCGACAGGGCTGATGGACACTACCCTTCGAGGGCAGGAGGAGAGCACGCGGTGTTTGAAGGAAGCAGAGTCGGAGGAGAACCTCGCTCGCAGGAAATCTGTGGAGGAGCTGTCAGGTCATGAGTCGAGTGTGACGGATGAGGGCATCGTTACAGAGCCAGAGCCCACAGGGTTGCCCTTCCAAGACCTGCATGAAGCTGTGGATGCCTGGACGATGCCCAACGCTGGGCTGGCAGCTGGTGACACCGAAACACCACTGCCCTCTCAACCGACAGTGGCCGTTGAAGACCTTCCAGCTGGCAAATCGGAGACACCGAGTACCCCTGGCAGCTTGCGACGCCGACGTAAGTTCCCCTCGGCTGGTGCCAATGGGATGGAGGGTGGCAGTGAGGGTGGCAGTGAGCCCTACCGCTCCCTCAGCGACCCCATGCCCCACCGGAGACGCTCGGTGGCAGAGGAGGTGAAGAATTTCTCCGTTGACAGCAACCTCCTGGGTTCACTGAGTGCCAAGGTGGGCATCCCCCAACCCAACACCATCGCAGGCAGCGCAGGCAGTGCAGGCAGCGACCTGTCACTGGGCAGCGATGGGCCACGGGACTACAACAGCCTCATCCAAACCATCGTCAGCCAGCCAGGTGCCATGGCTAAGCTCATCGATGAGAAAGGCAACGGCAAGACCATCAAGAAGAAGTCATTGAGTGACCCCAGCCGCCGAGGCGAGCTGCCAGCTGGTGTCTTTGAAGGGCCTGGTGAGGCCATCAGCGAATTGGAGCCCAGCATCCCACCATCCAGCAGCGAGCCTATACTTTCAGCACAAGCTGCAGCTCCGGGCACCGGCCGCGGTTATGGCTTTGACCCCAAGTTGGCTGATGTGTTGTCCCCTCGTATCGCTCGACGCAGCTCCAAGAAGCGCTCCAACCGTGCAGCTCACCAGGAAAACCAACCGCCACCGGCACCTGCCGTCCTCACCAAGAGCCGCCCAGCCACCAAGCACGTCCGTCACACCAGCGAGCCTGCCACCTTCATCCCCATTACTGTCCCCGAGACGCTTGTCCCCTCTGGCCACCACAGCTACCTTCCAGCACCAGCTGCTGGAGCTTCAACTGGCAAATCCTTCCCAACCCTCCAACCTCCTTCACTGGAGGATGTCACCAAGCGGTACATGCTGGCCCTCAACTCAGGTGACGCGTCCCCCAGTCCTGGGGATGGATCTCGTTCTCCACCCGCTGCCCCACCGCCTCGGCTACCCCGGTGCCCACGGCCACCTGATGAACACAGCCCCAGGACCAAGCCACAGGTGGTAAGTGTTCATCCATCCTGAAAACACCTTCTTTTCATGGGGTACATGAGCCCTCCAAAGGGTTGATGGCTTTGGGGGTGTGTCACATAGCCCTAGCCGGGGACAGATTCTCGCTTGTGGATGCACAGCTGGATGGCCAAGAGCTTTCCCAGCCCTTTCTGGCAGTCCCAAGGGAATGAGCTCTTGTTTGTAGGAATGAGTGCCCTAATAAAAAGGTCATTTTTGTGTGGGAAGAGGCAGTTTTCAGGTTAAATAGCACCAATTGTTGGTGGATGGTGGCTTTATAGGTATAGATATATATTTATATACAGCATCTTCTGGTGTTGCTATATAAGGTCTCGGTAAATGGGTGTGCTCTTGGCTGACCCCAAGATGCTGAAGCCAAAATTGCCTTTTCCTTAGCAGGGAGAGCTTAAATGGTTCTTTTTCTTGGGGTTCCCCATGTCATACCCCATATTGAGCAAATTGGGTTTTTTCCCCAAAAAAAATTCACCACCTCTGTGACCAGGAACCATGCTGGCAGCGTGGGAAAAAGGGGGAAAAATATTCTCGTGCATGCAGTGAGTGTTTTATTGATGGGTAAAGTTTTATCCTGTCCATGGAAGAACTAGTTCTACCTGGGGGGTGGTTTGCTCTCTGCAGAGCGTGGTCTTGTGCTTTAGGGTCTCCCCCGGGGTGGTTGTTTTTCTGGCATTGCTGATGTTTGAAGATGGACTTGGGTTCCCATCGCTCCGGGTGTTTGTGCCGGGAAGCGCTTGGAAGCGTCACCTCCTCCTGCAGCACAGCAGTGCTGGCACCCACTGGGGCTTTTAATAACTCCAGGCAGAGCCCAGAAATACCCATTCCTGTGGGGGATGAGCCGAGGCTTTGCGGGAACAGGGCTGGCAGGGCTCTCTCACCCTGCTTTGATGCCGGTTTAAGAGTTGGGACTGGACCGTTCCCTTCCAACAGCCGCCGGCAGCCAAGCGTGAAGTCTCCAGGCTGAGCCTGGTGGTGTAACCCTTGCTGGCCAGGGCAGAGCCACGTGGAGCAAGGGTGCTTTTGTTTGCACGTTCCCAAAATCCAAATCCCTGTAGTATCTTCCCGTAAGATGTTCTCCTGGGATCCAGCATCCCTGTAGTATCATTCCCCCAAGATACTCTTCTGGGGTCCAGCATCCCCACAGTTTTATTCCCTGAAGATATTCTCTTGGGGTCCACCCTCCCCATAGCATCATTACTCTAAGATGCTCTCCTGGGGTCCAGCATCCCTGCAATATCCTGTCCCCAAGATATTTCTGCGGGATCGCAGCATCATTTCCCCCAGGATATTCTTGTGGGATCCAGCATCCCTGCAGCATCATCCCCCCAGGATATTCTCCTGGGGTTTGGCATCCCCACAGCATTATTCCCTCAAGATATTCTCTCTGGATCCAGCATCCCTGCAACATCATTCCCCAAAGATTCTTTTCTTTTGGGATTGGATATGCCTGCAGCACCGTCCCCCCAGGATATCCTCTTGGGGTTGGGTATCCCTGCAGCACCATCCTCCTGGGATATTATCCTGGGGTTTGGCATCTCCACAGTGTTATTCCACCAAGATATTCTCCTGGTATCCAACATCCCATCAGCATCATCCCCACAGGATATTCTCTTAGTATCCAGCATCCCCACAGCATCACTCCCACAGGACATTCTCTTAGTACCCAGCATCCCCCAGCATCATTCCCCCAAGGTATTCTCCTGGGGCTGGGCATCCTTGCAGCATCATCCTTCCAAGATATTCTTCTGAAATCCAGCATCCCTGCAACATCATTTCTCCAAGATACTCTCCTGGGGAGCTCTGCCCCTCATCTATCTCCATCTCCAACTGCTGTCCCCATTGCTGGGCAACAGCTGTCGATGGCCACGAACAGGGAGCTCTTGGTTCCTGTGTAAAACATCCTTGGAAATATTTTTGGGTGAATTTTGCATCATTTTTGCTCGAGGTACCAGCTTAGAGTGAGGCACCTGTCCTCTTTCTTTGATGCTATTGAGGCATCAAAGCATTATAATTAAGCAGGGTAAAGAAGAACCTCCTGAAGCCACAACTGGTGGCACCCTGGGGACATCAGCAGGTCCCCAAGGTGAGGCAGTGCACCTGGTGGCATTTCTTTATGGGGAAGTATCTGTTACTAAATTATTAATATGTTAAGTTTATATAATACAGAGTTTATATTAATATTGTATAAAGAGAGATTTGTTAGGCAAGCAGCTCCAAGGGATGGTGCCCATCCCATGATGGTTCCGGTACCAGGGATGCTCTGCAGACCCTACACCTCCAAACATCCCCCACCCCTGGTCACTTTGGGATGATTTCAAGTGGATTTAAGCATTGGCCCAGGCTGCCCAGGGCAGTGGTGGAGTCACCACCCCTGGAGGGGTTCAGAAAAAACAGATATGGCACTTAGGGCCATGGTTTAGTGGCATGGTGGTGCTGGGTTGATGGTTGGACTTGATGATCTTAGAGGTCTCTTCCAACCTTAATGATTCTCTGATTTCTACCAACTCCAGTACTGGGCTCTGGCAATTGGAAGCTCAGTTTGGCTGAGCATCACCTCAGGGATATGGGCCACCCCTAGGGATGGACCTTGGGGATGCTGCTCCTCACCTTGCTTGAACCCTCCAGCCTTGGGCCAAGAGGGTGCACATTTTCCCTTTTAAGGGCAACACCACAGCTGTATCTTCACATCTCTCTCCTGCCTTTGGCTTTCTTTGTGCTGCAGCTATAACATAACTGAAACCAGGATTTTTATTTCTCTTTTTGATTTATTATATAGTGGAGCTGGGATGTTTTATTTCAGATGGCACCAGCCTTGGCTGGGGGAGGGGGTGGTGAGGGACTGAGCCCTGCAAGGGAGTTGCTTTAATTCTAGTCAAGAGCATTGAGGACTGGATAGTACTTGGCACTGGGGTGGCTGCTTGGGAGCAGAGATTTACATGATCGCTGAACAATGGCACAAAATAAGCTTTATTTTTTTGTTTTATTTCATTTCCCCACACACACATACTCCCTAACTCAATGGAGAGGGCTGGTGTTGCAAGGTTGGTCATCTGCTTGGAGGAATGGTCATTGCTGCTTGGGGGTTTTGGGGCAACCCATGTCATGGTAATGGTCCATCCATCCTGATGTCTGTCTACAGTAGACAATGCTGGCAAGTGTAGTGGAGTCCAGTGAGTGTGTAATGATGTTCCCCCAAAATATTCTCTCCCAAGATATATCTTTCTCCCCCAAGATATTCTCATGAGATACAATATCCCTACAGCATCACCCCTCAGGATGTTCTCCTGGCATCCAGCATACCCACAGTGTTATTCCCTGCAACATCAATCCCCCAGGATATTCTGCTGGGAGCCAGCAACCCTGCAGCATGATTCCCCCAAGATATTCTCCTGGGATCCAGCATCCCTGCAGCATGATTCCCCCAAGATATTCTCCTGGGATCCTGCAGCATCAGCCCACCAGGCTGTTTTCCAAGCCCCCATGGTTCGATGGTGGCTTTGGCAGTGTGAGTCGGTTGTTTGCCATCCCAGCTGGGAGAGGTAATGTGCTGTTCTCCCTGGGCAGCAGGACTGTTTGTCCTGGGTGCTTTCCAGAGATCCTCCATGGAGCTGGAGCCAGCCAAACCATCCTGGGTGCAGAAGAACTTCTTCACCCTCTGTCTGATGCCAAGCATGAGGCTTTCAGTTCCCTGGGAGCTGCTAGCAGCACGTCCCACTCTGACGCACAGCATGGGGGCCACGGGAAGAAGGGATGTTCACAAGAAAGCAAGAATAAAACCCTAAAAAACCTCAAGAGAGAGAAGTTTTCCTGCCCCCAGCATCCCATCAACCGCTGGGATGGAGAACACACCCATGGATATGTGTAGCAGCCTGGCACTGAGCAGCGGGTGCTGCCCAGTTGGGGTGGATTTGAGATCCATTTGCTGCTCGGTGAAGCTATGAGCAGGATTACAGGCTGGCAACCCTTTGGATCTTTCTTTTCCCCCTAAGGGCTGAATCCAGCATGGGATGGAAAATGAGGTATGTTCACTGCCACACTCTGTTTGTTGACTTAGCAGCAGTTGGATTAAACAGGAAAATATTGATTTAAATATAGCACCTCGCGGGAGCGGAGGAGTCGTGGGAACGTGGCCCCCAGCGCCCCGACTGCTGCCTTCTCCACCTGCTGTTCCTTGAGCAGGGTGGCTGCACCCCAAAAAAGTCATCAGGGTTGGAGGGGGATCCCTGAAGGGAAACATCAGGGTCATGTTCCCAGAGATGCTTGCGTAAAACCCACCCCAAGCATCCTCCCTCTGAGCTCACCCTGGCATGGCTCATCCTCCAGAAGCTCCTCCTCGCTTTGGGGACAGCTCAAGGAATGGATCCATGCACTGCCATATATTCCATGGCCAAAATTTGGCATCTTTGGATTTACTTATCCTTCTAGTCCTTTTCCATAAATCTCCATAGAAGCTAGATTTGGGGCCGCAATTGGGAGTCTTCTCATTTGTCAGCATTACTTGGGGAAGTAGAATTAAAGGTGCTGCAGAGGGAGGATGAGGATGGGTAGATCTTGGCTTTCCTCTCCCAGTGCCTGTGCCAATGGTGTTCCTGTTTTTTGAGCCTCTGTCTCTGCTGTGCTTAGCAAAACATTGGGGTTAGGGGGAAACTGAGGCATACAAGCAGCCCCTTACTGCTCTTGGGAGGGAGGTTGGAGGTGAGAGGGAGCAAGGAGAAGCTGGCTGGCATCAGGGGGACCCACAGGGAATGCTAGCTGTCAGTGGCACAGATTGACAATGGGGCCACAGGCATGGGGCCAAGCAACATGGCTTGGAAGGATGAACCATTCCTTTCCCTGATTCACTAGATCCACTTAACTCTCCCCATTTTTACCCCTCTTCCTTTCCCTGATCCCCAAATCCACTTAATTCTCCCCATTTTTGCCCCTTTTCCCCAGTTCCAAAATCCCCTTAACTCTGCCTGTTTTTGCCCCTTACCTTCTGTGGTTCCCCTTAACGCTGTTCATTTTTAATCCTTTTCCTATCACCCCTGATTCCAAAATCCCCCTAACTTTGCCCATTTTTGTCCTTTTTTTCTCCCCCAGTCCCAAAATCCTCTTAACTCTGCCCATTTTTGCCCCTTCCCTTCCTCTCTGCCAGGGTTTTGAATGCCCTTGTGTGACAGTGAGGACATACCTGGTGTCACCCTCAGCCATCTCCCTTGCTCCTTGTCCTTTGTGCCTGCCCCCATTTTTAATTAAAAACCTCTAATTAATTAGGCAGCAAACTCCAGCAGAGGGCTTGGACCAGGCAGGATACACATCCTTTGATCCCAGATATCCCAGGGTAGCACAGTATGGGTGTAGGGAGGTGTTCTGTGATGGTGGCCCTGGAGCGAGAGGGTTAGTTGGATGCTGGGGGTTGGCCTTGGCCAGCAGCCTCCTGGCCTAAAGGTCAGGCTCTTGGCAGGGTGCTGGAGCTGCAGCATGGTGGGAGGCTGGGACAGCCTCAGTGTGAGCTCTGCTTCCAGCCTGTGGAGAGACCCATGGCTCTGCATGGGTGCTGGAGTGCACACTCAGGGGTGTATAGAGAGGTCCTTGGTTCAAGGACACACGTGCAAAGGCGTATGGAGAGGTCTTTGATCCAGAGGTGCCCATGCAGGAGATCCCTGGTTGCAGAAGTGTCCATGCAGGGGTCTATGGAGAAGACCTTGGTCCAAGGGTGCATGTGCAGGGGTGTATGGTCCAGGGTTGTCGGTGCAGGAGATCCCTGGTTGCAGAGGTGTCCATGCAGGGGTGTATGGGGAGATCCTTGGTCCAGGGATGCCCATGCAGTGATTCATGGGGTGGTCCCTGGTGCCAGGGTGCTGGTGTACGTGCAGGAGTCACTGGGAGATCCACAGTGCACCCCTGTACAGGAAGGTCTGTAGGGCTGGTGTGCAGTTGCAGGGTAAATGGAGAGGTCCCTGGTGCTGGGGTGGACATGCAGGTGTCCAGAAGGAGATCTCTGATGGGGATGTGCACATGCAGAGCTGCACAGGGAAACCTCTGGTGCTGGGGTGCATGTGCAGGGGTGCCAGGATAGATCTGGGGTGCTCTGGTGTGCAGGGGTTCATGGAGACATCAGTGCTCCAGCTGCTCTGAATTTCTGGGCAGCTTGCCTGCACCCTGATGGGGCTTCATGCCTGGACTTTTCTATGCAGCATCTCACACCTCCAAAGCTTCTGCCTGGGGGAGGTGACCTCAATCTCTGATCTGCTCTTGCAGAGGAAGCAGCAAGTTGGCATCTCCAAGATGCACACTTGCATCATTGGTACCCTTCTGCCACAGTCAGCTGGGATGGAGACTCAAAGCTGCTCATGTCTTGCTGCTGTGGCCTTATGTCCATCTTTGCAAGGGCTGTGGAATTTAGAGCCTTTCCCAAGGATATTTCCCAAGTGGAGGGTTTCCTGCAGATGCTGATTCCTGTGTGGTGGGAGGAAGCAGAGAAGTGACCTGACCTACTGAGGTCTTCCCTTGCTGTGACTTTATTGCTGAGCTCAATCACTCATGTGGTGCAGGCAGGTCCTAGTGGGGTTGTTCTCCCAGCTTTGGGACTGCAGCACAGACTTCTCCTAAATTTGGGATGGAGAGGGTGGTGCCATCACACGAGGGGAAGATGCAATGGAGCAGCACTAGGGTTTGGTCTGTGTAGTTTCTTCCCCTTCTCCCAGGGCTTTTTCACTGGAAAACCAGGAAGGAGACTCCCTTCCTCTTGTCCATCCATCCATCCACCCACCCATCCCCCTCCATCCACCCATCTCCATCCCTCCTTCATCCATCTCTATCCATCCATCCACCCATCTCCACTCATCTTCATCCATCTCCACCCATCTTTGTCCATCTTCATCCATCCATCCCTCCATGTCCACCAATCTTCATCCATCTCCACCCATCTTCATCCATCCATTCATCTCCATTCATCTTCATCCATCTCCATTCATCTTTGTCCATCTCCATCCATCCCTCCATGTCCACCCATCTTCATTCATCTCCACCCATCTTCATCCATCCATCCATCCATCTCAATTCATCTTCACCCATCTCCACCCATCTCCACCCATCTTCATCCATATCCATCCACCCACCCAGCCATCCCTCTCCATGTCCCCCCCTCACCCATCTCCACCACCCATCAACAACAGGCCCCACTAGCTATACAGCCATGATTTTCAGCATGGACATGGTCCATCTTCCAGAACATCTCCTCCTGAAGGTATCAAATCTAGCTTGCACAGACAGAATCCACTTAAGCAAAGATGTTGTGATTTCCACCATGGGGTTTGCAGGCCAGGAAGTGTCTGGAGAAGAAAAGTCAGCCACTTCCACCCCTTCTCCCTCAACGTTGCTCTTTTTACAGCTCTGATGGTTGGTCCCGGTGGGGCTGTTTCTCCAGGCTCCCTTGGTTTCCATGGAGAGGATGGGTGAGGAATTTCAAAGGGAATGGCTCCAGTAAATGAACTCTCCTCTAAAAATAGCATGTTTGCTTTTGGGTCTTTGGGAACTGTGGCCTGGCCAATGGGAGGGAGAACAAAAATCAGCATCTGGGTAAAAATATTCCAGTAACTTGCTCTTCGTGCAAACTCCTATCGGAGCTGCTCAGCTTCCAGGGGACAGGAGTTGCTCCTAGTCTGCCCAGTTCCTACCTGCACTGGTACCAGTTGCTTCATGGCCACCATTCCTGGTTGCAGATGGAGATTGTCCCCAGGCTATGTGTCCTCCTGCACCTTATATAGATTATTTTAAGTTGATTCCCTGCAATTTGTGGGGTAGAGGGTTCATGGCCAGAACATGTTGGGCTTCCATGATCTCCATGTCCTGCAATGCCCCAGATCACCTAGGCATGTCCCTTTCTGGGAACCAGGGGATGGCCACCACCACCTTCCACCCCACTGGTGACATCCAAGATGCCAGTGAACCCTACTAAGACGTTTCAGCATGGATGTGCTAGGAAAAGGACATCTGTGGTAGTGTCCACCACCAGGTTTTCTCTGGAGGAGATGCTACCATCCCAGTGTAGAAATGGGCACCTCCAAGTACCCTCCAGAGAAGTCACCATCCCTGTTGGGTGACAGCCATCACGAGGCCCACCTTGGAGGACTCACCATTCCAATGAGGGGCAGCTACCACCAGGTTCCCCTTGGAGAAGTCACCATCCCAACAGAAGAATGGCCACCACCAGGTCTCCTCTGGTGAAACCACCATCCTGACATGAGGATGGCCACCACCAGGTCCCCCCTGGAGGTGTCATCATCCCTGAGGGTACAGCCACCACCAAATCCCCTCCAGAGAAGCTGTTGTCCCAACGTGGGGATAGACACCACCAGGTCCCCTGCAAGGAGCCACCATCTCCACTTGGAAGCAGCCACCACCAGCTGCCCTCTGGAGATGCCATCCTGACATGGAGATCACCACCACTGGGTCCTCTCTGGAGGGGTCACCATCCTGACATGGAGACAGCCACGACTAGGTCACCTCCAGCAAAGCTACCATCCAGATATGGGGACGGCCACCACCAGGTCCTCTCTGAAGGAGCCACCATCTCCACGTGGGAGCAGCCACCATCAGCTACCCTCTGGAGAAGCCACCATCCTGCTGGGAGGACAGCCACCCCCAGGTCCCCACCAGAGGAACCATCATCCCAACATGAAGACAGCATCATCCCCCCATGATTCCTGAGGCTGGAGAACATCTCCTTGGTGGTGCAGTGGAGTTGCTATTTGTGACCGCCTGTTCCCAGGCTCTCCGGTGCTCTCCAAAAAAAACAAGAAGGGAGTTGTTTGCATGGGAAGATTGGCATCTCCAAGCCCAGGATATGGTTTCCTGCTTTTTTTAGCTGGAGTAGCAGCAGCAGACTCCTCAGCCTGCCCTGATTTGGCATCCTTCTTCTTTCTTCTTTTTTTTTTTTATTGGAAGAGTTTCATCCTGACCCCTCAGCAGAAACGCTGGCGCTAGCTGTAGGACATCGCTTTTGGTCCCTTAGCTTTGGTTGTTTTGGTTGCCCCAAACCCTGGTGAGATGGGATGTAGATGGCTCAGAGCCTCAGTAAGCGGAGAGGGGACTCATCCCTTGGTCATCCAAACCTGGAGCAGGTCAGTAGATGTTGAAATGGCCTTTTTAGTTTGTTTGTTTGGGGGTTTTGTGCTGCCCTCACCCTGGGTTGCCACCGTGACAATGACAGGGCAAGGAAGACGTCACCAGCTCTCGCCTCGCTGGGACGTGACGTGGGATGTGGGCGTTCCTGGAGAGGTCTGTGGTCCCACCAGCATCATGCTGCCCCAGTTGCAGCTGTGCTGGGCAAGAGGATCCACTGAGTGTGGAGCTGGGTGTCTGTGGGGTGTGGGAGATACTGGAGGTGGAGTTGGCATGGACACAAAGGGGGTCTTCTGCTGGTTGCAGGCAGGTTGCTGCCAAGGGTGTGGATTGAGGTGGAGGAGCATGAGAAGGGCCAGGGCAGGGGCATGGCATGAACTGTTCAGGGTTCCTGGCTCCTGGTGTCCATCAGCTTCTGTGTGGCTATGGACTCCTGGCTACCTGTTGGTTCCTGGGTGCCCATCAGCTTCTGAGTGTCCATCAGCTCCTGGGTATCCATTGGGACCTGGATGCTTGTGGATTTGTGGGTGCCCCATAGACTCATACTTGTAGGCTTCTAGGTGCACATCAGCTCCTTGCGACTCATGGACTCCTTAAGTCTCTGTTGGCTCCTGGGTGCCCATCAGGTCCAGAGTCCTCATCAGCTCCTGGGTGATTGTGGATTTGTGAGTGCCCATGGATTCCTGGTATCTGTTGGCTCCCAGATGCCCAGCAGCTCATGGGTGCTTGTCACCTTGTGGTTGCTTGTGGATTTGTGGATGTCCATGGACTCCTGGGGTGTCTGTCACATCCTAATTGCATGTGGATTCATGTGTGCCCGTGGACTCCTGGATATCACTGGATGCTGACCATCCACCAGTTCTTGGGTGCCTGTGATCTCTCGATGCCCACAAGCTCCTGGATGTCTATTTGCTTCTGGGTGTCCTTCAGCTCCTTTGTGCTTGTTGATTCCTGGGTGTCCATGGACTCCTGGTATCTATTGGATCCTGGGCATTTGTCAGCTCTTGGGTGCATATGGGATGCCCACTGGCTCCTGATGCCCATCAACTCCTGATGCCCATTAGCTCCTGGGTGCACATCAGTTCCTGGATGCCCTTTGGCTCTTAGGTGCCCATTGTTTCCTGGTGCCCATGAGCTCTTGGGTATGTGTCAGTTCCTGGATGCCCTTTGGCTCTTGGGTGTCCATAACCTCCTGCTGCCCAATGACTCCTGGTGCCAATCACCTCCTGGGTGCTGGGCCAGTACCCTCCTGATTACCCCAAAAATTTGCTTGCACCCCCCTCACCTGGATCCACCCCCAATGCCACCAGGAGTTGACACCCAACGCCGATGCCAAGGGGTGCCAACATTGGACACTCTTCCCTTCCCTCCAAAATCCCAATAAATATAGCTTTGGGGTGCTGGAGGATGCAGGATGTGGCTTGTGCCAGCTGCTGATGGAGGACCTAGGGGTGCTGGTGAGTTGGGGGGTAACAAGTAGGAGGCCAAACACACTAGGAGACAGCAGAGAAGAAGGAAAAGGGGTGGGAGAAGAACGTGGCTGACCTCAGCATCTGGAAAGCTGCACTCTTGGGCCGTGGCCTGCGTGCCGAAAAGAGGAGGCCAAAAAAACCCTTCCATATTTGGTGAAAGCTGCTCTAGGGCTCCTCAAAGGCTGGCTTGCAAACGGGGGGCCCAGCAAGCTCCCCCCCCTCCCCAAGCCCCAGGCTGAGGTGACACGAGTTGTGTGAGGGCTCTGTAAAGGCACTGAGGGATGGGTGGTAGCAGGGGGGGACTGGGAAATTGGGGTGAGCATCCTAGGTGGGGTGGGAGAGGGACATAAGGAGGAGAAAACCCCTGGGGTGATGATAGTGGTGGAGGAAGGATGCCTTGAGATGTGCCAGCATCAGCCTGAGCCTTGTATTTTGGGGAGTGAGATGAGGACCCCTTGTACACTGGCATTGGTAATGCAAACCCTGCTTCAAGTGAAAGTCCCATGGGAAAAGCCCCAGGATGTGATTAGAGGGTGGATTTTTGTGGCTTTGGAAAATGAACCTCCCACCATCTCCTGCTCCCCATCCCACTGGCACTGCTCCCTGAGATGGCACCAGGATGCCTAGTGTCTGTCCTTCCACCCTGCACTGGAAGAATTCCTCCAACTCCTTTTATATTTTTTATTCCCTGGGTTTTTTTGGTTGGGTTTGTTTTTTTCCTCTCTCACACTTCACAAGCAGAATTACAGCCAGGCAATGTCCTCCTGGGATGAATCAGCCCATCCAAGAAGTCAAAGAAGGGAAAACAACTTGAGTTCTTGGTGCATCCCTTTGGGGCTGAAGCCATTCTCCTCCTCTTTTTCTTCCTCCTCCTCTTCCTCCCCATCCCAGAGGTGGCTGTGCTGCTGGGTTTCTCCCTGGGAGCATCCCTGAGGCTCCTCAGTGAGCTGGGAGCCTGGGAAAAACCCAGGACTAAGGGAAAAGCAAACATCTCCAACCCCAGGACTACCAATAAACAGCAGAGTATTCTTAGTAACCAAAGTGGAGCTGAATCATTGCTGCTGATTTATGCTCCTCTTTCCTTTCAAGAAGTTAGGCTTTGGAAAGTGGCTCTGACTTTTCTTCCCAGTGGGAGAAGAGTGAGGAGCTGGGAGGGGATGGGATGCAGCCCTGGATGTGATGCTATACAGCATCAGCCTGGCTCGGACATGCTCCTGCTGCTGCTGCACAGGTCCTTGTGTTCCTCTGGGAAGTGGAAGGTGGCTTCTCCAGGACATGGAATCTGGTGGTTCCAAGGATGGAGAGGGCTGGTACCCAGGGATGGGATGATTGGTATTCAGAGATGAGGAGCCTGGTGGCAGGCATGGATTGGTGCTCAGGGATGGGATGACATGACCTGGGAAGGAGGTGACTGGTAACCAAGAATGGTCATGGCTGGTACCTAGGGATATGGTGACTTTGGACCCAAGCGTGGAGGTGACTGGTACCCATGGGTGGCAGTGGCTGATACCAGGGATGAATGTGGCTGGTATCCAGGAATGAAAGTGCTTAGTGATGGAGGTGGCTGGTACAGGTGATGGAGATGATTGGTACCCAGGAATGGAGTGAGATGCCCAGGCATGAGGTGGCTGGTACCCAGGAATGGAAATAGCTGGATGACAGTGGCTGATACCAGAGATGGAGGTGACTGGCATCCAGGAATGGAGGTGGATGATACCAGTGATGGAGGTGATTGGTACCCAGGGATGGTGTGACATGCCCTGGGAAGGAGGTGTCTGGTACCCAGGGATGACCCAGGGATGGGGTGACATGCACCATAGAAGGAGGTGACTGGTATCCAAGAATGGAGGTGGCTGGTGCCCAGGAGTTGTCATGACTGGTACCCATGGGTGGCAGTGGATGATAGCAGGGATGGAGGTAATGAGCATGTTGGGATGATGCTGTTTGCTGCAGAGGTCATGTTGGGATGGATGAAGGCAGGTCCAGTTTTGTTTCCAAACCTTTTTTTTACCAGAGTTTTGGTAGAAATAAAGCCAAGACTGTGTTAAAACTGTTAAGCTTGGGAATTCACCATGCACCATGGGCTCCTCAGGGCAGGGGACTGTGCCCATGGGCCCATGGCTCCCACTATGTCCCAGCTCTCTCTAGTGGGATCTGCCCCAGAAAGAGACATCTGGGGTAAGAAAAGGTGCAGAAATCCCAGTTCCCCTCAGTTTCTTCCAAACAGGGAATGAGGGTCTCAGGGAGGCACTGAGATTCAAGCTGATCCTATCACAACCTCACTATGAGACCCTAGAGAACCCCCCACCCCCAGCAGTGTGGAGCATCAGGAGCCAGAGACAGAAACAAGTTGTAATGGGGAAAAAAAACAACTTGGATTCATTTACACTGAAAATTTTGGCACGTTTTGGAGGGGTGGGATTAATTTTACTCAGAGCAGGGCTAGCTCCTCCTTTGAGATGAGCTAGGAAGGCTCCAAGCAGCAAATCCCACTCCTGGAATAATCCAAAATGCTCCAGATTTTTCCTAAAGTCAGATTGTTTTGCTCCAAAGTGAGCTCTGAGGGTCAAAAATCCCTGCTGCAGCTCACCCTGGGTCTGGCTGAGTCTGGACACAACTCGTTACTCTGCTGAGCTCAGAGAAATACTGTGCGGTGTGGGTCTGGGAAGGGAATTTGGGGGTGAAACATCATCTCTTGGGATAGCAAGATCCCTCTTTCCCTTGGGATGTGATTTCAGCATCCCAGCTCTGGGGGGAACAGCACATGTGACACCAGCCCACGCCTCCCTGGTGTCAGCAACGCAGTTCCCACCAGCAGGGGGATTTGTTTGGGGAGGAATCTATAGGGTGGCTGTAAGCAAGCTTCATTCCATGCACTGATGTGTGCCCGGTCTCAGCCTGGCTTCAAAGGCCAGAGGTTGCCCTGGCAGGTGGGATATCTCATGGATGTACCTCCCTACTGTCCCTTTCTCCTCAAACCCCCATTTTTCTTTTCAAAAATGAAGTTTTTAGGACTTTCCATCAATGCCTCTTTGTTTGCAGGGAGAAGGAGGCAGGAGACCATTTGCCAAGTCTTTTTTCACCTTTTAAGATGTTTTAAAATCCCTGAGAGTCCTCAAGCTGCTCCTGCAAAAAGAAGACAAACAAAAAGATGGATTTGCACTTGGATTTTTTATTCAATAATAAACCAGAGCAGCCTAGGACAGCTCCCATCCTTTGGTGGGAAGCCAAGTGGGGTTTGGGGGGGGGATTGTTGTTTCCAATGCTGAAGGGAAAAACATGGGGAAAATCCCTTCTCCAAGCCTTCTACCCTGCATTTGGGGTGCTGCCAAATCAAGTCCCCACATCCCTAGTGCTGGATCCTCTCTGTCTTTGGGGTTTTGGGAGCATCCTCACAAGGCTGGCACAAGCCCTTTGGGATGAAGAAGAAACTTCTTGGCTTCATCCCAAGGGATTGAGATGGTTTTTTTGGGAAGGTTTGGGGTTTTTTTGGGAGGGGGGAGGAAACACTCAACTTGAAAACAAAAAAAAAAGAAAGAAAAAGGCTGATCCGAGAGGAAATCTAAAGGTGTTTACAAAGAGCTGCACTGCTAAAAATAACCAGCTCATATTTTAGATGGCCCTAAAAATAGGCAGAGCTGTTGGAGTGGCCAAACACTCCCAGGAATTTCCTGTGGGCTGCGGGCCGCGCACAGGGGGGTCCGGGCTCGGCGGCCGGCAGGGACAGACAGCACCGCTCCGGCTTTTTCTTCCTGGGTGATGGCGAGATGACCCCTGCTGGGCCCCACAGCCTGGCTCCTTCCTTGGTCCAGGCAGTGATGGGCTTAACCCTTCTCCATCCATCCATCCTTCTTCCCTGATAATATCCAAAGAGGTTGTGGGTGGGGTTGAGGGAGGTTTCTTAAACCTCAAACCTTAAAGCTCAACCTTAGTAGTAGACACTGGAGAATCTGCTGCGTTAAAGGAACAGATTGATTCAGGGTGGTGGCTGGGAAGTGGGAAGGGACTTCTGCAGATGGAGAGATCTCCCTGCTTGTCCTGGGAACAAGCAATCCCATGGGATGGCTGGAGGGGGTTTGCTGCAGGTGAAGAGGTCGAGTGACCATTGCAGTGTCAGCATGTCCCTTGCAATGTCACCGCATCCCTTGCAGTCTCACCACTTCCCCTGCAGTGTCACCATGTCCCTTGCAGTGTCACTGTGTCCCTTGCAGTGTCACTGTGTTCCTTGCAGTGTCACCACATCCTTTGCAGTGTCGCCACATCCCTTGCAGTGTCACCACGTCCCTTGTAGTGTCACCACATCCCTTGCAGTGTCACCACGTCCCAGGCCAGCTGGGGTTGGGCTTCCAGTTTACAGTAGGATTGCAAGAGGAGTAGTTTCAGGTTGGCAACCCAGATGGATCGGGAATTGCAGTGCAAGTGGACTCAGGATTGCAGCCCAGATGGATCTGGGATTACAATGCAGATGGGTCCAAGTTTTCAACCCAAATGAGTCTAGAATTGCAACCCTGATGGGCCTGGGATTGCAACAGGAATAGGTTTGGGATTGCAACCCTAATAGATTGGGAATTGGAACCCAAATGAGCCAAGGATTGCAACCCTGATGGACCCAGGGCTGCAAATCGAGTGGGTCTAGGGTTGCAACCCATAGATAGCAGCCAACCACTGCAAGCCAGATGGGTCCAGGATTGACTACCCAAATGGGCCCAGATTTGCAATCCAGCTGGATATGGGATTGTAACAGAAACAGGTCTGGGATTGCAGCCCAGATGGGTGTAGAATTGCAGTGCAGATGGGTCCAGGGTTGTAGCCCAAGTGGGCCCAGGATAGTAGCTCACATGAATTGGGGTTCCAAGCCAGGTGGGATCAGGACTGCAACTGGGGATTGGTCTGGAGTTGCAGCCCAGAGGGGGAGTTGCAGCCCAAAAGGGTCTGGGTTTGTAATCCACATGGGTCTGGGATTGCAACAGAAAAGAGTCTGAGATTACAGCCCAAATTAATCAGGGATTACAAGTGAAATGGGTGTGGGATTGGATCCCAGAAGAGCCCAGGCTTGCATCTCAGGTGGATCCAGGATTGCAATGTAGATAGGCTTGAGATTGTTAACTGAGGTGGGTTTAGGATTCCAGCCCAGATGGTTCTGGGATTGGAACCCATATAGGTCCAGGATTACAACTGTAATGGGCCAAGGATTGACACCCAGATGGGTCTGGGTCCAAATGTGGTCCAGAATTGCAACCCAAGCAGGTCTTGGATTGCAACAGGAACAGGTCTGGGATGACCATGGTGCTGCAGGAGGAGTGCCAGCAGATGCTTCTCATTACCCTAGTGCCGTTAGCTGTTCCAGGTGCAGCACATACTGGGTGCTGTGGTACCCTTCTCCCTGCTCCCAGTGCCACGCTGTATTTAAGGCTGCTGCAAGATCCCTTCTCTTTATATGCACCAAGTTGGCCATTATCTGCTATGCAACCCCAGGAAGGGTGCTGGAAGGGGGCCTGGATGGGTGCAGCACCCTCCCTGAGGTGGGATTCTCATCATCCTCATTACCAAGGGGAAATTTACTGGCTGCAACGGGAGGATGCAGCCCTGCTGCACGCCGTTGCTGTGGAAACAGGGTGAGCGGCTAATTAGATTTAATTAAGGAAGCAGGAGAGGAGTGTTCCGAATAGATCCGGGCAGGGTGCATCACCCAGTGAGCGAGGATGTGGATTTGGGAAAGGGGGGAAGGAGAGAGAGCAGGCTTGCTTCTTGCCTCAGTTTCCCTGTCTTGCACGGTCAAGGAGGAGATTTGATGGAGATGGGAGCCCCCAAGGATGCTGAGTACCTCAAGCCAGCATCATCTACATCCTCCCACCTCCCTGGGAAAAAAAAAACAACCCACACGCCTCAAGAAAGCATCACCACCACCATCATAGAGAGCATCCTCCTGGGCAAAGCCTCTCCACCAAGCAGCAAGCAGGATCCGGCCCTGCCTGCCTGCATCCGCGCGTGTCCGGGTGTGTGTGTGGGCACGGCTCTGCCTCCATCGCTCCATCAGCTCTTCTCTGTCTCTCTCTCTCTCAGGCTTTGGTAGAGCCCGGGGCCGAGGACCCTCACGCTGCCAGGGGCGCAGGCGCACGCATCTTGCAGCCACTTTATTTTTACAGAGATATATATTTATCTACACACACACAGAGGCAGACAGAGAGAACCTATCGATATAAATAGCGCCTTGATTTTTATCCCCCTCCTCGCTGCCTCCCGGCTCAGCCTTCTGACTCTGAAAGAAGGGAACCTGGTGGAGGATATCTCTCTCTCTCTCCAGCTAATCAATAGCAATCTATAGAGAATATTTTGGTTTTTGGATTCCTCGGACCGCGTGGGACGGACTGACCTCCCCACACCACCACCACCCATCCCCTCACCCCCCCTTCCCCCTCCCAAAAAGAAAACGAAGGGACCCGCATGCTGCAGATGGTGAGGACTCTGGCGCAGTTCACCATCGCGCTGGAGGACATGCGAGACATCGGGGACGGCATCGACGCAGCCTTTGCTACCTCCGGCCTTGGCGGAGCGGCCGAGGAGCTACCGGAGAAGGCTTGCGGCAGTCGTGGTGGTACTGAGGTGATGGGGGATGGGACGATGGTGATGGAGAGGTTNTGTGCGCCCAGCAGAAGTCGGCATCTGCTGGGATCTGGACCACGATTGCCATGGCAACGGTGCCTGCATCCTCATCCCGCGGATTGTGGGGAGGGGGAAGAGGCTCCCACTTGGAGAAGGTGATTGAGGGCGGGTGGGGAGCTGGAGGCATTGCTGACACCCCGATCCTCCTAATGCTGATTTACACCGCAGAGGTGTGGGCTGGTGGGGAAATGCCCCGATTCCCATCGTGGCAGAGGCTGATCCTGAGGGTGATGAGCATCTCAGGGGGCGGGAGGATGAGGCTGAGGTGCAGCTGGGGGTGTCCCCAAGGAGAGGAGTCAAGAGTCTGAAGCAGGAGGCAGCATCAGCCCCACAGGGGAGAGGATTTGGTGGGGTAAGGGATGCAGTGAGGCACATCCTGCCTGCTCCTGGGTACCATTTCACCCTGCCAGCATGGTGTGTTACCCCCAGCTCCTGCTCATTCCAGCAGGAATTGCCCCCAACTGGGATAATACCACTGATGGAACAGTGGAAAAAAATCCCCTTGCCAACAGTTAGGCCTCATCCTGCATCTCCCCACCCCTGCAAATCACAGCTGCTGGTGTAGTGCTGAGCCTGTTCATCTCAGTAGTCCAACCTTTTGCTTCAATGCTGAGCTGGAATGGCTCCAGAACATGCCTGGAGCATCACCTGGAGGCAGGAAACTATAGGCTGTGTGAGGGTTGGGGAAACTGAGGCAGAGCAAGAGGGTCAAGTGGTTTGTGGCCCTAAACCCATCCTCCAGTGAGTGTCCTTTGGCTCATAATTACAACAAATTAATCCGGCAGTGAGAGTGTTAATAAATCTTCGGGCTGTGATGAAGTGGGGAGGTCTCAGCCGGCATCCCTCAGCATCACTGTCTTTTGGGGAGCAGATTTCCTGAGGGGGAGGACTTGGACTGGTCATGGTGATAATATTTGGCTCCAAACAGCAGGACCCTCCTCGCTTGGCTGAAAAGGCTGATATCAGCCTTGGTGGGTGAGTGAGGAAACTGAGGTACACCTTTGTTCTTGAGCACCAAGCAGGATCTGGCCAGGATCCCTCCCCAGTGCTCCCTGGAGACCACTGAAGAGATGGTGGCCTCCATCCATGGTGGTTGTAGAGCAGCTTCACAGCACATGTGTCCCAGGCAGCCCAATGTGGCTGGGGGACGTAGGCGTATCCCAGAAGGAGATGAGGGACACAGGGGTTTGCTGACTCTGGTGGCCTCTATAAAGGCAGCAGATCAAGGCAACCTGGTCCTGGTGTGGTGGCCAGGAGGATCATCTCTGTACCTGGGGCTGCTTGTGGCATCTGTGTATCCAGGGCTTTTCAGGTGCCCAAACATCCAGGACCTTTGGAGGGTTCTTGTCCACAGAGGCTTTGGGACATCTGTGCACCTACAGCATTGAGGATGTCCCTGCACCTGTGGACTTTGGTTTGTCACCAAAGTGTAAGGTGTCACCCAACACCACCTTAGAGTGTTCCCAGGTGCACTAGAGCACATCCACACCCAGAGCCTTTGGGGTGTCTCTGCACCTGGTCGCAGCGTGCTGTGGCCAGGTGGGACATCTCTGCACCCAGGGATGTTGGGATCTTCCAAGCATCCAGGACTTTTGGAAGATCCTTTTCCTCAGGGCCTTCGGGGTATCCCTGCACCCACACAATTTGGAATGTCCAAATGTGCCTTGGGGGTGTCCAAGCATCCAAGACCTTCGGGGTGTCCCTGCACCCATGGCTTGAGGTGCCTCTGCACCCATGGTCTTGGAGGTGGCCAAACCCCCAGGGCCCTTGTAATGTCCCTGCACCCAGAGGTTGGAGTCTTTCTGCACCCAGAGCCTTCGGGCTGTCTCTGCACCTAAAGCTTGGGGTGCCTCTGAACCCATGGTCCTGAGAGTGGCCAAGCCCTCAGGGCCTTTGGGGTGTCCCTGCCCCAGGGCCTTTGGATGGCCTCCATAAACAGGACCACTGCAGTCTCCATACCCAGTACCTTGAAGCATCTCCTTCCCTAGGGCCAGCAGAGGGGCTCTGCACTCCAAACATTTGGGATGTTTCATTTCTAGGGTCTCTGGAGAGTCTATGAATGCAAAACAGTTGGGGTATCTCTGAACCCAGAGCCCTTAGTGCATTTCTATACCAAATGCTTTTGGGGTGTCTCACACTTAGGGTCTCTGGAATATGTCTTTACCCAAAACTTTTGGGGTATCTCTGCCCCCAGGGCTCTTGGAGCATCTCTGCACTCAATTTTTTTGGCATGTCTCAGCACCCAAGGTCCTTGCAGCATCTCTGCACCCCAAACTTTTGGGGTGTCTCACACCCAGAGGCTCTAGGGCATATCCACCCACAAAACCTTTGGGGTATCTCTGCCCCCGAGTTCTCTGGAGTATCTCCCACTCAAAACTTTTGGGGTGTCTCTGCACTCACAGCCTTTGGATCATCTCTGCACCCAAAATTGTCGGGGTGTCTCACACCTTGGCCTCTGGAGCATCTCACCCCCGGGCTGAGCTGCAGGAACATCCCCCTGGGTACTGCACACAAGGAGGGTCTCCAAGACCCACAACCGAGAAGCCCCTGCCCCAGTGCTGATGCACCATCCCACACCACCACCTCCTTGTGCCCCCACCACTCCACTAATCCCCACCCTGGGGGGCCAGAGCCCATGATGTTGGGCGGGAGGTGAATTCCTACGGGACCGTTGCGAGTGAAGCCTCTGCAGAGAGACGGATGGTGTCGGGACAGACCCATGTAGGGCTGTGAGATCCCAGGGCGGGCTCCTGACGCTGCCAAGGAGGAAACCAGGCGTCTCTGTGCTCTTGGTGTCATGTACTTCCTAATCCTCCCGGATTCCTCCATCGGGGTGGAGAGGGAGCAGAGGGGAAACTGGAAGCCAGCCGAGCTCCTCCGGTGTTCAACCTTCCCCACCCGAGCCTTTCCGCCGTCACCGGAGCTCTTCTGCCACCGTGTCACCCCAAGCCCCACGTCTTGTCTTTCTTTCCACCCGAGCAGGACATGAGGAAACACGTCATCATGACGCTGCTGGACACGGAGCAGTCCTACGTGGAGTCCTTGCGCACCTTGATGCAGGTAACGTGGCCTCCCAGAGATGTGACACCCCAACTCACTTCAAGGTATAACCCTTCCTTGCTTGTCGTCATCCCTGGGACCCCTAAGTTAGATCCTCCAGCTGTGGGTGCTCTACCAGCACCAGTGAGGGCACCACGAGGGTGGGTTGGAGATGGGTGACAGTGGAGATGTTGGAGACAGCAAGAACGTCAAGAATGGGGTGTGAGGGTCACCTCTGCTGTCCCCAGATCAAGCCCATAATGTTCCTGGTGGGTTGTCACCTGGCAGGTATTACGTCCCCAAGCCCTTTCCCGTGCTTGTCCCCCACAAAGCTCTTCCTCATGTTGCACCCCATCTCCTGGATACTGATGGCCATCTCATGATGAGGAACCTTTTATACCACCGTTCCCATGTCCCCCCGTTTTCTGCTCAGTGTCATCACCTGCAGCCAGGGGCCAAAGGTTTTTCTTGGTTCTTTTTTTTTTCCACTGAGCTGGTTCCAAACCCCCTGGAGCAGCTTAGCTGTAGGGTCCACCCCACGTTTCAGATGTTAATGAGGGTTAATGGTCGTCAACGCCCTGGAGACTAGGTCTTGCGTAGGTGTGGGTTGTCCAACCACATCGCTGCAGATGGAAACACCGAAAAAATCAGAGCTCTGCTCTGCTCAGTATAAAGCAGCACCTGCAGGACATCTGCTGGGCATGTCCATGAGGGCATGGGACACCAACACCCACCTAGGCTTTTCCATAAATCCCATGCAAGGGTGGCCTCATGGTAGATCCACACGTGCTCTGCCAGATGTTTCTGCAGGAGGGAAGGACCCTTCAAGGCTGTTTCTATTGCAGATGTTGGCTTGAAGGTACAAGAGGACCCTGGTTCTGGGACTTATTTTGGGGGAAGCTGTATGGAGTTTAGGGTTGGGTAGTGTCTCTGCTGGTCTCAGCATGGATGGAGGCTGTCCCGTGGGCTGTGCCCTCCTCTGAGGTGGGACAGGAGGATGGTTGGAGAGGACATGCTGGGGCTCGCTGGTTCCCCACTGGAGGTTCTGGGTGGACACGAGTGGGAGCCACAGGGCATTAATACCTGAGCTCATGCCCATGGGACACCTGCTGGCACAGTGTAACCATGGGGACGTGGCTTTCTTGGGGGGTGAGTCACAAGGCTCCAGACACCCCCAGCTCCCTGTTTCAGCTGGCACAAGGTGCTTGGTTCCGTGCTGTGGCCTCGTGGCATGTAGCATGATGGCTACCAGGGCCAAGGACTACCTTGGAACATCATCTTCCAGCCAAGCCAGATGGTGCATGGGCAAGTTCTGCCTGTTCTCCCTGTGGTCTGAGGTGGGAGCTGTCTGTTCTTCTTCCCCATCTGGTCCTTGCTCCTCTAATTTGATGGTGGGTGGGATGCATGGCACAACACAGCCCAGCTCCTGTTGGAAGTGTTGGCCACAGTAGGACAGGTGAACTGGATTAGGAGCCTCAGGAAGGATTTAGCCTTTCTAACTTGGGTCTCCACAAGATAACCACCATCAGCTTGAGGAAGCTCATCCTTGGGGTTGAGGTTTGCCAGCTTGGATGGAAATGTCCAAAGCCCCTTGTGGTGGGAAGGGGGTTTCATGGCAGAGCTGCCCACTCAGCCTTGCAGAGGACTTACTTCTCCTGCTATCCCTGAGCAGCACTCGTTGGCCATTGCCCAAGAGAGGCTGCTGGGTGAAGTGGCCCAGGGCTTGATCCAGTGCATCCCACCTGCTAGTCACAAACATCCTAAATCCCCCCAGAAATGTACCAGCTTTTGGATACCAGGGTTGTACTGCCATGATTTCCCAGCTAAGTCAAGCTCTGTAGCAGATGGAGGTGACCCAAGCTCATGACAGCAAAGATTAGGAGCCTCTTAAGGCTGTGGCTGGAGGACAGAGGACACTGTGATTTGGGGGTTCCTCATGCAGACCTGTCCCTCTCCTCACACCGCCATGGGGATGCAGCTGGCAGGATGACATTCAGGGAGTTTGGGTTGCAAAAACGTGCTGGGATGTGAGTGATGCTGCCTGGTCCTTCTGGTGGATCCCACAATCCAGCATTCACAAGGGGAACTTCCTGCTGCAGGATGCCACCCATCCCCATCCCATGGGTTGAAAAATTCCTACTGGGAAGGGTGGGAGAAGAATTCTATGGGGACCTTGATGCCTTTGCTTCTCCACAGGGTTACATGAAGCCACTGAAGCAGCCGGAGAACTCACTGCTGTGCGACCCATCGCTGGTGGATGAGATCTTTGACCAGATCCCCGAGCTGCTGGAGCACCACGAGCAGTTCCTGGAGCAGATCCATGACTGCGTGCAGAACTGGCATGAGAAGCAGAAAGTGGGCGACCTCCTCGTCCAGTCGGTAGGTCCTCATGGGGTGGATTTCCCTTGGGGGCCCCAGGCATTCTTGCTCTTGGACATGGCCCCAGCTGGAGAAGTTTTGGAGCAGGAGGCAAGGGAGTGATCAAAGGATGGGCCACATCTACCTGGGATGGAGAAGATGAAGTGATCACCAGGCCTGCTGTATGCTTAGCATAACAGTGGGATGTTGCAGTGACAAACCAGGTCTGCAGCTTCACCTTTCTGCCTCCGGACCAGAAATGTCAGGGCTGAAAAATCAAGTTCTTCCCACACCAACTCAGGGCCAAGATTAACCCTTGGGACAGCTTCTTCCAAACATGTTCAGGAGGTCCTTGTTGGACCTATCACTGTTTTCCCCCACTCTTTTGCTTTCCCAGTTCTCCAAGGACGTGCTGGTGAACATCTACTCTGCCTACATCGATAACTTCCTCAACGCCAAGGATGCTGTTAGGATCGCCAAGGAGGCCCGGCCAGCGTTCATGAAGTTCCTGGAGGTAGGTCCTGGTTCCTTTTCCATGGTCAAGGTCTAGAGCCACCTGCAAGACTGCTGGTGGGGCATGGTAGGTTTAATGGGAGCAAACTCCCAGGTAACCTCTGGTCAAACTGGGACTTCTCCCTCCACCTTCTTCTTGTTTTTATTGCAAAGAAGCCAGCTTGGGATGAACCAGAGTCACTCCAGATGGTGTCACCTCCAACCCAAATAGGTGTTGCACCAGTCCTGGGTTGGTGGGATGCTGGGTCCCTACTGGATCCCACCTAACAGGTCCATCCTTGTCCCCCACCAATGTTTTGCAGCAAAGCATGAGGGAGAACAAGGAGAAGCAGGCTCTGTCCGACCTGATGATCAAGCCGGTGCAGAGGATCCCACGATACGAGCTCCTGGTGAAGGTGGGTGAGAGCATCTGGGTGAAACCACAACTCCTCCTCAGCTCCATCTAACAGGAGCTTTTAGGGCTATCATGTCTCTCCTGATGCTTTTTCCAATCCCTTGACACAAAGTTGGTGTTCACAGGCATGTATGTGGCTCTGTCCTCCTGGGGATGGTCACCCTGAGGACTGCTCCCCACACCAGTATGTCCTTATGGTGTGTGATCTTCTACTCTACCTTTCTGCCAGGAGATTGGGCATTGCAACACTATTTTGGACCCATTGCACTGCTACACACACACACACGCATCATGCCTCAGTTTCCCCATGCCAGGGTCACTCCTCCTGGCACTGAAGCTAGTGGGGATGTGCTTTCATAGAATCACAGGTTGATTTGGGTCGGAAGGGGCCTTCAAAGGTCATCTAGTCCAACTCCCCTGCCATGGGTTGGGACATCTTCCACTTGACCAGGTTGCTCAAAACCCCATCCAACCTCACCTTGAACACTTCCAGTGAGGTGATGATGTGCTTTTAGCACCTGATGGCCTCTTTAGAGGTGGCAAAGACCAGGCTGGTGGTGGCCAAAGCTCAAAGCTTTGCAAAGCCAGAGCAGCACGCTGTGGGGATTGTCATGACACCATGGATGCCCAGTCTTTACCCATGTTGACATTCCACCCATGTCCCCATGGTAGGACCTGCTGAAGCACACACCAGAGGACCACCCTGACCACCCTTTCCTCATCGATGCCCAACGCAACATCAAGCAAGTGGCTGAGAGGATTAACAAGGGCATGAAGAGCGCGGAGGAGGTGGAGAGGAACGCCCGGATCGTGCAGGAGATCGAGTCCCACATTGAAGGGATGGAGGACGTACGTATGGGGATCTTACAAAGGGTCAGTCTTTCCTTCTTCCCAAAACTCGACCACTTTTGCTCTTTCTGGGCCACCCTAGGCTGGACCACTTGTTTTCTACACCGGGTCCTGCTTTCCCGATCATCACCTGATCTTGGTGGACTCCTAGGGGTTTGGAAGGAGGCTGGGATCTGAGCCAGGGGGCCACAGGGGCTGGATGGAAGCCCATGAGACTCCTCCCTGGGGGTTCCCCACTCACAGGTCTTCTTGTCCCCACAGCTCCAGGCCCCGCTTCGCAGGTTCCTGCGCCAGGAGATGGTTGTGGAAGTGGTAAGAGCGGAGTGGCCTCTTGTCACTACTGGGGCCATGGGACCACACACAAGATGGAGCAGTGGGAGGCTATTATTGAGGGTCATGGGATGCCTGTGTGCCCATGGGAGGCTACACGTGGGTGGGTGGATGCAGATGGATGGATGGATATGGCTGGATGCATGGAGAAGGGTAGGTGGAGATGGATGGATGGATGGATAGAGAGATGGATGGATGAATGGATGGAGATGGATGGAGATGGGTCACCTCTCTGGGCTGGAAATGGGTGGATGGAGATGGATGGAGATGGGTAGATGGAGATGGATGGATGGAAGCTGCATAAAGGGAAGTTCAGATCAGACATCAGGAAAAGGTTCTTCACTGAGAGGGTGGCTGGTCACTGGAACAGGTTCCCCAGGCAAGTGGCCATGACACCAAGCCTGTCTGATATTCTATAAAGATGGATGGATGGATGAATGGTGGATCCATGGTAGTTGGAAGGATAGATGGAAGGATGGAAAAGTGGATGGATAAATGGATGAATGGATGGTGGATGGAAGGGTGGATGAAGGAATGGATAGAAGGATGGAAAAGTAGATGGATGGATGGATGGAAAAAACAGACAAATGGAAGGTGGATGGAAATATGGATGGGTAGACAGATGGATGAATAGAAGAAGACAGACGGATCAATGACAGATCAGTGGGGACAATACAAAATTCTCCAGGCAGGAGGGAAGATAAGATGGATTTGGGAGCAGGCAGGAGGTAGGGAGAGCCCACATCAGCCCTGGGCCAGGGGTGGATAGGGAGGCTGGAAGCAAAGTCCTCAGGGATCCTTTTGAGCTCATGCTGAGTGTTCCCATGCCTCTGGCACTTCCCTGTCAGTGAGACCTCGTGGCTTTGCCAGCATGGTCACGGCACCCATGGCACCTTCCACCCTTGCAAGTATCCGTCCCACCCTGCCAAGTATCTGTCCTTCCTATGCCAAAGCCACACCTGGGAAAACCGAAGCAGGGACTGCTCCCAGCACTGGTGGTGGTGGTGGGGCTGAATGTTAACCCCTTGGTGTCTCCCACTGCTCTGCAGAAGGCAGTGGGTGGGAAGAAGGACCGCTCCTTCTTCCTCTTCACGGACCTGCTGGTGTGCACCACGTTGAAGCGCAAGTCAGGCTCCCTCCGCCGCAGCTCCATGAGCCTGTGAGTACCACCAGGCTTGGGAGATCCCATCAGGATGAACCTATGTCATTTGGGTTGTCCTCACTGGCTGGGATGGCTTTAGGGTGCTGGGGACATGGGTGCAGCTCAGTCATCCCCTCCCCACCCCCAACCTCACAGGTACACGGCAGCCAGCGTGATTGACACCGCCAGCAAGTACAAACTGCTCTGGAAGTTACCACTGGAGGATGTGGAAATCATCAAAGGTCTGTCACTGCCTGCTGGAATGTCCCATCCCACCCCACCCCACCCCAAAAGCCATCCCTCACCCTTGGCTGGTAGGGAGAAGGTTTCCCTGCACAGTGCTGGGGAGGAAGGGGTTAATTCCATGCCTGTGTCCCCACACAGGTGCCTCACAAGCTACCAACCGGGAGAGCATCCAGAAAAGCATCTGTCGCCTGGATGAAGACCTCAACACGTTGGGACAAGTCAGCAAGCTGTCAGAGACCCTCAGCTTTCCCCACCAGGTATGGGGATGGTGGCCCTGCTGCTGTCGCCTGACTGGACACATTCCCTATGGGATAAATTGGGATGTCTTTGGCACGAGGGAGAACCTTTGGAAGGTCTGGTGGGCATGAGTGTCCTCTAAGGTCCCAGATGCCACCTTCCCCAAAAGCCATGGAGGAATTGGGGCAGCCTCTGAAGGGTGCTTGGGGTTGGATGGGGCAGAGTCTTGTGGTGGCTCTGGTGCTGTACCCTGGACACCTTTCCCATAGGACCAACCAGTACGTCCTCTGTGGGAGGGAGAGGCTGTGGAAGGGTTGGTGGCCATGGGTGTCCTCAAAGAACCCAGATGCCACCAGCCTTGAAGCCACAATGTGAATGGGACAGCCTCTGAAGGATGCTAGGGGATGGAGGGGGAAATCATCAGGAGTGTGGCTGGTGGTGGCCCATCCATGAGAGCTGAAGTGTGTCCCCATCCTCAGAGCCTGGATGATGTGATCAAGGACCTGATGGCTGCCATCCACCGGGAGCTGGCAGAGAAGCAATCCCTGTCCTTCAGCATGGCCTTCCCCCCCAACAAAGTGGAGCTCAGCACCACCAAAGCTGATGGCACCGAGTCCTTCATCTTTGAGTTCCCCAACCCCGATGCCCGGCTCAGCTTTGAGCAAGCCTTTGAGGATGCCAAGAAGAAGCTGGGTAACACCAGGGGATGGGGGAGGTGGACACAGTGGTGGGCTCAGCATCACACCCTGCTTCAGTAGACCTCTTTCCTCCCATCACCTCTTCATCCTCCAATTTGTTTTTCCCAGCTTCCAGCAAGAATTGCCTGGACCCAGAGTTCCTCAAGGCCATCCCCATCATGAAGACACGGAGCGGGATGCAGGTACTTGGTGGTGGGGAGCAAGCATCCCACAGAACTTGTGATCTCCATCCTGGTGGCCTTCCTTCCAGATGCTGAGATCTCCTGCATCATTCCTGAACAACCTCAACTCATCCCATCTTTTCCTCCTTGGCAGTTTTCCTGTGCTTCTCCAAGCCACGGCAGCCCAGAAAGTTCTCATGAGGTTTGGGTTTGCAACAGCGATGGTTACGTGGGGCAGGTTTGTTTGCTCAGCATCCGAAAGGAGCCCACGGTGGAAGCTTGCATCGCTGTCTGCTCCGCCAGGATCCTCTGTATCGCCTCTGTGCCCGGCCTCAAACGAGCCTTTAGGTAGGACATTCCCACCCGCACCACAGAGCTGGGGAGCACAGAACGATGCTGGAGATGCTTCTTTCTCATCCCTCTTCTCCTCCTCGCGACAGGGAGCGTACAGAGCCAGTGGGCAGCCCTTCCTCGGAGGTGATGCCAACACAACCGGAGGACACGGGACCACAGCCCTGCCTGCACATCTCCATCTCGGGTTCTTCACTGGAGCTCTCGGAGCCGGTGGATGGTGGCAACAGGGAGTTGGTGCCTTTTGATAGTGATGACACAGATGATGAGTCCTCGCCTAGTCCCTCGGGGACACTGCAGAGCCAAGCTAGCCACTCCACCATCTCCTCCAGCTTTGGGAGTGAGTCACTGCTTAGCCAAAAAAACCCCACTTTGTTGCCCCCAAGATCATAGAATCACAGAATGGTTTGGGTAGAAAGGGAACTTTCAAGGTCATCTGGTCCAAACACCCTGCAGTCAGCAGGGACATCTGCAACTAGAATAGGTTGTTCACAGCCCCAACCAACATGGCTGGAATGCTTCCAGGGATGGGACATCTCCCACCTCTCTGGGCAACCTGGGACAGGGGCTCACCACCCTCATCATTAAAAAAAAAATCCTTCTTTCTATCTATCCTAAATCTCTCCTCTTTTAATCTGAAACCATCACCCCTTGTCCAGTCACTACATGCACTGCTAAAACAATGGGCAGCTCCTCAAGACTTTGGAGGCAAAAAAATCCTGGGAAAAGAGATGTTGAGGGCACTCAGCCCAACCCTGTGGTGCTGGAATGGAGCCGGTGGCTTTGGATAAAACCTAGTGGGTTTTGGGGCTCAGCATCCATACATCCTCTCCTGGGCTTGACGCCAGAAGGGGACCTGTGGTCTCTTCCCCATCTCTTTGTGGGTGTTAGATGGTCCTGGTCTGACCCATTCCTTCCTCCTCCACAGATGAAGAGATTCCAAGCTGCAAGGAGACAACGGTGGAGACGACAAGCTCAGAGGAAGAGCAAGAACCTGGTTTCATGCCCATCACCAGCACCTACGGCCAAACCCGGCACGGTGAGAGCCCCACGGATGGGCGAGCTCTGCGCCGCTCCAGCCGTGGCTCCTTCACACGGGGCAGTCTCGAGGACCTCCTCAGCCTTGACCCTGAAGCCCATCAGAGCTCCATGTGGTTGGGCACAGAGGATGGCTGGTACGTCCCCAGGATGGGGGTGACACACAGGTTGGGGTGGACCTCAAACCAGGTGAGCCTCAAGCTTTGCTCTTCTCCCACAGCATCCATGTGTACCAGTCCTCAGACAACATCCGTAACAGGAAGAACAGCATGAAGATGCAACACGCTGCTGCTGTCATGTGTATCTTGTAAGTGGAGGAAGAGGATTTTTCAGGTCCAGGATGTCCGTAGCAAGATGGTTTGGGGTGGCTGAGCAGCGCTCTGCAGGTGGTTGTCTAAGAGGTTTTCTCCCCATAGGTACCTGGACAACCAGGTTTTCGTGTCGTTGGCCAATGGGGAGCTCGTTGTGTACCAGCGGGAGGCAGGTGAGACTGGATCTGGCATAGCAAAAGCCACCCCAAAGTGGTGGCTGCTGGGATGATGCCTTGGGTGGAAGGGATGCTGAGGATGCTGGTGGCTTCCCTGCCTCCATGGGAAGTGACATCCCTTGAGGGATGCTGGAGACCCCAAAACGGGAGCCAAGCAGAGGTGTGCATCCTCCTCCTGATCCCTGCCTGCTGCTGACATCCCTTGGGGACATCAGGTCATGTCTCCTTTAACGGAGGACCTGGAGATGGCCATCTCCAGCCACCACATCCCATCAGCCATGTCAAGATGGGGATTGTTAAGGTTGCTTTAATGACCCACCCCACTCCCACCACCCTCACAGGCCGCTTCTGGGACCCCCAAAACTCCAAATCCCTATCCCTGGGCTCACCAGGGAGCCCCATCACCAAAATGGTGGCAGTGGCAGGGAAGCTGTGGTGCGGCTGCCAAAACCGGGTCATCGTCCTCAACACCACCACGTTGGCGCAAGAGGTACGAACAGGCAATGGCGGGAGGTCAAGGGACAGGGCAGGTGGCAATGGATATCAGTGGTGGCATCATGGGTAGCATGGCTGTGGTTGTGTCACCCGCAGCACACACTCCAGGTGGGACAGGATAGTGGGCGCAGCGTCACCTGCATGGTGAGCACGGGGACAGGCGTCTGGGTTGCACTGCAGAGCAGTGCCCAAGTCCGGCTCTACCATGCCACCAGCTACGAGCAGTTGACTGAAGCAGATATCACCCCTCCAGTACACAAGATGCTGGCAGGTAAGTCCCACCAGTGACCCATCTCCAGTGGGTGGCCATTGTTATCTCCAGTGGGTTCCAGTGCCCATCATGGGCCTCCAAAATGTGGGATGTCCCACAACATCCAGGGCTTGGAAATCACACATCTTCTACATTCTGACCAGCTTTGGGGAAGGAAAGGTGTCTCCTTGCACTTGTGGGGTTTGTCCTTGGTGTTCTGCAGCTGCAGAATCCCACAAGGAAAAAGAGTGTCCCTTGGCAGGTGGATAATCCCATGGGCAGCTGCATAATCCCATGATGGAATAGGATATTTCCTGGATGGATGCATAATTCCATGAAGAAATAGGGCAGCACCTGGGCATCAGCATAATCCCACTGGATTATAGGTCCCATGCAGGAATAGGGCATCCCTGGGCATCAGCATAATCCCACAAGGTGATGAGGAATCTCCTAGATGGCTTCATAATCCCACACAGGAATAGGGCATGTGTGGACATGTGCATAATCCCACCAGGTAACAGGGAATGTCCTGGGTGGCTTCATAATTCCACACAGGAATGGGGCATCCCTGGCCATCAGCATAATCCTAGAGGGTAATAGGGAATGTCCTGGACTTAATCCCACACAGGAATAGGGTACCCCTGGGCATCATCACAATCCCAGAGGGTAATAAGGAATGTCCTGGATGGCTTCCTAATCCCACACAGGAATAAAGCAGCCCCATGGCATGTGCATAATCCCAAACAGAAATGGGGCAACCACTGGGCATCTGCATAATCTCACAGGGTAATAGAGAATCCCTTAGGATTCCATAATCCCATAATCAGGAATCCAGATCTCACAGCACCCTGGGGTGCTTTGTACCAGCTGAGGGGGTTGTAAAATCCCTTCCCCATGTCCCACATCTCCCAAGTACCTTCAGGAACGGAGACTTGTGGCACCAGCAGGATTCCCAGCCTCGTGGCGGGCAGGGTGGGATGCTAACATCTGGGCTACTCGGCAGGCTCGGATGCCATTATCCGTCAGCACAAGGCAGCCTGCCTGCGGATCACTGCTCTCCTGGCCTGTAAGGATTTGCTGTGGATCGGGACCAGTGCCGGTGTGGTGCTGACCCTCTCCGTCTCGGCCAAGGCGGCTCCGACATTGGTGGGACTGTCACAAGGTCACACCGGCCATGTTCGCTTCCTCACCGCCATCGAGCTGCCCGATGGCTTCGACCTCCTCTTCCCGTTGCCGAGGGACACAGGTAGGTGGGGTAACTGGGAGAGATCCACTCCTGACCTGCACCAGGGGGACTGGGGAGGGCATTCCTGGTGATCAGCATAATCCCAGAAGGTAATAGGGAATGGCCTGAATGGCTTCACAATCCCATGCAGGAATAGGGAGCCCTGGTGATCAGCATAATCCCAGAGGGTAATAGGGAATCTCCTAGGATTCCATAATCAGACATCCCAATCTCATCTACCTGATGGATAACCAGGAAGAGCTTTGAAATGTGGTTACCAGAGTCCCTACTCCACTCCATCCTTGCCATGTGGGGGGAAACTGGGTGTTCACTGCCCACCAGGGTTTGTGGGATTGATCAAATGACCCGAGATTTCCCTGAGAGAACGTAATTCCTGTGGGGAAGGGTCACTGGAAAACCACATGCTGAGGAGGGTCACCAAACCCAGCTCTGAGGTCAGGGTGGGATGGGGAGAAGACAGCAAGGTGGGGGGTGAGGTGGTAATTTGGATGGGAGGGGCTAGTTTGAGATGGGATGGACTAATTTGGGGGTGGGAGGGGCTAATTTGGGTGGGAGTAACTAATTTGGGTGGGAGGGAGGTTTCCGGGGCAAAGATGTGGCACCTGGGAAAGTGATGGTAGTGTTGAGAGGAGGATGGTGACCTGATGCTGGGAAGATGCTTGTGGAAGGAGGATACTGGGAGGATTCTGGTGGAAGGCGGATACTGGAAGGATTCTGGGAGGATGCTGGTGGAAGGTGGATACTGGGAGGATGCTGGGAGGATGCTGGTGGAAGGCAGATACTGGGAGGATGCTGGTGGATAGAGGATTCTGGGAGGATGCTGGTGGAAGGAGGATACTGGAAGGATAATGCTAGGATGGTGCTGGTGGGGTGCTGGGATGATACCAGTGGACTGATGTTGCTAGAATGATGCCAGGCTGCTGCTGCTGGGAAGCAGAGGAGCTGCAGGGAATCATCTGACAGGACATTGGGGTTCTACACTTGGCAGGGGCTGAGAAGCCAAGCGAGGCAGAGAAACGAGACCCCTCACGGCCCCGGGGCCCAACCCTCACCCTCTCCAAACCCAAGATGCTGGTGATCAGCGGTGGGGATGGCTACGAAGATTTTCGCCTGACCAGCAGCAGCGAGACGGTGGGCAGGGACGACAGCACCAACCACCTCCTCCTCTGGAGAGCATGAACAGCCCATGGTCACCCCCCCCACAGCCACCTTGGGGACCATCCCGATGAGGAAAGGGGGTGCTGCCCCCCCATCTGCAGAGGAGAGGGGTCTTGAACCCCCCCCTCCCAACCCCCCCGCCACTTCTCATCTCCAACCCGGCTGCTCTCTGTNGGCACACCACCACTTTTGGGGTGTGGAGAAATTGGGGAGGGGGGGGTGAGGGCAAGGCGCTAACGAAGGAGGAAGGCGTTAAGGAGCATCCATGGGGAGCAGCCGGAGGATGCCGTCCAGAGCCTGCCTCGCTCTCCAGTTTTGTGTGTGCCTGCTTTTCTTTTGGGGGGGNGGTGTGGGGGGGTGAGGGTCAAGTGCACCATCACAGTGCTGCCAGAGCTGAGGGACTGAAACCTTTCCAGAGCTGGAGCCTATTGATGGAACTGAATCCAAACCTCAGGGACGCTGGTGGAAGGTGGAGGGGGAAGTTGGTTTGGGAAGGGGGGAATTGGGGTGCCCCAGTCTCCCATCTCAGTGATTCCCATGGGATTACACAGTCTGGGAAGTGGGATGAAGCCACCACTGACATTCAAAGAATCTTCTTGGCATTCCGCTGACAGATACTGGGGACCCCTTAAATTGGGGTGTCAGTGGTCAGGACCCTATAAATGAGACTTTCCTGGACCAAACCGCCTCAGTTTTTCCTTTTTTCACCCCATTTTTCCTGCTTCCACCCCAGGCTCCAGGTGAGGCAGGTGCTTGCAGACCTGGAAACCCTGTTGTCCCCATGGGAGAGGTGACAACCATGCTGGCAGGGATGAACTGGGATGTCCCAATGAGTGACAGGGTGGTGCTGTCCCACATCCATCTGTCAATCCTGGGGGTGTGGTGGGATATTAAAATAAGGATATTTTGGGAAGGTAGGGGAGAGAATTTTGCTCACTTTGGGAGTTCTTTGTCATTAAAGGTCACCCGTGTCAGAATGAAGCCAGCGTGGTCTCATCCTTCGACCTGGAGGGGTGGTGGGGGTGGGGTGAAAGACATTGGGACCACCACCCTTTTGCACCACTGAGGACATCACTTGGTGGTGCCATCAATGATGAAGAGCCTGGTGGGAAAAATAAACCCTTTCCACAACTGAAGTGCAGTTATTCCTTCCTGGATAACCCCCAGGGGGATGTCAGTGGGGGAGGGATCCCTCCCTTGTGTCCTCAAGCATTGGGATGTGTCTCACTCGCTGGATGTCCCCAAGGGACAACCAGCTGGAATGAAAGACACCATCCTGGAGACCACATCCCCACTGGCGTTACAGAGGGACCCGTCCCCCAAGGACCAGCCTCCACAGAGGTATCCCCAGTGTGGGGGAACTATCCCGTGGGGAAGGAGGTGTGGTCAAGATGGGGTGCACCACAGGATGCAGGACCCACGGGTGCCCCCACGGATCATACACCCACCCGCTCCACCACCACAAGCCAACCTGGGGCAAAAAATCCTGATTTTATTTTGTTTATCCTAAATAAAATTCCTACTCTGTGAGTAAAACCTCACCAAGGTCTGATTTTTTTTATCCCGTTTCTATCCCCTCCCCGATTGGGATAAACTCCCGAAGCTCTCTCCCCACCACCACACAGGGAGGTTCGTGCAGTTCCCACTGCCGCCCAGCAGGGGACGCTGTTTCCCGGAGTGGGCGTGGCCAAGGGGGCGTGGCTTCAGTGAGTAGGCGTGACTTCGTTTGTGGCGTCATCGAAAGGGGCGTGGCGAAAGGGAGTAGCGCGCCGGTGAGTTCATTCATAAAGGAGGAGCCGTGCTGGCGGGGGCGGCCTTGGGGGGAGCAGGTAAGGGACAGCTTGGGACAGGGCCTATCTGCTCTTTATGTGTTGGAAAGGCTTGTTTTGAGCTGTGGGGCCGTTGGGGGATTTCGTCTTCAAAGGTTATTCCATTCTTGGCGGACTGGGGGTTTGGGGATGCTACCGTGAAAGGGGGAGGGATGTTTGGGGTGCTCGACCCCCTGCTTTCGATAAAAAAGAGTGAGGGGGTTGACCTCCCGAAAGGAGGTTGGAGCCAGGTGGGGATTGGTCTCTTTTCCCAAGGAACAAATGATAGGGCAAGAAGGTTTAGGTTGGATATTAGGATGGATTTGTTCCATTAAAAGGGTTGTCTAGGCTGTCCAGGGTAGTGGTGGAGTCACCATCTCGGGGTGGGGGGGGTACGGTTTAAAAGCCGTGAAGATGTGGTGCTGAGGGACATGGTTTAGCGGTGACTTGGCAGTGTTAGGTTAACAGTTAGATCCGATGCTCATAAAGGTCTCTTCCAACCTACACAATTCTCTGATTTTCTTCCCTTGACCTTATTCCTAAGAATAATTTAGGGGGAGCTTCCCCAAGTAGGGGTGCAGTGGTTGGAGAGCCTGGTGCTGCCTCTGGCTGCTGCAGAGCCAATGTAGGTTAAAATAAAGGGTGGAGAGAGGGAAAAGTAGGTTAAGAACTCAGCAGCAGCTGCTTGGAAAAAAGAGAGATGAACTGTGTGTGTCGGGTGATTTCGGTTTTTGTTTTTTTTTTTTGCTGGAGCTGGAAAATCCCAGGGCTGCCAGCCAAATGCCTGCATCAGCCAGGACTCTGTGGTGAGGGGCTGCCCCCTCAAAAAGGGGGCTGGAGCTTTGCCACCGCTTGGGCTTTGCGCGATGCCTCTGGGATCGTTTGCCTTGAATATCGGATTTGTTCGCGGCGGTTCGGGGATTCCCGCAGCTCTGATGGGGCCCAGGGAGCTGCAGTAATGCCGAGTTTTTCTCTGTCTGCTGGACAATCCTCCTCTTAACCCAAGCTGCTTCCAAGTGTTCCCCTAAGTGGTTCCAAACAGTTGCTCTTTCCCCCTCGCCCCCATTTATCTGCAGGAGCCATCAGCTGAAACCCAGTTCCCCCAAAGGGAGGGGAAGCCCTCACTGGAATCCCTGCAGGCTGCCTTGTGTTACAGGCTGGGCTGGGAATAAAAGGCTTGTTTGATCCAGGGCAATTTGGGGGAGGGGGATACTGAAACCAAGTCACTTTCCCCGGTGGGTTTGCATCGATGCCAAATTGGGTACAGGGCTGGTGGAGGTCCAAGTGTCCCTGAAAAGTAGCCACTTCTGGCACTGGTGGGGTTGTTTTGTTTGTTTCCTCTGGGGTTTGGGGGGCAAATTATATTGGTTTTAGTTTTGCCAGGGAGCATGAGGGCTCCTCTCCTCTGTGCCAAGGCAACTGGACATCCCACTATCACCAGCTGTGGGTTTGTGCCTGTGTCCCCCCTCCCCATCTGGGATGTCCCTGAGCCACCCCCAAAAAAAGGGTGCTGAGTCCTGGGGTGGCTGTGACTAGGCAACCAGGAGCTGGCACCTACCCCTTGGTCCTTGTACCTCCTGCATCCCCATGGCAGAGATTGGTCCTCTAAGGGATGTCCTTAATCCTTGGATGAAGCTTGGCCTTAGATTTGCTTTCCCTGGGGCCAGCCCTGGTCCTGGTGGAGGTTTAAATCCATTTGGCTTCAAATGATGAGCTGGGATGCTTTGGGAAAACTGGGATGCATGGCTTCTGGTCCCCTCAGCCATGGTGGGACCTGCTCATCCCCTTTCAAGCCCACGGTGGCTCCTTCCCCAGCAGAGCAGCACCCCAAACATCTTGGGGTGTCCATAAAGTGCTGCTATTAAAGGCTTAAATACTATCACCCCAAAGGATTAAAACGCTTCACATTAGAATTAAACTCGAGTTTTATTAGTCTTGGCTTACAGGGCTTCACCCTTGCTCCAAGTCAAGTGGCACATTCCAAGTCCTGGGGGATTTTGGGAGGTGTCCCCATGGGATGCTATCACCCTGGGACAATGCTTAGTGGGTCAGTGGCATGCAGTGGGGCTCAGGCTGGCTGGAGCGGTAGTGGCAGCTGGTTCAGACCTCCCAAAAATCATGGGGTCCCAGCTTGGCATGAACAGGGCTTAGTGACAGGACTTGGCTTGGGGGTGAAAGGTTTGTTAGCTTCATGCTGGCACCCTAGTGGGAGAGCTCGCTTAATGGGAGCAACTGGAGAACAGAGGATGCTCATTTTGAACAGTGACAACCCACCTCATGCAATTACCCAATGCAGCCCTGTTTACCCTCCAGCATCCCACCCCCTGAGCTTAATTAGCTCCATCCCAGACCATTGGTGCTGGCCACTAATTAGGAGATGCTCGTCAGGCACAGGCTGTTATGAAGCTCCCACGTGGCTCTCAGGGGACCGTGACGACCGACCTGGAGAATTTCCATGCCGGCAGCAGAGGCTGGATCCGGGTTTGGGTTGTTCGTTATTTTTTCTCCCTCTCTTTCTCTGTGCTGTCAGCAGTTATTTTAACAATTAATTGCTGAGCCCAAAGAGAGAGGATGAGCCTGTGGGAAACACCTTTTTGTTTCAATATATATATATATTTTACTGACTTAATTTCCTTGTGGCAGATATATATGGATTTCCTCCGGAGCAGGAAAAAACTTTATTTAATGGTAGTTAACATCATCTGTTCCTTCCCCTGCTCCTTGCAGGGATGGTCCCTCTCCCACTGAGGATGGGCTTGGGATCAGCAAAGGGAGGGAAGTGATGCCAAGCATCCCATAAAACCTCTAACAAAACCTTTTGGGGGATGGGGGAGGGGATCACTACTGGAGGGATATTTAGGCAGATGCCTTGGAACATCCCCATGGGGACCCCAAATTGTTTCTCCATTGGGATTTTTCCCAGATGGTGACCCCAGTGCCCCACCTCGGGCAGGTCTCCCCTGGTGATGAAGAGGATTGGGATGCACTGGTGGCTCATCAACATCCTGGGGGTGAGTATGACCTCCTTCACCCCATCCCCATCCTTCACCCCATCCCCATCCTTCACCCCATCCCCATCCTTCACCCCATCCCATCCTTCTGCATCTCTGCTTTTGGCTTCTCTGATGCCCAAATCCATCCCAGCATCACCACCCCATAGCCACAACAGAGCACCCCAAGACGATTCCCACTTGGAAACTTGCAGCAGCTCAGCCCTGAGGAGATGCTTAACTTGGGTTGAGGGGGATTTTTCACTATGCTCTTGCTCAGCATTGATCAGATCCCCTCTGGGGCTGCTCTTCTCCAGGCTCAGCAGCCCCAGGGCTCTCAGCCTTTCCTCCTGCCACAGATGCTCCAGGTCCCTCAGCATCTTCCTAGCCTCCCATGGACTCTCTCCACTAGTTCCTTGGGTCTCTTGGCCTGGGGAGCCCAGGCCTGGAGCCAGGACTCCAGCTGTGGCCTGACTAGGGCAGAGTAGAAGGGGAGGAGAACCTCCCTTGTCCTGCTGCTCACACTCTTATTCCTGCACCCCAGGAGACCATTGGCCTTCTTGACCTCAGGGGCACATTGCTGGCTCATGGGGAACTTACACTCCCAGGTCCTTCTCCATGGAGCTGCTTTCCAGCAGGTCAGCCCATAACCTGTGCTGATCAATGAGGTTCTTCCTCCTCAGGACTAAGACCTTGGCATCCACCACAGTGCATGAGATAGGTTTGCATCTATCATCTTTCTTGTGACTGGATTGCGTCTGCCAAGGTCCATGTGGCAGTTTTGCATCCATCCCATCCCTTGGCATGGGTTCACCTCTGCCACATCACCCACCCCAGAGCCACACTGATGCCAGTACAGACCTCGAGCTGGAGCACCCAGTCCTGAGCACCACTCTCTGCTTCTCCTGCAGGTGCTGAGCAGACCCAACCTGGTGGCCAGGAGCTGCACTCCCTGGGAGAACAGGACACCAGGATGCCCACCTGGAGAGGAGCCCACTGGGGTAAGCCATGCCCACCTGGAGCATGTGCATCCTAGAGTGAAGGTGCAGGATCCAACCATCTCTCACCTCTCTTTCCCCCCATCCAGGGATGTGGCAAGGAGGGAACATGCCGAGCTTGTCCTCCTGGCACCTTCTCACCAGGGAACGTGTCTTGCTCCACTCACACCCTCTGCTGGGCCAGGAACAGGATGCTGGTGGCACCGGGGACGGTGGTGACCGACAGCCTCTGCGGAGCCTGCCTGCCAGGGTGAGCATAGCCAGAGTGGGACGCTGCACACCCCCAGCCCCGATGCCCCTCGTGGGCTCTATCCTGACCTTCCCCTCCCACCCCACAGGTTTTACAGCCCTGAAGGGGAGAGGGAGCCCTTGGGCCGGTGCCTGCCCTGCACCACCGCACCCCGCAACACCCCGGGGTGCCCAGGTGGGTGCTCAGGCTGGAGGTGTCACCCCAGTTTCGTGGGTGCCAAAGGACCTTCTGATGGGTGTTCGCTGTGGGGACACTGCAGAATGTGTCCCCCTCGAGATGAGGCGTGATGTCCTGCTGGGATGTGGCAGCTGAGAACGTCTCCACTCATGATACAAGTGGCTTCAGCTTCCCTTGGGAGCCAATCCTGCAGTGGGGCTCCTGGGAAAACAGGGATTTCATCCCAATAAAACCTTTCTCTGAGGCTGATCCAGTGCCTCCTCCCCTCCCAGGCCGGCGGCAGGCTCGCAGCCCTGAAACAAGGGGCCAGCCAGTGGGGACCAATGGGACAAGGATGACCTTGATGGGTGAGGAAGAGGAGGAGGAGGAGGCAGCAGCACAGGTGGCCGTGCTGACCATCGTCCCTGTCTTCTGTGCCATGGGCTTGTTGGGCATCCTGGTCTGCAACCTCCTGAAGAAGAAGGGTTACCACTGCACTGCCAGCAAGGAACCCCAGCCTGGGAGCACTGGTGAGTCACCAGCATCATTTGGTGATCCCATGTCCATCCCATCCCTGTGGCTTCTGGTCCTTGTTGTCCCAGGGCATCCTGCTCATCCTTGGTGGAGTTTATACTCCACCATCTCTGCAGAGAGTTTTTCTGGACCGTCACTGAGTCCTCTACCACTTCTATCTCCAGGTCCCAGCTCCATCTACCAGCTGGAGGATGCCAATGAGGACACCATTGGGGTGCTGGTGCGGTTGATCACTGAGAAGAAAGGTCAGGGGGGTCCCTGGTGGGGGATGACATGGGTTGGACTCCTGTGACCCTCTCCTTGGTGTCCTCCCACTCACAGAAAACGCTGCAGCGCTGGAGGAGCTGCTGAAGGAACATCACAGCCAACAGGCGATGCCACCACTGGGCTGCACCCCACCAAATAAGTAAGCCCCCCACCAAGGCTGCACCAAGGACCTCATGGTGGAACCAATCTCGTCTGATGGCATCTCCCCTCCCTTCCCAGGTTGCACCTCCTGCCTCAGTTTCCCCCCACCTGCCAGCACCAGCAGCACCTCCACACAGTGCAAGGTCCAGCCCCATGTGCCCGGTGCAGCCAGAAGAAGTGGCCTGAGGTGCTGCCATCACTTAGGGCAACCAAGGTCCCCAAACCAGGTGGTCGTGCCAGTGAGGTCACAATCCTCTCCGTTGGCAGGTGAGTGGGGACCCCCTTCCACTGCAGCATGTGTGTGTGTGTGTGTGTCCCCCTTACTTCAGACTGGGAGCAAGCTGATGTGATTGATGCCCCCCCACAGGTTTCGGGTGTCCCGGATCCCTGAGATGAGGAGTGAGGTGGGGGGAGAAGCTCCTCGTGGTCCCCTCCCCACTGGTAGTGGGATGCGACCCCCCTGGTTGAAAACCATTGACAGCTCCCCTGAGGTGAGGAAGTGTGGTGGGAGGGTGATGGGGAGCCCCTTGGGAGGGTCCTTCTTGGGTAAAAACGGGATTTTGGGAGGTTGGAGGATAGAGTGTTAACTCTGAAGCCTAATGAAGGCAGCTGGTGATTGGTTAGGCTAGAGCAGCCCATCACATCCAAGCCTCTTCCAGCAGCTGAAAGGTTAAACAAATCCTTTAAAAACTGAGGCTGAAAGGGGGTTGGGGGTTGGCAAGTCCTCCCCCCTCCTCCTCCATTTAAGGTGCCATAGGGGGTTGTGAGCTGGTGCTGAAGAGACACACACACACACACACACACACACAGGGATAGGTGCCCCGGGCTCATGGCAGGGCCTGGCACGGGGTGACCCAGCTGGAGGCAGGGTGCTGCTGTGTGTGTGAGTCATGGGCAGCTGCACGGGGTGGGGGGGGGCTGGGCACATGTCCTCACACACGCACACAGCAACCAAGCAACCCCCCCAAGCCCCCCCACCCCTGCAAGAGATGCTGCTGCACATGGCTACAGCAGTGGAGAAACGTGTGTGTAGATGTGCATGGGCACAGATGCAAACTCACCCCTGCCCAGAGACAGGCCAGGATGTGCCCATAACACCTCTGCAGTTGCACCTGCTTGCAGGCAGGCCCCTGGAGCTCTACTGCAGGCACACACAGACAGGGAGCCATGGGTCACACCTTGCTGCACAGGTGCAGGAGGCACACATGTGCATGGAGGAACAGCTGCATAAATGCAGGGTGGAAACTCCCTGCTGTGGAATAGCTGTGGGCATGTGCACCTAGGTCCTTGCAGACACATGCATGCACCTGCAAACAGACCTCCACCTGCACATGGAGCCCTCAGAGAGTCCACACATGGTCTCAGCCTGCCACAGGTGCATGGACATGGATGAACATCTAACTAAAATGCACATGGGTCCTGACCTTGGCTCATAACAACATCAGCTGCCAACATCAAGTTGGGTAGGAGTGTTGACCTGCTGGAGGGTAGGAGGATCTACAGAGGGATCTGGCCAGGCTAAATCCACGGGACCAGGCCAACCAGAAGAAATTCAACAAGGCCAAGTGCTGGCTCCTGACCTTGGCTCACAACAAACCCAGGAAGGCTCCAGGCTTGGGGCAGAGTGGCTGGAAAGCTGCCCCCAGGAAAAGGACCTGGGGGGTTGGTGGCCAGCAGCTGAAGATGAGGCAGCAGAGTGGCCAGGGGGGCAAGAAGGCCAAGAGCATCCTGGCTTGGAGCAGCACTACTGTGGCAGCAGGGCTAGGGCAGGGCTTGTCCTCCTGGGCTGGGCACTGGGGAGGCCACAGCTCCAAGCCTGGGTTCCCTTTTGGGCTCCTGACTGCCAGAAGGCCATGGAGGTGCTGGAGTGTGGGCAGAGAAGGGCAAGGAAGGTGGGGAAGGGTCTAGAGCACAAGGCTTGTGAGGAGCAGCTGAGGGAACTGGGCTTGCTTAGCCTGGAGAAGAGGAGGCTCAGGGGAGACCTTCTGGCTCTCTGCAGCTCCCTGACAGGAGGCTGGAGCCAGGTGGGGCTTGGGCTCTTGTGCCAAGGAACAAGGGAAAGGACAAGAGGAAACAGCCTCAAGTTGCACCAGGGGAGGGTTTAGGCTGGGTATCAGGAGGAATTTCTTCCTCCAAAGGGTTCTCAGGCATTGGCCCTGCCTGCTCAGGGCAGTGGTGGAGTTGCCATCCCTGGAAGTGTTCAAAACCCATGGAGATGTGGTGCTTGGGGCCATGGGTTAGTGGTGAGCATGGCAGTGGTGGGTGGATGGTTGCATTCAATGCTCTCAGAGGTCTTTTCCAAACATACACACACACATATGCTGTCCCCTCTGTCCCAGGGCACCAGCAGCTCATGCCACTGATGGTCAGTGTTCACTGCAGCCCTCAGCACCCTCTGGTGCCATCCTGTAGCCTGTCTCCTCCAGCTTCCATCACCCTGGACTCTCCCCAGCCATTTGGGGACACCTTGACCCTGCTGAGCCTGTGGCCAAATCCTGCAGGGTCTCAGCATCCTTATGGGGAGGGGGGGGCCATGGACAACCTGGGTGGCTGCCCTTAGTAGAAGTTGTACTCTCCAACATGGGATGTCCCTGGGTAGTGACAGCCACCACAGATCCTGGCCCAGAGAGTGACACTGAAGGGCTCTTGCCACCCCAGGTGGTGCAAAGTGTCCAATCCAGCCTGACCCAGAGATGAAGTCCATCCCTTGTCCTCCACAGATGACACCTGGCCTGGGGGCTGCCTCCAGGGGGACAGTGACACCCACAAAGTGATATCCCACCATGGCAAGGATGGAGGACATTGGGCACCATGTGAAAGCCAGTCCCACCTGGAGCCATGAAGTGATGGAGGTGGCAACTTGTCTTCTGGCTCTACCACCAAGGTATCCACCAGCAGTACAGCAAATCCAACACCTTGCCCAGCTGGTGAGATGGATTCCCTGACCCTGAGGTCCTATGGTGGCCTGCTGGAGAACATCTCAGGGAGATGAGAGATGCTGGTGGTGGTTGCCACAGCGTGGTGGCCTGATGGAGAGCATCTCTGGGAGCTGCAACGCCAAAGCACGGCTCTGCTGGAGGCACCTGGCAACCAGAGGGTGTTGTACAGCCAGGATGCCATCTCATGGTCACCTTCTAGGTCTGTTGAGCTGAAGCCTCTCCAGGAATGTCATGAGCTCTTGATTTTTCCCTCCATCACCAGGTGCCAGCACTCACCATGGCATGCTAGTGATAGCCTCTGGATCCTGGGACACCTCCCACCTCACCAACAACCCAGCTGGGCAGGGGTCACCCTGGCCACAGCTGGCCTCCTGCAGCTCCATCTCCTCTAGCCACAGCCTCAGTCAGCCCAGGAGAACATGGTTGTGATGCTCACCATGAAGATCACACCCTTCACTTTGCCCAGGAACTCTCTGTATGGAATCAGAGTGGCTTGGCCATGTTGGGATGGGCCCACCCAAAATTGGGGTGGAGACCATCAATCTCCATCACCACCAAGCTAGAAAGGGGTTTCTGGGCCAGTCCTCTTCACTTCTCCACCCCAGCACTGTGCCAAAAAAACCACAAGCACCCAACCCTCTTGGGCTCTTTTATTTATTTTAATCCTTTTTTTTTGTTGTTGGGGTTTTTTTTTTTTGGAAACATTTGGATAGTTCTCCAATGTTCTACATCTTACAGTAAATATTGTACAGGTACCAACTCTTGGCTGAAATCTGTCAGGGAGATCACAACCTGAGCTTCAGAACCAAAACCAGAACAGAAAACAAAGGAGGGGAGGAAGGTGGGAGGGGTGGGGAGAAACCCAACCCACCTCCCCTCACCCCCCAACTTTACACTTCAGATGGACACAGGGTGGCTGTGGGGCTCTCCAGGGCATGCAGTGAAGGTCATGGTCCCTACACACCTTTGAGACTTAAACTTGGAAGACATGGTTACTCTTGGGCTTCACTACTTCTTTCCTTGGGGTTTTTTTTTTGGTATTTATTTTTCCTTGAGGTCCAATACTATTGAAAAATGGTCAAAATGGATTAAAAAATGAAGTCCATAGAAAGAGGAGGAGGAGCTCAGTGCTGCTTTGCTCCCTGTGACAGGAATGGGAAGGGTTGGCTGCACTCCCTTGGCTCCTTTTCCCTTCCCCATGGCTGCTGACTCTCCAAATGTCATCCCACCCAGTGCCCTGATCCCTTCATCCCAGTTACATCCCAGCTCCTCCCAGCTCTATACCCCTTGAAGGTGGCCATAGTGCAGCAGGATTTTTCCCTATAGAGCACAACTGAGCCTTCCCCCCCTGGGAACTGCTGTCATTCACCCACATCTTTTGCTATTCCTGCCTTCCAACCATCCCCTCACCAGCTTATTTTGCATGGTTAATGGTGGAGCTCTGAGTGCCACTGTGCAACACCCTGGAAAAATGACTTCTCCAAACTCTCCTCCCTCCTAAGCTCCTCAACAGGCTTCCTGTTCCTAGGGGAATGCTAACACATGGTGGGGAAACTATCTGGAGCCTGATCTGCCAACAGCCCATGGCAAAGCCAAGGGAATTTGGGGGGGGGGTAATGCATTTCAGGGATGCTAGATACTCAGAGGGCCTGAAAATAGTGACAATGAAATAAAAATCCCAATCCCAAAGCCTGGATTTCTGGCTATCCAGCAGCTCTTATTGCTATTTTCAGCTGGTTAGGGGTTCTCATCAAAAATAAACCCTTAAACAGGGAGCTCTTTCCTCCCTCTCAGAAAGCAAATCCCAAACCCACGTCCTCCAGGTGGAGCCTGCAGCATCCCAAACCCCGTGCTGGGATGCAGGAGGTGGGGGATGATGGCTCCTCCAGGAGGAAATCCCTTTCAGCAGGATGCTGCTGACCAAGGGACAACCTGAACCATCCATCATCAAAACTCTTTAAATAACACTGCATGGTAACTAACAACTGGAAACTGAGAAATAAAACCAACCAAGAGCTGAACTGGGTCTTTATGAGTCCTAACAGACAGGAGCAAAGCTTCACCCAGAGGGTCCAGGTTCTGAGGGGCTTGCTTGGGTTGAGGGCCACCAGAACTAGCCATATGCCTTTTTTTCCTCCCCTCCAAATCATGCATTACAGCTCATGCTTTAAGAGCTATTTTCCTTCCTCTTCAGCTGGAACTTTAATCTCCCAAGACACTTTGCTGCCTGCTAAGGATGGGTTAACATCTCCTGCTCTTCCCTGCTAGCAACCTTCACCCTGGGGAACCCTTCCAGTGATGGCAGCAAAGCTTGGCTGGAGTGAAATATCTGAGAAGCTGGTGGCCCCCATCAGTGTCCACCCCAAGAGAGTCTCCCACCAGGCTGAGACCTCCCCAGGGCCTTCACTTAAGCTGTGACTTGGCCCAGGAAAGGGCTTGGGATCATGAGCTTTCCTCCCATCCTTCCACACCTCTCCACAAGGAAGGGGATAGGGCTGGAGATCACTGCTGGCATGAGCTGGAAGGTGGGCATCAAGCCCCACATCCCAAGGCAGCAGCAGGTAGCATCACCCCACTACCATGGTCCCATGAAGCCACACTGAGAAGGAGATACTCAAGCCTGGAGCCATGTGGTGGCCCTGGAGCCATAAAATGATCCAAGCCTCAACCCAAGACCAGTTGCCCATGTGCTCCCCAAAGGCTCTTGCCCAACAAATGGTGGACATTTCACCTCTTCACACTCTGCTTGAGTCACTGACTATTTCTGCCTGGGCACAGTGGGGTGAGGAACATCAGCTCTGCTACTGGTCCAAGTGAAGGAACTACAACTCAACCACCCCAGGCCAGATCTCATCAGCAGTACCACTGGGTGACCCTCCATGCTCACCTCCTGGAGCTTTCTACCCCTCCCTTAGTGTTTCCATTCAGGAGGAAACCTGGCATTGCCATCCCAGCCCTGGGCCACAAATTCTAGCAGTCCTAAGGCAGTTCAGGGTGAAGGGTGCCTAGGCCAGTGGTGGGATGGTGTCTGCTGGGAAAGGTCCTCCTCTGCAGAGCCCAAGCTGTGCTACCAAAGCTCCTTGGACCCTGCAAGTTGCTATGTTGGCTAGAGCTTCCTCTCTCCTGCATGACAGCTCCTAATACACAACATGAAGTCAACAGTGAGGCAGAAGAGGGTAATTGGGAGATCTTCTAGTCTTGTGATCTACTAGGAGGTTGGTGTTTTTTGGTCTAGGTCTAACTGTAACATGCTACCCAGAGTGGAAGGATGATGCCATATTGTTACTTCCAAATGTCCTGTTGCTCTTTACCCTTGGCTTTGCCAAAAGCTCAACAGGGCAACCCTCTGGTTATTAACTCTCTTTTCTTCTCTTTTCCTTTTGTATGAACCCAAAGTACTACACAAGGAGCAATCCACCTTCCCTAACTACAGCACTGGTGGTCCGTCTTCACCCTCTTTGTTCCCCTTGAGGTTGGGAAGGACAACCAGAGCTGTGCTAGATTTCCTTGAACACCAGAGAAGCAACCAAGTGACCTCCACAGAGCAGTGCAGATGCCAGCTTGACCTGGCAACCAACCACCTGGGTTCTCCTACCACCAGTGGTGGGAAAAGTCCTCTTGAGCTCCCCATAAGCATGGGCAGGAGCTGGGAGACACCACCAACAGCCAGGAGGTCTCAGCCAGGTGTCAACAACTGATCACCTTGCCTTGCTAAAAGACCTTCCAGTCTGACCTCTACACCACCATGTCCTGGTCAAGGTGACCCTCCAGAGTCAGTCTCCACTGCTCCCACCTCCACCTGGAGATGGGATCCACACATGCCCCCAGCAGAGCAACCAACAGAAACACCTGGCTACTGACTCAACACCATGCATGGGTTGGAGGCCCATGCTAAGCAGCACTGGGAGGGATTCTCATCCACATCTCCTGACCTGACCTCTTTCAAGGCTCTGGATTTGGTCTCTTGTGACAAACCTAGAGGCCAAGAGATGGGAGAGTTGCAAACATGCCAGTGGGTGACTGTAACTCTTCTGGCAGGCTTGAGGGAAAAGTCAAAACCCAACCATGGTTTTGCCTTAGGGTAAAAGGCAGAAGAAGTCAAAACCTTGTTTCTCTGCTGGGTTTGGTGATAAGGGTTTAAAAACCCACAGCCACAAGCATTGTCTGCAAACACAAACTCTCTGCTGCCCTCAAGACAACTTATTGCTCTCCTTGGACACCTCAAGGTGGGATGTCATCAGCCACAGTTGGCTTCATGTCCTCATGCCCTTGGGTAAGCCAACCCCACCCCCAAAAACAACCCCAATGCCCACAGTCTCTGCATGCCTGTTGTCTCCCCACCTGGTCCACATCAACTGTGGATCACCTGCCTTGCTCTCACCTTTTCTCAGGTGCCTTCCTGTGAGGAAGGTGACATGTTTATTGCTATTGCTTCCTCTTCTCTCCACTCACCAAGTAGAGCAGCAGGACATCATCCCCCTCTCCAACCTTGCTCTGTGGTGCTGGGATTTGTGCTTGGATGAGCATTTCTCCTGGAAGCCTCCAAGCCCAGCTGTAATCCAAAGAACTAGGGGACACTTCAACTGCCACCCTCCCTGTGGCAGTTTGGTCTCAGCCCAGCCAACGACACTGGTGCAAGGTGAAGCCACCAACCTTACCCCTCACTCTGCCTCACAGACTCTCCTCCACCAACCAGCTGCCCTATTTCCCCACATGACCAGACCCTGGAGAAGCTCTTCAACCCCTAGACCTGGAGGAAGGGGTTGGAAAGCCCTGAAGCTGTGGTGCTGAGGGCCATGGGTTAGTGGTGACCTAGGTCTTCAGACCAAGCCCTAGACCTGAAGAAGCTCTTCAATCCCTAGACCTGAAGGAGGTCTTCAGACCAAGCCCTGGACCTGAAGAAGCTCTTCAACCCCTAGACCTGGAGGAGGTCTTCAGACCAAGCCCTGGACCTGGAGAAGCTCTTCAACCCCTGGACCTGGAGGAGGTTTTGACCAAGCCCTGGACCTGAAGAAGCTCTTCAGATCAACCCCGGCTCGTGGAGAAGCTCTTCAGACCACTCTTTGGACCTGGAGAAGCCCTTCAGACCAACCTCTGGACCTGGAGAAGCCCTACAGACCAACCCTTGAACATCTGCTTGCTTCCTTCACCAGCCTCTTGCCTGCTAAATGGCAGCCACACAAGGAAGGAGTTCCTTCTCCCTCACACAGCCCCAGGACGTGGCTGCTGGGGAGCACCTCCTTTTCCCCCAAGATGCTCCCAGGGCACACATCTCTCCACTGCTCTTTTCCCACCACCCAAGATCCATTTGCCCAGTTGGAACAAAAACCAAAAAGCAACCCAAAAGAGCTGATGGTGTCCAGTCCTCCTCCCTCCTACCCGTGTTACCTCGCTACTCACGTTGCTATTCTCTTACTCCTACGAAAGAAAGGATGAGTTCAGAACTCCACTGCAGACTGAGGCTCTAGCACAACAGCTATATCTGGAAGACACCAAGTTTCTGTTGCAATATGTTATGGAAGATTAAATAAACTGATAGGATTTCAACCTAAACAAGAACCCAAAGCAAAGTGGGGCTAAGCCTGCCTACCAGCACTGTGCTTCTCACCAAGTACCCTGAACATCAACCGCTCTGACTAGCCAAAGAAGAAAAGTCTAGGCTCTTGTCAACAACAACAACAACAACAACAGAAGAAGAAGAAGAAGGAGAAGGAACAGAAAAAGAACCCAAATGAAGGAGGAAGTTGAGGGGAGATCTCTGCACCCCTCAGCTGGGCAATGCTGGAGAAGTGAAGGTTCTGAGCGTTCCAACGACAGGACCGAGGAGAGAACGGTGACTATTGCTCAGTGTCAGGAGGGGTGGTACCACAGGTGATGTGGGGTTGGGGAGGAGGAGGATGGGGGAAGAGGAGAGAAGACAAAAGAAAAGAGGCAGAAGATTAGAAAAAGCAGCTTTTACAAAAACCACTAAAGAATGCATAAAGTGACCCTTGCACTTTGTCTTGTTTGTTTTCTTGTTTGTTTGTTTTCTTTTGTTCTTGCAAACAGAGGAGATGCTGCAGTACAGAGGCCACAGCACCCATGTAAGACTTGTGTAGTTGCATACAATGTTTGACTCTGGATCTGGAAGACAGCAAACATCACAAAACGCCAAGGTTAGAAGGAACTGGTGCAGGATTAAGCAGGGCTGCTCTCCTCCCCTCTGCACCACATGCAGCACTTCTTAGGTTAGATATGGGGAAGAAATCTTCTACAGTAAAGGTGGTGAAAAGGAACATTCCAAGGTCATCTAGACCAACCTGCAGTCAGCAGGGACATCTGCAACTACAGCAGGTTGTTCCTGACCTGCAATGGTTCCAGGGCTGGGACATCTCCCACCTCTCTGGGCAACCTGGGACAGGGGCTCACCACTCTCAGCAGAAAACATCTTCCTTCTCTCCAGCCTAAATCTCTTTCAGTTTCAAACCATCAGCCCTTGTCCTGTCCCAACAGGTCCTGCTAAAAAGTCCCTCCCCATCTTTCTTCTAGGCCCCTTGAAGTACTGGAAGGCTGCAGTAAGGCCTCCCTGGAGCCTTCTCTTTTCCAGCCTCCACAACCCCAACTCTCTCAGCCTCTCCTCACAACAGCCCTTCCAGCCCTCTGACCATTTTTGTGTCCTCCTCTAGACCACACAAGCGATGGCTTTTCTGGAGCCAAAGCATCACCCAGCCAAAGGGATTCAGCAGCTTGGCAGGAAGGAGAGAAGCAATGAGAGTGCTGAGTGGCTAATTAATCATGAAGAGGGGAGCAGGAGCTGCTGAGGTAGCACTTACATGACTTGGCCAGTGGCTTTACCAGTGTGGAGGTACATAGCTGTAGGTGGGAGTTCCTTGAGCCCTGTACGTTGGCACAGACACTGGATGTGCTCCAATGGCAGTGTGTTGGGGGGTGGTCAACAAGGTTCCTGCAACAGCACAGAGAAAGACTTAGCAAGGAGGAGAGCTCCAGCAGGAGAGGAGTACCCCAAGGGTGTGGTGCTGCAGACCACAGCCAAGGAGCAGGCACAGCATCAGTTACATCTCTTTTGGGTTTTTGCCTTCTTCAGTTCTCCCAAGTGTTATTCTGCTCTTGAGATGTGAACTGGAGACAGTTGACTGATGGGGTTGGGATCATCCACCCTCATGAAGAGAATAAACCCACCTGAAGCTCCAACATCTACTTTCAGCCCTTAACTCACCTGTTTCCCATTTCCCTTCTCCCTAAAGACCAGCAGCTTAGCTACCACTACCACTGATAACTGCCACCTGCAGAAGGCACTGGGCTAAACTGCAAGAGCAGGTGACTGCTGAAGTTGACCAAGTTGCTCAAAGCCCCACTCAAACTGGCACTGACCACTTCCAGGGCTGGGGCATCCAAACAGCTAAGGATCAAACTGGAAGGGATGAGGGTTTCAAAAGGAGATGAGATAAAAAACAAACCCAGACCTCCCTGTGAAAATTAAGATGAGCTTTGGAACTGATCCCCCAAAGGCAGTGGAGCTTTTTGGCTTCATTTAAACCCAGAGAGCCAAGAGCCTCAGGATGCAGCAGAAAGAGCAACCCTCTCCCAGCCATGAAGCAAAGGAACTTGCCCAGTGCAGCCTCCTTTGCTTTTCAGTCTGCAACTGATCCACAGAGAGATTTTAGGTGAGAATTTCACAGAATCATATTATCATTTGCATGGTGCCTTCAGCAGATGTTGGGAGGGAGAAGAGAGCACTCAGAACAACTCCAAACAACTCCTCAGCTTCTGGGTATCCCTCTCCAAATGCTCCTCAGGAAATGTTAAGAGATCCCATGTGCATTAGCCACATCAATCCACCTCTCAGGAGAAGCAACAGTTAATCTCTCAGAGTGGCTCTTGTCATACTCTCTGCTTGCACCAGGAACTGTGTCCCAGAGCGGAGTCCAAGCTGACAGCTGATGCAAAGGGAGGAATGAGGATGCCAGTTCTTGGCCTAATTCAACACACAAAGAAAGCCTAAGAATGGTTAAGGAGAGAAATAGCGGCTTTGGGGGGGAAAAAAAAAGGTAACCCCAGCCCATCTCCTCCCTTCATGTGCCTTCAGTTACTTGCAGTTTGAAGCAATCCTGACCATAAAAGGCAGAGGATTTGGGCTACATAAGCCAAGGTTAATGTCCACTTAGTCAAAGGAAAGCAAGACCTAAATAAAGAACTTGAGGATGGAGATACTACAGATGGACCAACCTGGTTATTCCTCTACTTATGTTAGGGAGTGGAAGGGACCTCTGGAGATCATCCAGTCCAACCCCTCTGGCAGAGCAGGGTCACCTAGTGCAGGTTGCACAGGATGGCATCTAGGTGGGTCTGGAATGTCTCCAGAGACTGAGACCCCACCACCTCCCCGGTCCTGTGCTCTACCACCCTCAAAGAAGCTCCTCCTTATGTTTAGATAGGATAATATACTTAAGGGTGAAAGGATAATATATTTAAGGGAGGCAAGAGTGCACCTCCTTAGAAGGAGCCAAACAAAAGGTCTCCTCTGCCCACCTGAAAACTGAGTTAGAAGAGTATCAGGAGTAAATGAACTGATTTTTGCCTGCAAAGGAGCAGTAACCAACAAGCAAAACTAGCAGAGAAGCTGCCATTACCTGTGGGCAGGGAACACCTACAGCCACTGGCCCATCAGATGCACAGAGAGTTCCTCATCCAGGACAAGCCTCCTGCACAGGTTGGTTAGCTCCTTCCCACCCAAGAGATGAAACTCTGGCTCAGAAGCCAGCTAGCTTCTCCTCCTCTTACCTGCTGACATTGCCATGGTGGTGCCAGCAACCATGCCCATGGCCACACCGTTGGTCCTGGGTGCCGCGACCGGAGCCGGGTAGATGGCTGAGGGGATGCTGTTGGGCTGCACCACAGTGGTGTGATGGATAACGTGGGGCTGTGCCGCGTACACTGGCTGGGTGTAATAAGCTCCCTGTTTGGGAAGGAGAAGGGAAAGCAACACATCATCACCTTGGGCATCTGACTGAAAGGACAAGACAAAAGCAGTGACTTGAAGCCCAGTAGTTTTCTTCAGAGGCAATCGCCAGCTCTGTGTGCAGCCTGGTAACGTGGAGCATGCTGTCGGCAAAGAGTTAATGTCAGCTGCCAACAGCAGGTTGGGTGGGAGTGTGGATCTGCTGCAAGGTGGGAGGATCTACAGAGGCATCTGGCTAAGCTGGATTCATGGGACTAGGCCAATGGGATGAGGTTCAACAAGGCCAAGTGCTGGCTCCTGACCTTGGCTCACAACAAACCCAGGAAGGCTCCAGGCTTGGGGCAGAGTGGCTGGAAAGCTGCCCCCAGGAAAAGGACCTGGGAAGGGTGGGGTTGGTGGCCAGCAGCTGAAGAGGAGGCAGCAGAGTGGCCAGGGGGGCAAGAAGGCCAAGAGCATCCTGGCTTGGAGCAGCACTACTGTGGCAGCAGGACTAGGGCAGGGCTTGTCCTTCTGGGCTGGGCACTGGGGAGGCCACAGCTCCAAGCCTGGGCTCCCTTTTGGGCTCCTGACTGCCAGAAGGCCATGGAGGTGCTGGAGTGTGGGCAGAGAAGGGCAAGGAAGGTGGGGAAGGGTCTAGAGCACAAGGCTTGTGAGGAGCAGCTGAGGGAACTGGGCTTGCTTAGCCTGCAGAAGAGGAGGCTCAGGGGAGACCTTCTGGCCCTCTGCACCTCCCTGAGAGGAGGCTGGAGGCAGGTGGGGCTTGGGCTCTTCTGCCAAGGGACAAGGGAGAGGACAAGAGGAAACAGCCTCAAGTTGTGCCAGGGGAGGTTCAGTTTGGCCATGGGGAACAATTTCTTTCTGGAAAGGGTTGTCAGAGCCTGGCCTAGGCTGGCCAGGGCAGTGGTGGTGTCACCATCCCTGGAGGGGTTGGAAAGCCCTGAAGCTGTGGTGCTGAGGGCCATGGGTTAGTGGTGACCTGGCAGTGCTGGGTAGCAGTTGGACTTGGTGACCAAATCACGTTTACAATTCTGTGACTGTAGATCCTGCTATGGAAGGAGCAGTGATGCTCTCAGGGTCTGGCCTGTCAGCTGTGCCTGAGAAGCTGGTTATATGATATGAAGGAGGAGGGGGAAAGCTAGGGAAGGGAGAGGACCAGATTGCTTGAGGAGCTCGTGATCTTCAGTGGAAAGGGGCATCAAGGTGATTTTCAGAGGACATCTGCCCTAAATTGCATCTCTATGGAGGATCTTGGCCCCAGCACATAGCTGGAGGCAGTGGCAATGCAAGAGCAGAGAAGATGGTACTGGAAATCCATCCAGGTGCTCAGGGAGGAGCTCCTCCATGAGGACACAAATCTGGGTCATGCCTGAAGCATCTTGTGCTGGTGAAGGTGACACAGGGGCTCTTCCATGGGAGGTAGCAGGAGGGTGATGCAAACTGAGTGAGACACCAACAGCCACCAGCAAGTCGACTTTGTGGTGATGCAGATTCATCTGTGGCCCTGGGGAAGAGCAGCACTGAGAGCTGGGGAGCATGGGGAGGGGTGGGTGCAGGAACCATCCTGAAGGCAGCAAGCCTTGACAGTAAGGCATGTGTGTGATTTTGGGTGATTCCCAACCTGGCTTAGACACAGGGATGCCACTCTGCTGACTCTGCTACACACCCACTCCTCCAGAGGACCCAACAGAGAAGGCAGGTGAGACACCCCAGCACCCTACCGAGCCCCACCAGGAACACCTCCATCCTACCAGGACATGGATGTTCAGCCCTGAAAGGCAAAGATGAAACCTTGCAGGAACCCTCAAGCTGCATTTGCAGCCAGTTGAGTGAGGCTGGTGAAGAACCTACCTGGGTGTACAGGTTCTGCTGGGGGTAGGCACTTCTGATGGGGTACATAGCAGTTTGGTATGGATTCGGCGACGGCGAGTAGGGAGGAGGTGCATTGTTACTCTGGGTCGGTGGCACCTTGTAGGGAGTCCCTGCAGTGTACCCTGGGAGAGACAAGAGCAGCCCAAGGTGAGGACTCACAGCTGCACAACTGCTCCACCCAGCATGTAGGCAGCCTGAGCCCCCATGCATCAGGAACTGCCTGCTTGCCGGGCATCACTCAGCGGGGAGGGGATGGACCTAAGGGCCCATGAAAGCCACCAAGCTGAGAGCTCTGAGACCAGCCTGGCTAACTGATCACAGCAGCTGGGGCTGAAGCCTCCACCCAGCCCAGCAGTGACTCCTCCCATGCTGCCTACACTGGGCTGTGGAGCTGATGAGTACTCCCAGTGGTGGAGGCATGACTTGAGGAGACTCAACCAGCACTTCAGTGACCCAGGAGAGCAGCATCTCCACACCTACTTACCTGTCTGTATGGATCTACTCCAGGACAATAATACTGTTCCTTGTGTCTTCCCCAGATTTTTGTCCTTTCACCTTCTGTTTTGCTCAGGGTGTGATGGACAAAAGCAGAACCTAATTGCTGGAGGATCTACTAGCACAGTATTGCAATGACTGGAAAAGCAGGAACCCTGATGGCCCAAACCTTAACAGTAAGGTGAAAATGAGGGATACCTTGAAGTATTTCATCAAGGAGGATGGTGCTGAGCAGCTTCCTCCTCCTGCAGAGGAGGTCTGTGACCATCAGCTCACCTTGAAAGTTGGAGAGGCAACTCCAAGTGATGCTCAAGCACCTTCCTACCTGTCCTGCTCCCTGGAGGCTATCTGCACTAGTGACAAAAGCAGCTAATCTTCTTTATTGCCATTAAGAAAAGCCATTTGCTCTGCTTGGCCAAGAGGCACAGAAGGCTGCTGGAAAGCCAGGAGGAGCAGCAGGGGCTTGGGAGGGCAGTGGTGAGGCAGGTGGAGAAATGTCCCTTGCAGTATCTGTGATCCTGATACAGCAGATTGCAACTTTTGTCTTTCTTCTGTTCATAGAATCACAGAATCCTTTGGGTTGGAAGAGACCTTGAAGATCATCAAGGCCAACTGTTAGACAGCACTGCCAGGGCACCACTAACCCATGGCCCTCAGCACCACATCTCCAGGGCTTCCCAACCCCTCCAGGGATGGGGACTCCACCACTGCCCTGGCCAGCCTGGGCCAGGCCTTCACAAGCCTTTTTGGGAAGAAATTGTTCCTCATGGCCAACCTGAACCTCCCCTGGCACAACTTGAGGCTGTTTCCTCTTGCCCTGTTTGGATATAAGGAAAATGGACTTCAGCATCCCCCAGCCCTCCCCATCACCCCATCAGGTTGTTTAGCTGGAGCACCCAACTACACTGAAGGTCTAAAGAAACCTCAACTTCTCTTGCAGCATCTGGATGAAGAGTAGAGAAAGAACAAACTCAAATGAAGGATCCTTGCCAAAACATGCAAATTTGTCCCCCCCAAAACCCCCTACCCTAATCCAACAACAAAATAACCTACAGGAGAAGGTGATGTCAGCTGCCCTGCTGCTGTGGGTGTCACTTGGGGTTTTGCTGCTGTTTGTATTCAGTTCTGAGCTCTCCAGGGCTTAAAATAATTCTGTTTTCCTCCCAAGAAGCCCCAGTGGTAGCTCAGCATCCTCCAGTGCAAAGCTGGTCATATCTGTCTTGCTTTTAAAGGCTTTCCCTGCAGTGAGGACCTCCAGGAAGGATCTCCCCTCTTCTGCTTCCTTTCAAGGTACCTTCCTGTTGCTGACTTGTGATGAATATGAGGTCAACCTTCACACCCTCCACCAATTTTGCCCTCCAGAAAGCAAGAGGTGACTTTAAGAAGGTTCATAACACTGCATAACCCAGTTCTTTTTACCTGGCAGTCAAGAAACATAAGACCTCCTGACAAGCACAGCATCTAAAGGAGGTGCAACCTGCCTCAAGGATGTCATGTCCCCACACCAAGGATCTGCAGCACCTGAATTCCCAACCCTTAGAGGCATTTCCAAGGAAGGCTCCATGAATTTGCTCCTGAAACACTATTACTCAAGTGCTAAATTGGGCAAAAATCCTCAAGAATACTTAAAGTTGTGCTTTAAACTTTATTTTTTTAGGGTAGGCTAAAAGCTGAGCTGCTGCCATGGGACACCCCAGGCTGCTGAAGGCATCAAGGTGTTGGTCAGAGCTCAGTGAATCTGCTCAGAAGAGCAAGGAAAAAGCACAAGGGCTGGGCTGGGCTGGTGAGAAATGAGAGGCAGGGCTTGGAAGAGGGCTGGCAGAAATCATCTGTGGAGAAAAGGGTCCCCAGAACTGTGTAGGATGGAGAGAAGTCAAGGCTCAGCCCAGTGATAAGACATCTAAACCCTCCAACATAATCAACTCATTTAGTCAAGCAAGTGATGAGGGCAGCAATTAATGAGGGCTGGGATTTCAAGGCTGCTAATATCCCCCATTATCTGCCCAGCACTGAAACAGCATGAAGATAAGAAGGAGCTGTCTAGGAACTCCCCAACAGCATCTCACCACCTCCTGATTACTGCAGAGTGGGAGGAAATGTGTTAATTAAACAGCAGAAGAGCTGGGACTCTTTCCTTGGCTCACAGTAGCAGGAGAGCAACTCTTGAGATGGAAGCTGGAAGCAAGGAGAGGAAAGGTAGGTTCAGAGGGGCCACATTCAGCACAGCAGCAGAAGTGGAGGCTGCTCCATCAGGAAGTCCTCCAGGAAGCCAGTGAGGTCACCCACAGACCAAGCCACCTCCTGCTCTTCAGTCTTAGGGTTGGTTTTTTGTTGTTTGGGGTTTTTTTCCCCCCTATTCTGAATTTCTCCTTTCAAACAAAGACCTTGGAGGTTCCTGGCATCACACTTTACTTCTGAGGGGTGTCTGGAGATGTAGACAAGCTCAGGGCTGGGTGGTTTCACCACCTTGAACTTGCTGTGGCTTCCCAACACAGATAATTGAGCTACAATATTAGATCCCCTTAGCCACCATTAGGTACCATGCCATGATCCTGTGATAACCACAATAGCCCAGGCAGAAGCCATCTTCCATCTTTATAAACTGGGAGAAGAAAAAAAAAAACCCACAAAAAAACCCCAAACCAGAACAATTTGAGGGGAAAAAAACCCCAACACATCATCAGGTTTTAATGACACAAGATGATGGAAGCTCCTCTCAGCAAAGCTTATCTGACAGCTCATTTTAAAGCCTAATTAGGACTATCTCACACCTTATTAGGATTAGGAGGCTGGTCAGCACCAGGCTGGGATTTTAAAAGCCATAATGAGCTTTTAAGCTCCAGCTTCTGTTAAAATGGCTGATGAAATCCCTGGTGTCACCCCAGAAATCTCAATCTTATTGATCCTGCAGCACAGAATTGCACAGATGAATTTTGCTCTAGTAGCACAAAGGCTGGGGGTGGGGGGGAACCTCTCTGAGGTGAATTTTTGTATCATCTCTTCTTGTTGCCACAAGAAGGTTCAGGATTCTTTAGATGGAGAAGGAATTGGCCAGATGGCCATGTCCAGAGGTACAGTCAGCAGCTCCAAGTGTAAAGCAGTAATGAGTGGTGTCCCTCAAGGGCTGGCACTGGGACTAACAGTATTTGATATGTTCATAGGTGAACCAAGTTGACACCAAGTTGAGTGATGCATTAATAAGCTTTTAAGGGACAAGATCCATCCAGAGAGACCTGGACAGGATTAAGGAGTGACCCAGGTGAACCTCATGAGCTTCAACAAGATCAAGTGCAAGATCCAGCACATGGGTGGGAATAGTTCCCAGTATCACTCTAGGCTGGGGCTGAAGGGCTGGAGAGCAGCCCTGAGGAGAAGGGCTTGGGGGAACTGGTGGGGGAGAAGCTGGAGCTGAGCTGGCAATGTGTGCTCAGAGCCCAGGAGCCAACCCTGGCCTGGGCTGCAGCCCCAGCAGTGTGGCCAGCAGGGCAGGGAGGGGATTGTGCCTCTGCTCTGCTCTGCTCTGGGGAGAGCTCAGCTGCAGTGCTGGGGCCAGCTCTGGAGTCCTCAGCACAGCAGAGACATGGAGCTGGTGGAGCAGGGCCAGAGGAGGCCACAGACATGATGGGAGGGCTAGAAGCCTTCTGCTGTGAGGAGAGGCTGAGAGAGTTGGAGTTATTGAGGCTGGAGAAGAGAAGGCTCCAGGGAGACCTTCTGGTGGCCTTTTAACATGTAAAGGGAGGGAGAAAGCTTATAGATTGGACAGAAGGAACTAACTTTGTATGCTGAGGGTTGTAAGCCCCTGTCTCAGGTTGCCCAGAGAGGTGGGAGATGTCCCAGCCCTGGAAGCATTGCAGCTCAGGTTGGTTGGGGCTGTGAGCAACCTGCTCTAGCTGCAGATGTCCCTGCTGCCTGCAGGGGCTTGGCCTAGGTGATCTCAGAAGGTCTCTTCCCACCCAAACCATTCTGTGATTCTGAGGAGGTTGCCCTCAGCATGTTCCCACCCCTGGGAGCAGGATGCCAATCCCCTGAGGAAGACACAGGACAGAACCTGGGGCTCAAGCTACAGCAGTCTGTAAGCAGGAATGAGCAGCTGTGAGCAGCTCTGGAAGGTTCTAGAAGGTTACATGGCCCAGTTGAGTCTGATTGGTTCCAAGTGTCTATTCCTTCTTCTACTGCTAGCATTGCTGTCCTCTGCCTTCCCTGCACCCAGGGGGCTGCAGGGACATCTTTGGAGTGGTGAGTACTGGGACAGCACAGGAGATGATGCTATGGTGTGGAAAAAAACCCCAAAACTCCTCCCTGGTACATTGTCACTGTCACCAGCATCCTCAGCAGCCAGCCAAAACCAAAGAGGAGGCTCTGGGACAGAACTGACCATAAAATCCAGAACCTTGCTCACTAGCAGGTGCAAAGCTTTGTGTCTTTGTGACCCCATCTCCCCACCCCCAGCTCAACTGGAGCATCTAAGCAACAAAGCAAAACACCTCAGGCAAAGAGAAGCTTTGAAACCATTCATTGAAGAACAAAAAGCCAAAAGGCAAAGACATGTCCCCACACTGTGGACAAGACAAAAATGAAGGCACCTGGGCAGCCTTTAAGGTCATGTATGTCTTGCCATGGCCTTTCCCAGGAGGTTCCCAGCCCTCTGGAGCCCTCAGCATCTTTTCTGCCTTGCTGGTGCAGATGTAGGGAGGTACAGAGCAGCTCTTGGGATATTTACCCATATCCACCCTGTTCAGCATGTGGCTCTAGTCCACTCTTCAACCTGAGAACAGAGGGACTCAGCTCCCAGGCTTCTCCTTGCTCTCCTCCATCCAAGTATGACACCTTGCTGATGCTCTTAAGTAAGTTCTCTCCTGTCTCCTGCCACAGAACACCTGGGGGAGGCTTTTCTCCCCAGGACAAAGCCTGGGCTAGGTGAGATCAAGTAGAAGAGCAGAATCAATTTGGCATGCCCAAGGTGAAATGCTTTTGATTTTGCAAATGGCATCTCCTAGCAGAGCTCTGGAGAAGTCAACCACAGCTAGAAGCCCAAAACAAACCTCAAAGTTTTGATCTCTTACATTTAATTTCCACTTCTCTGGAAACAAGGTCTCTTTGCATGAGATTTGGCTGGTGACTGCACCATTAACCTCCTTCATCACCCACACTGAGTAGCCACAGCCAAATTTTGCCCCCAAACCCCTTCCTACCCCAGTGCCTGCTCTTGCCCTCTCTGTTTTCAAGAGAAGAATCTCACCCAGGGTGCAACTGGGAGGAGAAATCATATCCAGGGTTGAGCTCCAAAGGAATTCTGCTCAATAATAGCTAGGTTTCTACTCATTACCTGCTGAGATTTCTCCAAACACTTCCAAATGTGCTCTGGCATGAAATCAGGTGGGATGCAAAGCCCAGGCACTGTGCCAGGAGTAAAGTCCCTACCCCAAAGAACAGCAGGGATGCTCCTTCTCAAAGGGAAGGTCACCCAAAGGCTTTTAATAGGCTTATTCTTCATAATTCTTTTGGTCAATTAAAAAAAAACCCCTCAAAACTATTTCTTCCTCTAATCTCATCCTGTAAATGATTTAATTTAGCACAGAAAGGGAGGCTGGAGCAGAGAGACGGCCAGGGACACTTCAGCCTGTCTCTGTGCACTGGCACAGCAGTCCCTGCCTTGCAAACATGGCCCAGAGAGAGTCCTTTCTACTTTAAGATACCTTCTCTTTTCTCTTCCCAACCCAAACAGGAGTTCCCCAGGTTCCAGGGGTGTCTGGAAGGTTGATTTTGATTTTGAAGCTGGGACTGATCCCACCTCACCCCTACAGCACACCCCACACTAGCCATGCCCTGTCTTTAGGAGGCAACTTGAGGGCAAGAGAGGTGGGGCAGGGTCCAGAAGACAACCTACATAGCAGGGAAAGCACCAGGAGCCTTATCAGGGAGCTTATCACCCCTTCCTGAAGGCACTAATTGGCCTTGCAGGGGATGAGAGCACAAGGTTCCACCTGGCAAAGCCTGTTTGACTGCCATCAGCAAGCAGCATCTCCTCCCCCTGCCCTTGCTCAGCCAGTTTGGGTTAAAACATGGGAATTTCACCAGTGGTCCCTGAAGATCCTGCTTTATTTGGGAATACTTTCATTTTTAAGGGGATAGGAAATAATCTCCCTTTGGTTTTTCTCCATCTACTGTTCTGCTCACCCACCAAGGCATCACCACTGCAGACAACAACAAGCTCAGGTTGCTCCTGGGCACCAAACACCTCCCCCCTTCTCCACTTGACCTCCTCCTCTGAAGGAGCCCTGGGAGGGTCCATGCTCTCCTCTTCATGCTCCTTCATGGCTTTAACACACATGAACAGACAGGAACAGGGACTCTACCTCAGTTTCAGAATCCAAAACCCAAGAGCTCTGCAAAGCTTCATCCCAGAAGGCAACTGGAGCATAGAATCACCAGAGTTGGAAGGGACCTCAAAGATCATCTAGCTCCAACCCCCCTGCCTGGCAGGGACACCTCCCACTAGATCAGGTTGCCCAGGGCCCCATCCAGCCTTGTCTTAAAAGCTTCCAGGGATGAGGCTTCCACAGCCTCTCTGGGCAACCTGTTCCACTGTCTCCCCACCCTAACAGTGAAGAACTTCCTCCTAATATCCAACCTAAATCTCCCCTCCTCCAGCTTGCACCCATTTCCCCTGGTTTTATCCCTGTCTGACCTCCACAACTCTCCCACCAGGCAGCTCTGGCAAGAGAAGGTGATGGATCTTCTGGGTGGAGCTAGCCACCAGCCTCAGGACCTGCAGCACCCTCCCCTGTGGCAGGGCTCAGCACCCAGGGAAGGACTCACAGACACAGGGACACCTGCACGGACAAGAAGGATCTCATCCCTTTGCTGATCCCAAAGAACCCCAGCCCCAAAGAAGCCCTAGGAGAGGAGGCAAATGGGCACAAAACCACCAAGTAAAACCCCCAGAAGAAAAGGTTTATTTACTGAATGCTGCAGAAGAAGCCTGGTAAGTTCTGTTCTCGGTGCCGGTGTCCACCGGGAGGTGGAAGGTGCCCTCCGTGGCACAGGAGGAGGAGGTCTGTGGCCAGGCTTGCTTCATCAGAAGTGTAGCTTCAGTGGAGACAGAGAAGAGGAGTCACACAGAGCAATGAAGAGACAACTTCCTGCATTCATGTCACATTGGAAACCACTTTGCTGCTCTCTTCCTTTCCCCTCCCCAACCTTGGACAACCAGCTACCTATAGGAACTCCACACCTTTCATCCCCCACCTGCTCCCCATGGAGAGATGGCTTGAACAGGGCATTGCAGCAAACCACTTACCTACCCCAAAGCAACTGATCTCCTGAGCTAAGTGACCTGCATGAAGTTCTAGAGCAGCAGAGCCACCATCCCTCCTCACTGGGGACCTCTGTGTGGAGGAACCAGTGACCACTGCCCTCGGTCTTGTGGTTCCCAGCTGGGAAACAGACACAGGCCAGAACCTGGGGCTCAGGCTACTACATCTGGATGAACCAGATGTGCCTGAAGAAATTCTGTAAATTAGGTGGAGTACAGAACCACAACAACAGAGTGAAGCAGATGACACAGTAGATACAGCTATTGCTTGCTTCCTTCTGCCAACCTCTTTTGTGATACAGATGATTTCCAACCTCCTAGCAGGTCTACAATCAACTGGATTCCCCAGCCAGTCCCATCCCTGAGTGCCTCAGAAGGGTGGCAACACTTGCTCTTTGAAAGCCTTACAAGGCTCTAGAGGATATTCAGCCCACCAGAACCCCCAAGACACCCAACTTGGGGACCTACTGATGTCCCTAAATAGGGTGACTGGAAGCATTTAGATGATGCTTATGCTTTCACTTTGCAGAGTAACCTTTCCTCCAGGGAAGACCCAGCAGCAGGAATGGGGGCTCAGAGCCTCCATTCTATCCCACAACATCCCCACAGAGATCTTTTCTTTCCAAGGCTGGTTTTGGAAAGCTCACTTATGGCCTGGAAGGGCACTGCAGTGATGGATGTGAAGCATTTCTCCTCCCTTACATTATTAATAACTGCAGCTCAAGCACAAGCCAAGCTCTGTCAGGAAAGTGCCCTACTTTCAGGCCAAACAGAAAAAAGAAAGAAACCCAATAAATAAATAAATAAAAGGGATTCTTCTTAAGGAAGGAAGTTAAAACAACACAACCACCTCAGGAAGACAGAATGCCTGGTAGGGTAACAGGCTCCAGGCTTAAGGAAGAGCTATTGTATTATTTTGGGGGTTGTTTTTTAATGGGGTGTCCCTGCAGTAGAGTGATTTTTAGGTGTTTGTTTTTACACACTTCAAAGGAATTTATTTTACATCCAAGCTCACTGCAAGCCTCAAGAGTTTGCAGTGCTGGTGCTTTTTGTAGCCTGCTTTGGGTTTCTCCCTCTAACAGCTGTGGAAAAACATGCCAGGAAAATCCTACAAGGCAGAACCTAGTGGTGTTTGGATGGATCAGGATGGAAAGAAATTCATTCCCTGGCCTGATGCTCCTTGGGCTGAGCTCTGCAAGCCAAGCCAGTGGCTGGTTGTCATCTCTGCCTTGGGAAGAGGTGGCTGGAAATAAACTGGTGAAGAATTTATTGACCTTTTGGTGCTCAAACATTACCAAATGTTCACCAGACTGACATCACTGAGAGAGGGAGGAAGCAAGACTGGTCCCAGATACCATTTGCCTTTCATAGAATCACAAAATGGTTAACGTTGGAAGAGAACACCAGAGGTCACCTAGTCCCAACCCTCCTGCTCCAGCAGGGTCACCCACAGCAGCTTGCCCAGGGTCACCTCCAGCTGCCTTGGCAATCTCTCCACACAAGGAGACTCCACAGCCTCTCTGCAAAGCCTGGGCCAGGCCTCCAACACCCTCACAACAAACAAGCTTCTCCTCCTGCTCATCTGCAACCTCCTGGGGTCCACTTTGTGTCCAGTGCCTCACATCCTATCACTTGGCACCACTGAGAAGAGCCTGGCTCCATCTTCTTGACACCCTCCCTTCAGATACTTCTATACGTTAACCAGGTCCCTCTCAAACTCCTCTTCTTCCCTCACTGCTGCTGGACCTGCACAAAACATGGGAACCCTAGAAGTCTCCAAGCTCCTCTCCATGTCTCCTTCCACTTCTCAGATTGAGGCAAGCACAAAGTTTGGAGTGCTAAATCATTTCATTTTCCATGTGGATCCCAGAGGCTTGGGAAGCATGAGGTCAACAGAAGAGCATAAGCATCACTGACCTCCAGCATGGCATCAGGGAAGGTACCAGGAGTGTTTGGAGGACATCAAGGATGACAGTGGATGGCATGTAACTAGCAGGCATTTGAAAGCTAGACTTTGAACATCAACCACCACCAATGGACTGCTCTTCAGCTGGAGAGACACACTGCAAGGGCAGGAGCAATCTTCACCTCTGCTTGGGGGTTGATCTCTTGCTAAGATTTTGCATGGAATGGGGACTCCTGGCCAGCCTGGGCCAGGCCTTCACAACCCTTTTGGGGAAGAAGTTGTTCCTCATGGCCAACCTAAACCTCCCCTGGTGCAACTTGAGGCTGTTTCCTCTTGTCCTCTCCCTTGTCCCTTGGCAGAAGAGCCCAAGCCCCACCCAGCTCCAGCCTCCTCTCAGGGAGCTGCAGAGAGCCAGAAGGGCTCCCCTGAGCCTCCTCTTCTGCAGGCTAAGCAAGCCCAGTTCCCTCAGCTGCTCCTCACAACCCTTGTGCTCTATGACTATATATGTGAGTTACCTGAGAGACCATCTACAAAACTCCCCTGTGCTCCTGTTCCTCATGACCATGGAGGCCACCCCAGGCAGGATGCATCTCAAGCTCTCCTGGTAGGACAGATAGGCACCCCTGGGGAGTCTGTCCCCAAAGATGGGCTCCCCCTCCCTGGGGAGGTCTCTCTTTCTCTCCACTGAACACAGAGGGACCTGGGCTGGAAGGGTTGTCATACAATAACAGAAGTTTTTGGTTTGGAAAGGACCTTTCAAGGTCATCTAGTCCAACCCTCCTGCAGTGAACAGGGACATCTTCAACTAGATCAGGTTGCTGAAGGTGAGAGACCTCAGGTCTAGACAAGTAAATGGAACCAAATCTTCCCTAAACGTGGCAACTGCTGCAGCTATTTAAAACACTTGGAAATTTCCTAGTGGCTTTTGGGGTTTGTTTTTTGTTTTGTTCTTATTTTCATTTGGAAAATGCAGCTGAGCTGAAACCCAGCCCTTCCAGGAGAATTTGTGGCTTTCATCAAGATTTTGCAAAGGAAACTATTTGGTCTGGATAGCAAAGCAGCATTTCTGAGGGTTGCTTCTATTTGTTTTCCATGAGGAACTCCAGCCTCCCAAGGCTGGTGTCTGAGGTGTACAAGAAGCAAGAGAAACCCTCCAAAAATTCCTCATCCTGCAGTCCTCTCACTTGAGTGTCCCCCTGGCCATCTCCTCAGCTGGTGGTAGAGCTCCTACCTGCACAAGGCACAGGCAGTGGCTGGGGGCAAGAGATTTTGTCATGTCCAGGTCAGTACACAGGGAGGCTGCTGTATTTACATCCCTGGCTGAGCAGAGAGGACACTGCCAGCCTCTGGCAGCAGACAAGCCACTCATTTTAAATGTGTGGGGTTTTTAGGCTGTGAAGCTCATTGCAGTTGTGTGTCATAGAATGGTTTGGGGTGGAAGAGACCTTTAAAGGTCAGCTAGTCCCTGTCAGCAGGGACATCTGCAACTACAGCAGGTTGCTCAGAGCCTCAACTAACCTGAGCTGCGATGGTTCCAGGGATGGGACATCTCCCACCTCTCTAGGCAACCTATTTAAAACCTTGTTAACCAGCTAGTTGTCAGGATGCCTCCTCTCAAGGAGCTGCAGAGAGCCAGAAGGTCTCCCCTGAGCCTCCTCTTCTCCAGGCTAAGCAAGCCCAGTTCCCTCAGCTGCTCCTCACAAGCCTTGTGCTCTAGACCCTTCCCCACCTTCCTTGCCCTTCTCTGCCCACACTCCAGCACCTCCATGGCCTTCTGGGGGTGAGAGGTGACAATTTAATATTCAGAAAAGATGAAAAGTCACCTATGTGCAACTGTCAGATTCCTGAGAGGAGCAGTCAGAGACAACTCATGGCTCAGAAGTACTTGCACCAGAGATAAATATTCCCAGAGGAGGATGTGAAGTTCCCAGCAGAGTTAGGAAGGGAAGAGTTTAACAAAGGTCCCTTCCCTGGACAGGATTTGGTGAGAAGCACACAGAAACCCTTGGGGTTTGTAGACTGAGCAGCAGAAGGGAGATCCTCCTGGCTGCTTCACCATGCCCAAACTGGTCTTCACAGACAGGTTTTGGTTACCTGGGGCGTAGCCAGGGCTGCTGGTTGGATACATGTTTGGGTTGTAGGCTGGGGCAGCAGTGGGATAGCCTGCTGGATAACCTGCAATGAGAGCAACAAACAAAAGAGAAATTAAGCTTTTGATTAAGCTTTGGTCACCAGGCAGAGGGAAGGGGACAACATCTCTGGACAACCTGTGTGAGCAGAGAAGCCACTGGCATGGCTCAGAAGTGAAGCACAGATTTACTTTCAGGGTCTACAGAATGATGGAATCATTAAGGTTCCAAAAGACCTCCAAGATCATCAAGTCCAACCATAAACCCAACCCCCCATGGCCACAAACCACATCCCTCAGCATCATGTCTACAAAGGACTATGGATGTGCTCTGCAGGCTTCCACATTGCATCAACAAGAGTTCCTCTTTAGTCCTCCTGAAAGTGAGGACACAGGAATCAACCACAGAATCACTAAGGTTGGAAGAGGCCTCTAAGGTCATCAAGTCCAACCATCAACCCAGCACTCCCATGCCACTAACCCATGGCCCCAAGTGCCCCATCTCTGTGCTTTTTAAACCCCTCCAGGGATGGTGACTCCAGCACTGCCCTGGCCACCCTGTTCCAATGCCTAAAAGATTCAATGTGCTCTGAAGAGAACCACCATGAAAATCCACACCTTGGCTGCAGGATGCAGCTAGGAAAACTCCTCAGTCCAGCTCTGTGGCAAGGTTCTCCTTGGCTGCTCACAGCCATCATAACTCCATCATCATGCACCCTTTCCAGCAGAGCTCAGCACCCAGCCCCACTCCCTGCTGCTCAGCACTTCCATTAAGCAGAACTTCTGGCTGAAGGGAAAGCAGAGGTGTTCCATGAAGACATGCCAACCCTAATATTCACCCATGGCTGCACAGGGACCTCATTACCTGCCAGGCCACCTGGAAGGAACAGGCATGGCAGCTCCTACCCTTTGAAGCCCCATGAGGTTTCCATGGGCACTTTAGCAAAGGTTGCAGTGTCTTCAATTCTCATCACTGTCACTGGGGTTGGTCAGAGGGAGTTCAGGGGAAAGCACCTCAGCAGCTGAACCACCACAGACTGCAGAGCCAAGGCGCTGTGTGCACCCACAAGCAGTGCAGATGTCTTGCACCAAACTCTTACTTCATTAGAAGTTCTTGGGCTCCTTGAAAAGGAGGCTCAGGGGAGACCTTCTGGCTCTCTGCAGCTCCCTGAGAGGAGGCTGGAGCCAGCTGGGGCTTGGGCTCTTCTGCCAAGGGACAAGGGAGAGGACGAGAGGAAATGGCTTCAAATTGCACCAGGGCAGGTTGGAGTTGGATATTAGGAAGAATTTCTTCCCCAAAAGGGTTGTGAAGGCCTGGCCCAGGCTGGCCAGGGCAGTGGTGGAGTCCCCATCCCTGGAGGGGTTGGAAAGCCCTGGAGATGTGGTGCTGAGGGCCAGGGGTTAGTGGTGACCTGGCAATGCTGGGTTAACAGTTGGACTTAATGCTCTTAAAGGTCTCTTCCAATGAAAACAATTCTATGAAGACCACAGATGACAACCTCTGCACCTCAGTCTGCTCCATTTGGCTTCTGTTCACTGCTCTACCTCCACTGCATGGAAGGTTTCCCCCTGCAAGCTGGAACACTTGAATAACTCCTGCCCCTCTGACGTGCTCCTGCGTAAATCCCTGGTGCAGAGCAGCTGGGCCAGGCTCCTCTGCCCTGCCTGGCAGAGACTCTGCCTTTGCTCTGCTTCACCACCACAGCCCCAGCCTCAGCTTATCTGTGCATCTGGCTGGCCAGCATCCCAGAGCAGAGCCAACCCAACCCACCAGCAGACAGAATGACCCTTGCAGAAGCAGTCCACACTAAAGCTCCACTGATGCTGGCTGATGGTTGCCAGCAAAGGCTGGAAAGAGGTAAACAGCAGTTGATTCACACCCTATATTCTCCTGATGCTTTATTAAGTAACAGCTAGTGTGGGTCTTTCCTCCTTTTGCCAAATGGTTGGGGTTGGGATGGACCTCTGGGGATCATCCAGGCCAACCCCCTGCTCCAGCAGGCTCACCCACAGCAGCTTGCCCAGGGTCACCTCCAGCTGCCTTGGCAATCTCTCCACACAAGGAGACTCCACAGCCTCTCTGCAAAGCCTGGGCCAGGCCTCCAACACCCTCACAACAAACAAGCTTCTCCTCCTGCTCATCTGCAACCTCCTGGGGTCCACTTTGTGTCCACTGCCTCACATCCTATCATTTGGCACCAGTGAGCAGAGTCTGGCCCCAGCCTCTTGCCCCCAGCCTGCAGCTCTTGCTCAGCATGGAGCAGCTCCCCTCTGGGGCTGCTCTTCTCCAGGCTCAGCAGCCCCAGGGCTCTCAGCCTTTCCTCCTGCCACAGATGCTGCAGGTCCCTCAGCATCTCCCTAGCCTCCCATGGACTCTCTGCACTAGTTCCTTGGCTCTCTTGGACTGGGGAGCCCAGGCCTGGAGCCAGGACTCCAGCTGTGGCCTGAGTGGGGCAGAGGAGAGGGAGAGGAAAACCTCCCTCCACCTGCTGCTGCTCACACTCTTCTTCATAAACCCCAGGAGAGCACTGATTGGCCTTCTTGGTTACAAGAGCACATTGCTGCCTCCTGGGGAACTCGTTGCCCCCCAGCACTCCCAGGTCCTTCTTCATGGAGCCATTTTCCAGCAGGTCAACCCTAACCTGTCCTGGTGAACTGTTACTTCAGGCAGATGGAGAGAAGAATCTATTTAGTTCTTCCTCTTTCTCTAGGTTCAACTTCTCCTTGGTAGAACTGCAGCTTGCTTACTGAGGCATCTTTTGTTGTTGTGGAAGCAAGTTATGGCCATTTCCAGAACAATTTCATTTCAGATAAATATCTTTTCTATCAAGAAAGCTTTAATAGCTTTGGATATGAGAAGATGCATCCAGCCCTGCTCTACTCTATCTTCCTCTTTGATCTCATCAACTTTGAGAAGTGCTGACCTCTTGCATATTCTATTCTAAGGGGAAAGAGAGATGGGAAAGGTGTAGGACAATGCAATGTGGTTTGCTCCTTTGTTTGGACACCAAGATAAGAAAGTAGCAGAATCTGGGGCAATTGGTGCCAGGAGAAACCTACCTGGAAATTCCCAAAGCTCAAAACCCCCCCGGGTCTCCAACACAGGAGACATTTTTATACCTTATTAGGTTTGAAGTAATTAGGATTTATGGTTGTTGGATCTTCTGCATCCTCCATATGACCAGAAACAAACTTCCCCAGGAAAGTAAAAGCTGCAACCCCCAGGATGGTCTCCATGTCTTATAGCCCCTGGGGTATAAGGCAAAGCCTGGATCCACCAAGCAGGGATGAGCTGAGGAGAGGTGGCTTTTACCCTGCCCATCCTACATTATCCCATCCTGCACTTGCCATGAAGGTATCCCAGCCCACTCATGGCAAATGGATGTAAAAACAGAGGAAAAGCTGAAAGTAAGGGTGGAACCCTTCTGAAGAGCAAGATAATGGATGGTTGAGAATCCAGCATTTCTGAAGTCTCAGAGGATAATAAATGCATTCATTCCCATGAAAAAATGCCACCCCCTTATTACTGCTTCAAGCCTCATCACCCAAGAGTGGAGCAGTCAAATGAACATGCACTCAGCAGACACAGCATCTGATGTAAAACAAGGTTTGCTCTGGCATTTGACAACCTGCTCACCTTCCTGGAGACCTTTCACAGTAGGTTCTCTTAGCACCTGAAAGCTCCTTTCCTTTATATAAGCAGCAACTTCTTTCTTGCTCATTATCCATGGCCATGCAAAGCCAATTTTAAACAGCATCCTGGCTTGGAGCAGCACTAGTGTGGCAGCAGGGCTAGGGCAGGGCTTGTCCTCCTGGCCTGGGCACTGGGGAGGCCACAGCTCCAAGCCTGGGCTCCTTTTTGGGCTCCTGACTGCCAGAAGGCCATGGAGGTGCTGGAGTGTGGGCAGAGAAGGGCAAGGAAGGTGGGGAAGGGTCTAGAGCACAAGGCTTGTGAGGAGCAGCTGAGGGAACTGGGCTTGCTTAGCCTGGAGAAGAGGAGGCTCAGGGGAGACCTTCTGGCTCTCTGCAGCTCCCTGAGAGGAGGCTGGAGCCAGCTGGGGCTTGGGCTCTTCTCCCAAGGAACAAGGGAGAGGACAAGAGGAAACAGCCTCAAGTTGTGCCAGGGGAGGTTCAGTTTGGCCATGAGGAACAATTTCTTCCTGGAAAGGGTTGTCAGAGCCTGGCCCAGGCTGGCCAGGGCAGTGGTGGAGTCCCCATCCCTGGAGGAATTGAAAAGCCCTGGAGATGTGGTGCTGAGGACCATGGGTTAGTGGTGACCTGGCAGTGTCTTAAAGATCTTCTCCAACCTAAATGATACCCTGACACCTGTGGACTGTAAAGCCAGACACACAGAGCACTCCTGGGACTGTTTCCCATTTGTAAACACTGCTGCCCACACAGCCCAGAAGCTGCTGAGCCTCTGTGCTGGACACTGTATTGCAGAGTTGGGAACCCAGATCTGCCCCTTGCTGCTGGTGACTCTCAGCCACCACTGCCACTGTGCTGAGGAGAGACCTCATGGTGAGCTGCAGACAGCTGAGCAGGTGCCCACAGGCTGCAGAGGGGTGGGGGTGGCAGTGGGGGCTGTGCCTGGAGCAGGGTCTGCCCTCCCCAGCAGCAGGAAGCACTCTGTGCCACCTGGCTTTCTGAGGCACTCAGAGCAACCATGCAATGGTTGGGGTTGGAAGGGATCTTCAGAGATCATCCAGTCCAAGCTCCCTGCCATGGACAGGGACATCTTCCACTAGACCAAGCTGAACACTTCCAGTGTTGGGGTATCCAATTCCCTGGGCAACCTGCAAGCTGTTGACCTAAAGAGACAATTGCCATTTCCACTCTTATTCCAGTTCCATCTCAGCTGCACTCCCCACCCATGTCCAGAAGAACCTCCCAGGCCTTACTGCAGCTCTCTGGCTTCAGGATGCATTTGTACAAGCAAAACTCCTCTGGAATAGCAGCAACTGTCCAAAAATATTAGTGAGAGAAGTCTGACTATTTTTAAGGCACATACTATAAATACAGCAGAGTGCCAGATCCTGACAGCCTGTCAATCAGCATCACTGCTGGGCAGGAGATGTGTGTCAGATCCTCTCCTACACTGAGACAAGGCTTTCTGGGAAAGAAGGTCTAGAAAACCATTTCAGTCAGATAATATTAATGCTCTCTGCAATTATTTACTTCATTCTGTCTTTGCCTAATCCACAGCAAGACATCAGGAGCCTCCAATGATAAATTAAACTTGTTTGGTGCTCCAAAGACAGAGTAACTCCTGGATAAATAATCCTTTACAGTTTTTTTTTGTTCCTAAAGACTGAACTGTGGCTCCTCCTTATCTGATAATGTTCCCCAAGGAAACATCTCACTGGAAGGATTAAAATAGGATAGCAGAAGATTGCTAAACTTAAAGCAGCCCAAGTGCTGTTCCTCCTATTCTCCCTAAGAGGAGCCCTGAAGAATGATCATTTCCACAGAATCATTCTGGTTGCAGAAGCCCTCTGAGATCACCAAGTCCAGGCATCCACCCAGCACATGCTGACCACTAACCCATGGCCCCAGGCACCACAGCTCCATGGTTTTTGACCTCTTCCAGGGATGGTGACTCCACCACCTCCCTGGGCAGCCTGGGCCAATGCCTGAGAACCCTTTGGGGGAAGAAATTCTTCCTAATATCCAACCTGAACCTCCCCTGGCACAACCTGAGGCTGTTTCCTCTTGTCCTCTCCCTTCTCCCTTGGGAGAAGAGCCCAAGCCCCCTCTGGCTCCAGCCTCCTCTCAGGGAGCTGCAGAGAGCCAGAAGGGCTCCCCTGAGCCTCCTCTTCTGCAGGCTAAGCAAGCCCAGTTCCCTCAGCTGCTCCCCACAGCCCTTGTGCTCTAGACCCATTCTCAAAAAAATGTCAGCCATGGTGAAAACCAGCTTGCCATCAGCCTGCAGATCAAGACATCTCCACCAGCACTGGGTCACCACTAATTCTCTTGTCCAGAGACAAGCAGAAGAGTCCAATGAGGCCAGGCCTGCTGGCAGAGGACAGATCTTTTAGAGAAGCTCATGTAACTGCCAAAAACCAGAAAAGGAGCTTTGTTTTCCAGGTACAGGAGTCCATCTGCAGCTCTCTCTCAGCAAAACTTGTCACCATTTAGTTTCTTCTGCAGGAGATCAGGTAGGGTAGGAAAAGTGAGTTTCAGAAGTGAATGTTGCTGTCTGCTGCAGTGCTTTAGCCCTGACAGGCTCTGGAAGCAAGCAAGAGGACAGAGCATGCTATCAGACAGTGACTGAGATCCCAGCTGCAGTGCTGGGGCCAGCTCTGGAGTCCTCAGCACAGCAGAGACATGGAGCTGGTGGAGCAGGGCCAGAGGAGGCCCCAGAAATGATGGGAGGGCTGGAAGCCTTCTGCTGTGAGGAGAGGCTGAGAAGCACTGGCTGCCATGATCCAGGCCCCTCCTGAGTGGCAATGGTCAGCTCAGACCTTGGCATTACAGCTGTGAGGCTCAGGCTCCTTTTCCTCACATGCATCACTTCACATGCACCTCTACTGAACTTCACCTCTACTCCAGTCCCACCAGAGGCTCCTGCAAACCTTCACATTCAGCTCTCATCTTTTATTGGCCTGAGTGATTGAAACTTAAGCACTCCTCAGCACTCCTTCCCTTTCCCAGATCACTTCTGAGAGTGCTCACCAACCTCAAGTCCCATCACCAACCTCTGCTGAAGGCCAGGAACTCTTCAGACAACCTTGTTACTTACTCAAACTCTCTCTTCTTAGCTTTTAATAAACTATTTATCCTGGAGAGGACCTTCCCTCTCCTCCTGTGAGCTCAGTTTCTCTACAGTTCTTTGCTGAAGGACCTGGTTGGGCTCACTGGCCACTCCACCTTGTTGACATCTTTGGAGAATGGCAGTAGATCTGGGAGGCTTCAGCACACAGTGCCCTAAGAAGCAGCTACTTCCTTCCACCTTAATCTTTGTTATTTCCAAAATCTTTGCTCCAAAGACAATGAAACATGGTTTTCTTCTCTGCAGAGTAATGAGGACAAAGCTCAACAACTTCATCAAGCTCTTAACTCAGCCAATATCTTCCATTTAAAGGAAGAAATGGAGCCATTGTTCTTCTTCCTCCTCACAGTGACTATCCCTAGCTCATTTTTCATCCTGCCCAGAGGTTTCTTCCTCTGTCTTTTCTTGAACACTGTAGAAAGCATTTCCCAGGGCTGCTGCACCTTGGAGAAGGTCAGTGTGGCTGCAGGGCAGGTGAGGAGACTCCACAGCAGGGCTCATGAGGTGGCAGCTGGAGTGATCCAGGACAACAGCTAAAGGCAGATTATGGCCACAAAAGTGGCTTACTCCACCAGCAGAAGTCAGAGCCTACACCAGAGCCTTCTGCTCTTAGCACCTTGGAGGTGGGGGGTGGTCAGGGAAAGGGAGCTGGAGCCTTGCTCCACTCCTGTATCTCATGGCACTTAGGTTCTCCACACTCAGGAGGCATTGCTTTGTCTGAAGTGACATCTGCACTGGAGTGCAGAGGCTGGAAGATTAAAAAAAAAATGCTGTAGTAAGCTGAAATTTGGGGAGATGTAGGTGAAGAGAAGGAAGATGAGGACATCATGCTTCTGGAACTGTTTCTCCACCTTCACTTGAAGGTTGCTTGGTGCAACTCCGACACGGAGAAGGCTCCATCCACAGTGGGGAACCTTAAGCAGCAGATCCTCCTTGTGATCCTTCCCACACCAAGGAGGAGACAGAGCATCCTTCTGGCCCCAGAGACATCCTTTCTCCTCCAGAGACCAAGAAGTCCAACCCCTGACCATCTCCATGGCTTCACACAAATTAATGCAAATGCTTTTCATCACGAAGTTGTTGTCTCCCTGCAGCCTTGCAGAGGGCAAGGAGAGCCTGGAGCTTTCAGAAGCAGGGTGCTCCTGGTCTCCTCCTGCTCTGGCAGAGTTTCTATGGCAACTCTAGATGGATCTTGAAGGGAGGATTTCTGGCTGGCTCTTTCTGGAGGAGCCTGTGATGGAAATGGAGGCAGGCACAAGAGCAAGCCTGAGCTCTCCGTGCCCTCAGGGTACAGGCTCCAGCAGGGCACTGCCAAACACTGCTCAGAAAAGAGCCCTCTGTGATTTCTTGTTCCTCTGGCTAACTTTCAATTCCCCCTCTTCAGCTCTGCTCCCAAGACAGGAGGGGGGAAAAAAATAAACCCCAAATCAAACTCCTCTGAAGCCCTGGTGGTGTTTTGCTCCAGATGCAATTTCTGCTCCGTGCCAGATGGTGCTGTGCATCCCAGACCTCTGGGCTTCCAGCTGTGGAAAGGGAACCAGCCTCAGGGTGTGCATCTCTGATGCCTTCTTAGGCTTTGGGACTGGGAATTTGCTCCTGTGTCCTATTTATCATCATTCCTTTCTTCTGCCTGGTTGGTGGCTAGGACCCCCCTGGTTGGGGCCAAACTATTCCTCAATCCAATGAGAGCAGCACCTGTTGTGTGCTAGGTACCTGCAGATGTGTCAGAAAGCAGTGCTGCTTCACCTTCCCAACAGAATGAACTTTGCAATGTGAAGAAAAGGATGAGAAGGCTCTAAGAAGGAAGGGAGACTCCAATTTCCCAGCCAGAGGAGCTGACACGTGGAGGAACAAGCAAGCTCGATGTGAGACACCCAAACACTGTGAGCTGAGCAGAAGATGACCCTGTTTGGTCTCTTTGGCACAAGACTACCCTCCCACTTCATTTATCATCACTGGAAGTGCAGTCTGAATGTTTTCAGGGACAAGAGAACATTAGGGGTTGGACTAGAAGACCTTTAAAGGTCTCCTCCACCCTAAAGCATTCTAGGACTCTCTGAGTGGCTCTTTCCTGCATAGGAGGGTTTGTTGCTACAGAGCTCCTGGCACTGGTGCTGTGTCTGCTGGAGGAGTTAAACCTTGAGTAACAGGTGCCAGAAATGCTTTCTCAGACTCTGATGATACAGGATCAACACCAAGGTGTCTGCTTGCAAGAGAAGTGGTGGCAGCAAGCTCCTTAGCTGGCCACACAGTAATTATAGTTTTGCTTATTCAAGATGTTTGAATTTATCTTGCAAGTGTCAGAGTACCCTAAAAATGAGAGAATCATGGAACTGTTTTGGTTGGAAGAGGCCTTTAAGATCACCAAGCACAACCATTAACCCAGCACTGCCAGGACACCACTAACCCATAGCCCTCAGCACCACAGCTTCAGGGCTTTCCAACCCCTCCAGGGATGGTGACACCACCACTGCCCTGGCCAGCCTAGGCCAGGCCTGCACAACCCTTGCCAGCAAGAAATTGTTCCTCATGGCCAACCTGAACCTCCCCTGGCACCACTTGAGGCTGTTTCCTCTTGTCCTNCACCCTTCCCAGGTCCTTTTCCTGGGGGCAGCTTTCCAGCCACTCTGCCCCAAGCCTGGAGCCTTCCTGGGGTGGTTGTGAGCCAAGGTCAGGAGCCAGCACTTGGCCTTGTAGAATCACACCCCATGGATCCAGAACACCAAATGCTATTCCAGATTTGCTGCCAAAGCCCAGGTCCTCAGTGCTATGCTGGGCATCCCTAGAGCACAACCAATGGCTGACATACCCAAACCTGCTCAGGAATTGCCTCTCCTACAGCACAAGCATTCTCCTGCTTTTTAGACTCCAACACTGGCAGCATCCTCCTGGAGCTAGTCTTGATTCACATATTTAAGCAAGATCTCTGGGGACTCCAGATTTCCTATTTCAGCTAATTCTACTAGCAGGCAACTCCAGGATGATCACAACAATGTGACAGAAATTGGGTTATTGCCCCAAAAAAGGGTCAGTCTTAAAGGATGGATCCAGAGAGTTTCAGTTGTGAGGTTTAGCAAGGTAAAAATTCAAGCTGAGAAAATATTTAGGGTTGGAAGAATAGGTCAAGCTGGAGCTAAACTCAGGAAAGCTGAGGTTTTAGGGATCTCAGTTCTGAATTTCAGAATGCTAATTAGCTGTAAAAGGTCCATATGGTATTTTTGGACATGTTGAATTGAGACCAGGAGAGTGAATTGCTCTCAAATACATGAGCTTTAGATAAACCCAGCAGCAGATGGAGCACACACAGAATATTAACAAAAGCAGGTTTTGGGGTGTAAAAAGGCTTAATGGGTCTCTCACATTTATTTGGGCCAGGAGATTAGGTTCAAATTGGGCTTGGGGGAAGCTGAGAATGCAAAATATTTGAGCTGGCAAAACTCCACCACAGTGTTTAAAAACTAAAGGCTCTAGTGAAAATCCAATCTGCTTGGAGAACAAGAGCAATGTATCTGCATCATTATCAACTGTTCAGGGAATCAGAGCATTGGTTAGGGTAAAAAAGACCTTTAAGATCCTCAAGTCCAGCACTGCCAGGTCACCACTAACCCATGGCCCTCAGCACCACATCTCCAGGGCTTCCCAACCCCTCCAGGGATGGGGACTCCACCACTGCCCTAGCCAGCCTGGGCCAGGCCTTCACAGCCCTTTTAGGGAAGAAATTGTTCCTCATGGCCAACCTCAACCTCCCCTGGCACAACTTGAGGCTGTTTCCTCTTGTCCTCTTCCTTGGGAGAAGAGATCACAACCAAGTGTCACCTCCAGGTCACTTAGCAAATGTCAAGTGGGTCCCAGGCAGAGGCTGTTCTCTGTGCACAGTGACATCTTGAGTGTCCTTGGCTGGCACAAATAGATTAAAGTTTGGTCAAATAACCACCAGGCACCTGCTGAGACACTGCTCCAACAGTCCTGGTCAATACTAATGAACTTCTCTAGATTTACAACTATAAAATCAATGCATTCCAATTAATTTCTACTGAGCCATTGTCTGGCAGTGTCTCTGTGGAGCAAGGAGCTGAAGGGAAACCCACAAGTAACAGCTTTATTTACCAGCTGAACCTCTTCACATGGAATCACTCATCCCCTACCTCTCCATGCCATCAAGAGTCAAATCTAAGATTCTGTCCCATAATCCCAGCATGGTTGGGGTTGGCAGGGACCTCTGGAGATCATCCAGGCCAACCCCCCTGCTCCAGCAGGGTCACCCACAGCAGCTGGCCCAGGGTCACCTCCAGCTGCCTTGGCAATCTCTCCACACAAAAGAGACTTCCACAACCTCTCTGCAAAGCCTGGGCCAGGGCTCCAACACCCTCCCACCAAACAAGCTTCTCCTCCTGCTCACCTGGAACCTCCTTGGCTCCAGTTTGTGCCCAGTACCCCTTGGGCTGTCCCTGGCCACCACTGAGCAGAGTCTGGTCCCAGCCTCTTGCCCCCAGCCTGCAGCTCTTGCTCAGCATTCAGCAGCTCCCCTCTGGGGCTGCTCTTCTCCAGGCTCAGCAGCCCCAGGGCTCTCAGCCTTTCCTCCTGCCACAGATGCTGCAGGTCCCTCAGCATCTCCCTAGCCTCCCATGGACTCTCTGCACTAGTTCCTTGGCTCTCTTGGACTGGGGAGCCCAGGCCTGGAGCCAGGACTCCAGAGGTGGCCTCCCTATAGCAGAGTAGGGGAGAAGAACCTCCCCTGACCTCAGTATTTAAAAGCCCTGGAGATGTGGTGCTGAGGGCCATGGGTTAGTGGTGACCTGGCAGTGCTGGTTCATGGTTGGACTCCATGATCTTAAAGGTCTTTTCCAAACTAAACAATTCTATGAGTCTATGCCTTAGCTGATTCCTGCAGCTCCACTTTCCACTGTGCTTCCTACAAGTTCAATCAGTTCATAAAGGATCTGAGGAGACTTCAGAGTGGCTGCAAACAATGTGACCATCTCAGACACACAGCCCTGCATTGCACAGTTGCTCCTGAGCAACATGAAATCTATTGAAGGGCCAAAAACCACAAAAGAAGAAGGAGCCCTTCAAGGTGGAAACACTAGAATGGTGAAGTCCCTCTGTGAGGTGGTTTCAACAGAGGGGAGCTCAGCAAAGATCTCTACAGCTCCTCAGCTGCCTGATTTGCACATGTCAGGGAGAAGAGATGACCTGAGGCCACTTTGCCACTGTCACAGCTCTGCCTAAGTAAGTTTTCCCTTTCCCCTCAAGCAACCTCCTGCCAAAGAACAATTCTTAAGTGCATGAAGACAATCACCTCCTTTCTTGCAGGAGATGTTTCTCCCTATCCAAAAAATAAACTAATGGGGAATACCTGAAGAGTCTTAATCTAAAAATAGATCCCCACAGCTCTCCAGATGCTTTCACTCACAGCTAAAAATGCTTTTAAGGAGTCAAAAAAGGAAGCCAAGGTTGAAAGCAGAATGTTCTCTGCAAAAGGAGACTTTGGTTTCAAATTATGTTGATTCCAATCAAGCTGAATTGTGAAGGTAATTTGGAAAGACAGATTTCTTCCAGAAGCAGCTGCATTTTGCATGATGAAGGCAAGAAACATGTCAGTGAGGGCTGCAAGACGGTGCCCATGGAGGTGTAACTGCTTAAATGAGATGAAATTATTGAGTTTATCAGTTCTTCTTTGCATATGATAGCAGGAAAAGAAGAAGCCATCCCTGGAAGACCATTCAGGTACCACTGATGGGACAGAGAGGAAGAAATCAGATGCTACTGCATGGAGAAAGTGGAATCAAAAGGCTCTGAAGGTGTTGAGTGAGCTAACCTGGCAAAGGGGAGTTGCTGGAGAAATTTATTCAAATAAACACAGCTTGCAGAGGCAGGAGCCCTCTGGGACCCAAAATGAGGTTGGACAATGGTGCCTTGGGTTGGCCCAAGGTTATTCCCACCAGCAGTGCTAGGGCCAGCTCTGGAGTCCTCAGCACAGCAGAGACATGGAGCTGGTGGAACAGGGCCAGAGGAGGCCACAGACATGATGGGAGGGCTGGAAGCCTTCTGCTGTGAGGCCAGGCTGAGAGAGTTGGGGTTGTTGAGGCTGGAAAAGAGAAGGCTCCAGGGAGACCTTCTGGTGGCCTTGCAGTACCTAAAGAGGCATATATCTGGACCTGCTGTGATGGGACAAGGAGTGATGGTTGGAAACTAAAGAAGGAGATTGAGGCTAGATGTAAGGAAGCAATGTTTTCCAGTGCGGGTCTTGAGCCCCTGGCCCAGGTTGCCCAGAGAGGTGGGAGATGTCCCAGCCCTGGAACCATTGCAGCTCAGGTTGGTTGGGGCTGGGAGCAACCTGCTCTGGTTGCAGATGTCCCTGCTGCCTGCAGGGGTTGGACTAGATGCCCTTGGAAGGTTCCTTCCAAGTCAAACCTTTGTATGATTACACCCACTCCACCAGCTCCATGTCTCTGCTGTGCTGAGGACTCCAGAGCTGGCCCCAGCACTGCAGCTCAGCTCTCCCCACAGCAGAGCAGAGGCACAATCCCCTCCCTGCCCTGCTGGCCACATTGCTGGGGCTGCAGCCCAGGCCAGGGTTGGCTCCTGGGCTCTGAGCACACATTGCCAGCTCAGCTCCAGCTTCTCCCCCACCAGTTCCCCCAAGCCCTTCTCCCCAGGGCTGCTCTCCAGCCCTTCAGCCCCATCCAGCATTGTCACTGGGGTTTCTGATCTTCACTCTTGCAACCTCTTTTTCTCTAGGCTGACAGCCAGAGCCTCACCCTACCTAGATGCATTCCACCTGCCACTGCAAAGTTCATTTCCTTAGCCCATCAGTAAGATCAAGGAATGCCAAGCAATATCTGCAGACAGAGCTATTAATAGCCTCTTCCCTCCCCAGCTGCTAATTCAAGGCTCTTTGCAGCCAACCCTCACCCCTCCTGCAAATGCCTCTCCCCACCAGGGGTTACCCTCCCATCCCTCAGAAATGTCAGGATTTTCATCTTTGAATATTAATACAAAACACTTCAGAAAGGAAAGGAGTCAGTAAGAAGCAAACAATTGGAGGTCAGAGTGTTTCCCTGTTCAGCTCACAGAATAAGGAGGTGAGATTCCTCCTCCTTTCCCAACCCTTCTGTGCAGATTTTAATTGCTTTCCTGACATCTCTGGAACATAATCTTCTTCTTGTGTTGTTCCTAGGATTAGGGCAGGAGGAAGGTAAAGCTATTTTTGATTAATATGGAAATCAGAAAGGACTTCTGAGAGAAATCTGGGGACTCTTCCTAATACTACTCCATCCTGGGGGAATTACAAACCCAAAAGGTAACAAGAGAGAGCTGGCAGATCACTAGATCTTCCAACCTTGTGACCAAAATATGTCTAGCAATATGCTACAGGTGAGAGGACAAGAGGAAACAGCCTCAAGTCACACCAGGGGAGGTTCAAATTGGCCATGAGGAACAACTTCTTCCCCAAAAGGGTTGTGAAGGCCTGGCCCAGGCTGGCCAGGGCAGTGGTGGAGTCCCCATCCCTGGAGGGGTTGGAAAGCCCTGGAGATGTGGTGCTGAGGGCCATGATGCAGTGGCATGGTGGTGCTAGGTTGATGGTTGGACTTGCTGAACACAAAGAGAGTTAACTCTCCCCAGAATGGGGAACACATCAGATTATCCAGAAAACATCAACAAAAAAACCCCAAAACCCCAAAAACAACCACCCAAAAGGGCAGTGAGATTGTATGGTACAGGGACAGCTTCAAGTATCTCATGGTGCCATGGGATCCCCATTCAAAGGTCTTGCTGAAGCTCACATCTCCTGCATGGCCATTCAGCTGAACTGCTAATGGGAGCTCAGCCTGGACTGGGCTTTGAGCATCCTGCTCTAGTGGAAGGTGTCCCTGCCCATGGCAGGGGGTTGGAGTAGATGAGCTTTAAAGTGTCTTCTAACCCAAACCATTCCATGATTCTATAACCTTCAAAGATCCCTTACAATTCATTCTGTGGCTCTGCAATTCTACCCCTGGAGATCATGGATAGACTAAAACCCCTGTCAGCAGTGTCCTGTCTTGGTCACAACAACCCCAGGAAGGCTCCAGGCTTGGAGCAGAGTGGCTGCAAAGCTGCCCCCAGGAAAAGGACCTGGGGGGTTGGTGGCCAGCAGCTGAAGATGAGGCAGCAGAGTGGCCAGGGGGGGAAGAAGGCCAAGAGCATCCTGGCTTGGAGCAGCACTACTGTGGCAGCAGGGCTAGGGCAGGGCTTGTCCTTCTGGGCTGGGCACTGGGGAGGCCACAGCTCCAAGCCTGGGCTCCCTTTTGGGCTCCTGACTGCCAGGAGGCCATGGAGGTGCTGGAGTGTGGGCAGAGAAGGGCAAGGAAGGTGGGCAAGGGTCTAGAGCACAAGGCTTGTGAGGAGCAGCTGAGGGAAATGGGCTTGCTTAGCCTGCAGAAGAGGAGGCTGAGGCCTTCTGAGATGCTTTCCTCAGATGCTTCTGAGGAGCCATTCTGAGGAAGGGAAAGCAATTTCCTCTCCATGTTCCTGAGTTGAAGACAGCAGTTAACTTTCCCAAGGTATTAAGGTCAGTTTTGTTATTCCTCCTCCCTGAGCTCTGGTATCAGCCCTCAGGAACTGAGACAGGAGAACTTCATCTCCACAGGCAAATTCCTACAGATCATGAGCTCCAGCAGAGAGGGCATGGGCAGAACACAGCTACTGACAGGGATGAAAAACATCTAAATGCAGAGAGCTCTGAACAATTACTGCTGAACAGCCTCTGGCACACCATGAGCAAGGGAAAGACAAAAAACAGAGCTTCAGCTATCTTTGGAAAGATGAGCAAATACTTCTGCTTATCAACACTTACTTCCTTTAGTATCTTACTTGCCTAAATCCAACTATAGCCAGAAGAGGCAACCAGGAATGAACAGGATCTGAGCAACCCCAGAGAATGGGACAAGAGAAAAAACCACTCCAAGAAGTAATGACCTGATTTGGCATTGATGAGTCTCTTGCTAATGAGTAAATGCAGATTTCAAACCTAAATTCATGTCAAACACTTTGGGATAAAATTGAAATAAAGCAAATTTCATAACACTGGAACAGGTTGCCCAGAGAGGCTGTGGAAGCTCCATCCCTGGAAGCTTTTAAGGCCAGGATGGATGGGGCCCTGGGCAACCTGATCTAGTGGGAGGTGTCCCTGGCAGGCAGGGGGGTTGGAACTGGATGATCTTGAAGGTTCCTTCCAACTCTGGTGATTCTAGGATTCTATGATCTGATTCCATCCCTGAGTCCATTGCTGGAGTTGTTCCATTTCCAGCAAATGGAGAAGGAAGCTTCCTTGTCCTTCAGAATTAAGGAAAGAAAATGAATAATCCTAAATCCTGGAATTTTTCTCTCATTTCCACCCTTCTCCCACCTGTGAGATTCTTCTCAGTCATGGAAGACATCAGTGTCTTCCAGCTCCATCTTTGGTGCACATGAGCTTGGCTATGGAGAGAGCTTGACTGCTTGGGAACGTTGGCAAGCAGCTGAACCTCCTGACTGCTCTGGCAACAGCTAAAGACCCAAGAAGACTCCACCCCATGCTTGTTCAGGATAACTACAGATCAGAAATGGAAGTCTTCTTGACATAAACCCATGGAGCAGCTCACTATGTTCTACAGACTCCAGCAGAGATGTTCCCTAAGAGACCCTGATCCCCCAGAAAAATCTCTGGATGACTTCACTCCTATCACACCTGAGTGTCTGACTCTGCCCAGGGGAAAAATGGTAATAGGGAGCAGATGCTGTCTTCAGGTTTGGGCTCCTGACTGCCAGAAGGCCATGGAGGTGCTGGAGTGTGGGCAGAGAAGGGCAAGGAAGGTGGGGAAGGGTCTAGAGCACAAGGCTTGTGAGGAGCAGCTGAGGGAACTGGGCTTGCTTAGCCTGCAGAAGAGGAGGCTCAGGGGAGACCTTCTGGCTCTCTGCAGCTCCCTGAGAGGAGGCTGGAGCCAGCTGGGGCTTGGGCTCTTCTCCCAAGGAACAAGGGAGAGGACAAGAGGAAACAGCCTCAAGTTGTGCCAGGGGAGGTTCAGTTTGGCCATGAGGAACAATTTCTTTCCCAAAAGGGCTGTGAAGGGCTGGCCCAGGCTGGCAAGGGCAGTGGTGGAGTCCCCATCCCTGGAAGGGTTGGAAAGCCCTGGAGATGTGGTGCTGAGGGCCATGGGTTAGAAGTGGCCTGGCAGGGTTGGGTTAATGTTTGGACTCATTACTTTTAAAGGTCTTTTCCACCAAAACAGTTCCTAACATTCTACAAAACATTAACTCTTAATTTACCACTCCAGAGACTCAGGCAATTGACAGAGGAGTCACCAGCTTGCTTTGGCTGAAGCAGCTCCTTGCTATCACAAAACAAGAGAGGTCTGGACTGTTTCTGGGGTTTTCAAATTCTCCTTCTTCAAAAGGACTTCTTGGAACTTCCTACTGTACAACATGGAAGCACTGGGAGGCCTTGACAAGGCCATGATGGTGCAAGGGTGAGGTGTGAAGTGGACAAGCCAAGAACCAGGCATGGAACCTTGTGTTTCCCAAGCAGGACCAAGAAACTCTGCTTCTTTTCCTTCCTGAAAAATCATACAATCAATTATCTTCCCATTTAATTGCATAATCCTTGGGAAGAGCCCAGCTGAGGAGGAGTTAAGTGACAGCCACAATTCACCTCCCTTTCTACTCTGAAGATGAAGCCAGATGAAGCCACTCTGTGCCAGCCCAAATAAACAATACCTACAGCCACAGCATCACAAGGCCTTTTCATCTTGATGTCACTCCACCAAAGCAGGATGACAACTAAATGGTGGTGGAGCAGAAGTTGTCAATCCTGCCTTAATCATCTGTTTGCTTTCAGAGAGACAGAAGTTGCAATGTTTCTCCCTTTCTTCTAAATGGCTACCAGCTGTGGGTAGTAAATTAAGAGGAAAAATAAGCCCCAGCAAACAGCAATCTGCCTTCTCTGCTCCTCTCTGCTGGGTAGTCTTCTCAGGAAAGAGACCTTTCAGATCAAGCCTAACCATGAACCAGCACTGCCAGGGCACCACTAACCCATGGTCCTCAGCACCACATCTCCAGGGCTTTCCAACCCCTCCAGGGATGGGGACTCCACCACTGCCCTGGGCAGCCTGGGCCAGGCTCTGACAACCCTTTCCAGGAAGAAATTGTTCCTCATGGCCAACCTGAACCTCCCCTGGCACAACTTGAGGCTGTTTCCTCTTGTCCTCTCCCTTGTTCCTTGGCAGAAGAGCCCAAGCCCCAGCTGGCTCCAGCCTCCTCTCAGGGAGCTGCAGAGAGCCAGAAGGTCTCCCCTGAGCCTCCTCTTCTGCAGGCTAAGCAAGCCCAGATCTTTCAGCCACTCCTCACACCACTTGTGCTATATTTGCACATCCACATTACACAAACCCTGCCAGAACCTCAGTTTAGAAGCTCCTAGAGTAGGAGTTGCAAGACATCAGCCAGGCATCACCACCACAGAACACTGGAAAGCCACCAAATCAACCTGCAACTTTAAATAGCAATGATGAGGGCTTTTACTGTCAGTAGCTACTTTCTGGCCAAGCTCCACCACATCTTCCCTTAACTTCACCCAAAGCTGCATTTTCTTCCACATTACTCAATTCCTCATCCTGCTCTGGATCAATCTCATCCTCAGCCTGGTTGCCCCTTCTGCTGTTTCACACAGACTTTCCTGATCCATTCTTCTCATCCTGCCCATCACAGAATGACAGAATGGTAGGGATTGGAAGGGACCTCTGCAGATCATCTAGTCCAACCTCCCTGGCAGAGAGGGTTCACCTCCAGCAGGTTGCACAGGATGGTGTCCAGACAGGTCTTGAATGTCTCCAGAGATGGAGACTCCACCACTTCCCCAGGCAGCCTGGGCCAGGGCTCCACCACCCTCAAAGTCAAGAAGTTTCTCCTGATGTTTAGCTGGAATTTCCTCTGGTCCAGTCTGTGCCTGTTCCCTCTTCTCCTGTCCCTGGGCACCACTGAACAAAGCCTGGCCCCAGCCTCCTGGCACCCACCCAGGAAGTATTGATCAGCAATGAGAAGATCTCCCCTCAGTCTGCTCTCCTCCAGGCTACCCAGCCCCAGGGCTCTCAGCCTCTCCCCAGAAGAGAGATGTTCAAGTCCCCTGATCATTTTTGTAGCCCTTTTCTGTGCCCTCTCCAGAAGTTCCCTCTCCTTCTGGAACAGGGGAGCCCAGACCTGGACAATCTATCCTGGATGCTTTCCTTCATCTCCTCTCTCATGGCAGTGAACACCTTCACCAGCCATGTTACTGGACACCTCAAGAGTCCAAAGTGCAGCAAGGGAGCAGGAAGCCAACAAGTGCATGACCCAAATTAGACAAACTAATGATGTGCTTACAGCAGTGCTTTAGCTTGGATTGGGAGTGTACCTCCCACCACACTGCAATGTCCCAGGGTGATGGCACATGTAAGGCTGCATGAGTGCCATGGACCTGGAGGAGAAGCCAGAGGAGAACCTGGAGGAGGACCAGAGGAGTGAAGTCCTTTGATAATGTAGATGACACTACAGGATTGGTTATGGGGAAAAGAGTCCCCATCCCTGGTGGGGTTGGAAAGCCCTGGAGATGTTGTGCTGAGGGCCATGGCTTAGTGGTGACCTGGCAGTGCTGGACTCAATGATCTTCAAGGTCTTCTCCAACTTAAATGATTCTGTGCTGCTATAAAAATGAGACACATGTGAATTTACACTTCAGGAGACTTTGGTGTGCTCAAGGTCCAGCCAGGAGGATCTCATGGGACATGGTCCTTAGCCCACCTGTGAGAGCTGGCTTTGCAGGGCTGGCATCAGAAAAGCCAACCTTCTGCTGGGGTTGACAGCATCAGGAAGGAGTGCTGCAGATGTGTCAAAAGGAGAACTAAGGGAAGCATGGGCCCACTGAAGGAGGAGGCAAGAGACCCAGCAGCAAAGGCTTCAGAAATGGCTGAGGGAATTCAGCTCCTTCTTGGCTTTGTCTTTATCTCTGGCTCTGCTCCCATGTGCCCAAGAGTGGGTAGGCTTGGCAGCATGTGAAGGACAACTGTTGATAGAGGACAGATGAGTTACAGACCACTCAGGCAACCTGGATATACACAGCTCCACAGTGCCAGATGGGATGGAGCTGAGGGTGCCAAGGGAGCTGGTTGATGTCACTGCCACTCTCTGTCACCTCTGAAGGGTCATGGTGAGGGACAAGGTCCCTGGAAGAAGGGAAACATCACACTCACCTTCAAGAGGACAAAGAGGGGAATGCCAGCCCAGTCAGCCTCACCTCCTCACCCAGGAGTTCATGAAGCAAATCCTTCTGGAAACCATAATTGGGCATGTGAAGGATAAGGAGGGGATTCAGAACAGCCACCATGGGTTTGTGGAGCACAGATCATGGCCAGCTGCCCTGGCTGCCCTCAGGAATGAGACAAGTGACCCAGTGGCTGACAAGAAAAGCTCTGGATGCTGTACACTCTGCCCAGAGCATGGCTTTCAGGATGGTCTCCCCCAGGAGCAGGGAAATAATGACTGGATGGGTGGAAAACTGGCTGGATCATCAGACTGGCAGTGGTTCCTGGTCAAAGTGGCTCTCTCAAGGCTTGGGGCATACAAAATGTGAGAGAAGGAAGGGACTTGGGTTTGTTCAGCCAGGAGAGGGCAAGCTGGAGATGTGCCACCTGCAGCTACCTGCTGGGGTGGGGTTGGAAGGCAGATGAAGCCATGCTCTCCTTGGTGGGTGGTGCACAGCAAACCCATGACATGCAAAGGGCACAAGTTGCTGCAGGAAGAATTCAGCTTAGTCTTGGGAGAAAACAGATCCAGAGGGAGGCTGGAACCAGGCTCAGAGAGGGGATGGACATCTCCTTCCTTGGCTAAATCTGAAACTCCATTGGACAGGACTCTCCATTTAACTGGGAACTTGGCTTTGATTTCAGCTAGTGGCTGAGGGGAAAAAAGGATCTGCAGGGAGCTCTTCCAAACTCCATTATTCCAGGGTTTCATATCTTAGCCAGAGAGTTTCTGACACAGAATTATTTCATAATTGCTATTTTATGCTTCTCTATCCCCTTCTTGCACTCCAGCTCCTCCTCCTTCTGCCTCCTCTCCCCTGAAATGCTATCTTTTTGTTCCACACTTGCAATTACAACAAGTGTGGCTTTATAGGAAATATGTATTAGCTAACAGACCTATTTGCCACCTGAATTTGGACACTGAGAGGTGCTGGCTTCATTCTGGACACTGTGCTCTGAGTAGTGTCAAGGACCTTCTGTTAGGAGAAGAAACTTTGGCATGGAAGAACATGGTGGAGAGAGAGAGAGAGAGAGAGAGAGCACAAAGTCACAGCGAGCCTGGCTGGTAACAGCTGATAATTTAGAATATGCTAATAGCTTTAATCATTCCTAGGGAGGCTTTGGTTTTAGTTTTGGTTTGTTTTGTTTTTATGTGGGCAGCCCTACACCCAAGAGTAATGAAGAAGGCAAATAAACCAGAGTGGAGGAATGACACTGAGCTGTCAGGCAGAGTTTCTGGATTGGCCCAGGCTGCCCCAGGGCAGTGGTGGAGTCACCAGCCCTGGAGGGGGTCAAAAAACATCTAGATGTGGTGCTTAGGGCCATGGGTTAGTGGCATGGTGGGGATAGGTTGCTGGTTGGACTGGATGATCTTAGAGGCCTCTGCCAAGCTTCATGATTCTGTGATTGCTAATGATTTATAGGAAAGAGCTGTCTTAGACCCCAAGGACTAAGCCAAACCTAACTCCTACCTTTACACTTGCCAGAGAACAGACTCACAGAGTCATGAAGGTTGGAAGAGGCCTCTAAGATCATCCAGTCCAACCAGCAACCTAGCACCACCATGCCACTAAACCATGGCCCTAAGCACCACATCTCCAGTGCTCTGAAACCCCTCCAGGGATGGAGACTCCAGCACTGCCCTGGGGCAGCCTGGGCCAGGCCTTGGCAACCCTGAAGGGGAAGAAATTTCTGCTAACACCCAATCTAAATCTCCCCTGGTGCAACTTGAGGCCATTTCCATCCTGTCCTCACAACATGGAGCTTGATGATTCAGTGCAAGAATTGTAGATCAGGAAACTTTTCCTCCCTGCCCAAGAAGCTGCCTAAGTTCTGGACAATCAACTGCAAACCAAGTATAGACATTCTGGCCAGGAGGGGGGGAAAATGGTTGTGAAATGAGAATGTATTTAAATCCATCCTTAATAAAATGACTGGGAAATGACAATGGATTTAAATTAATCCCTAATAAATGAATCTCCCTGTCAATATTCCCAACCCACCTGGACACTATCCTGGGCAAGCTTCTCTAGATGAACCTGTTCTGCCAGAGGGCTTGGGCTGGATGATCTCCAGAGGTCCCTTTCAACCCCTACCATGCTGGATTTTGGGATTCTTTGGTAGGGAATATAAAGGCAAAGCAAGGGGAGAAGAGTTCAAGTGCAAACTGCTGCATGCTGCTGATCACCCCCACGTGAGCATCTGCCCTCAGCATCATCCTCATCTCCTCCTGGAGGCTCCAACCAGCCACTGTTCCAGCACACATGCTGCTGCTATCACTGGGCAGGTCAATGAAAAGATAGCAGCTCCCTGCCAGTTGCAAAGGGGGGAGGGAGGAGGGGGGGGAATAAAAGGGCTGGTTGCCTGAAGTGCCCCTGGTGTCCTGGACAGGGTGTTCTGTCTGTCTCCCACTGGGACTGATTTGTGTTGTTGCTGTGATAAAAGCATCAATAAAAACCAGTGGGGAAGAGCCAAGAAAGGATGTTTGGGCTTGTCCTGATTCAGTGATAGCAGACAGGGATGTGGGGGGAGGTTGTAGCCCTTCCTGAAAGCCAGGAATGATGTACATCAAACCCAACAGGATGCCCTGGGGGAAGATGACTTGGGCAAGGTAAAAATATCTTCCACCAGCTTCTTGGCTCATGGAGGAGACTCAATGAATTATTTTGTCTTAATTCACTGCAGCACCAATCCTCTAGTCATTGATGGGAGAAACATAAAAAGGCATTAGCAGCTGTTTGATAGATGTAGGGTTGGTTTGGCTTAGAAGCAAGGAAGATGCTCTTCACTGGGAGGGTGTTGAGAGCCTGGCCCAGGCTGCCCAGAGAGGTGGGAGATGTCCCAGCCCTGGAACCATCCCAGCTCAGGGTGGTTGGGGCTGGGAGCAACCTGCTCTGGTTGCAGATGTCCCTGCTGCCTGCAGGGGGTTGGACTGGGTGACCTTGAAAGGTCCCTTCCAACCTAAACCACTCTGTGATTCTATGTATCAGTCAGGAAAAGTAAGTAGTAAAAAAGACAATCTGTTGCTAAAATGTATTAAAAACGCTGGACAGAGCAGAGAGGACCTCAAGGACTTTAAGGGGGAGAATATACAAAGTTTGATCCTGAAGGCCCCTTCCAGCCCAAACTAGTCTATGATAAGCTTGGTGAATAAGCAAAACAAGCCAACAAAATCCCTTCCTGATCAGTAAAAATCACAGAGTGTTTAGGGTTGGGAGAGACCTTTACAGGTCACCTAAAATGAGGCACAATCCCCTCCCTGCTCTGCTGGCCACACTGCTGGGGCTGCAGCCCAGGCCAGGGTTGGCTCCTGGGCTCTGAGCACACATTGCCAGCTCAGCTCCAGCTTCTCCCCCACCAGTTCCCCCAAGCCCTTCTCCTCAGGGCTGCTCTCCAGCCCTTCAGCCCCAGCCTGGATGGATACCAGGGTTACCCCTACCTAGGTGCAAGACTTGTTGAACCTCCTAAGGGACACAGAAGGCCACTTCTGCAGCTTGTCCAGGTCCTTCTGGATGGATCCCACCCCTCAGGACTGTCAACCACACCACTCAGTTTGGTGTCTTGAGCCAACTAGCTGAGGATGCCCAGATCCCACTCTCTCCCTGATGAAGATATTAAACAGAAAGGTCCTAATATGGATCCCTGAGGGACACAATTTGTCTCCAATCTCCATCTGGACATCAAGCCATTGATGTGACCATCCAAGCAAGTTGTCATCTCTCAAAGAGACCACCCAACAAATCCATCATGGGAGAAACCCCACAACATCCAAACCATTAACCTGCTTTAGTGGGTGGCATCCCTGCCCATGGCAGGGAGGTTGGAACTAGATGATCTTTTAAGGTCCCTTCCAACCTGAGCCATTCTAGGATTCTTTGATTCCATTAAATGAACTAAATCCACTCAGGAAAAGGACTGGTGCTACCAGTGCCAGGATGAAGAGAAAGATCTGCTCAATGAGCATCTGAGCTGCAAGGGAAGCAAGCTCAGATATTGCACCACCAAAGCAGAGGCAGAGAGAACTCATCTCTACTCACTGGTGAGATGTCCTCTTCTGGCTCCACAGGGTGTCAGGGTCTCCAGCCTGAAAGGAGTGTTGCCAAAGTAAAAAGGATACAGTAGGGAGATGAAATTCAAGCAAAGGTATTCAGAGTATGGCACTGAGGCCAAAAATTGAGTGTGGACCTGAGACATCCAGGATAACCATTAGTATAAAACAACCCCACCCTAGAGAAGGAGTTAGGAGATGTCATACCAGACACCTTAAAGCAAAAGAGCAGAGCTCTTGATGGGACTCAGCATCCATTCACTTGGAGAGAGGAAAGGAAAAGCCCTCCAAATCTTCTCCTTGGGCAGGTCTGGTGCCCCTCTGCAGCCACAGAGAGGAGAAGGAACCTGGTGGACTAGGAGGACCTGCTCCAAACTGGCAATTCTGAGGCTCTCAGCTTGTCCCACTCTGGGAAGACAGATGGTGATAATAATATAGGAGGTGAAATCAGGAAAACAGATGAGAAAATGAAGTATGGTTCAAGAAGAGGTCAATAAACAGGGCAACTTCTTTGGTTTGATGCTTTCAGACAGCCTGGCAGGACCCTTTTGGTGTTGGTATATCAAAAGATGAAGAGATTAGGGGAAAGGAGATGAAAGTGAAGATCTGAAGAGCTTCAGTAGAATCAAACAATCCTCCTAAAGCTCCCACAACAGCACAGAACTTTTATAACTGGTACAAACAGATCTCCTTTAGGTTCCTGCACTTCAGTGTTCTATCTGCCTTCCATACTTCCACCTCACATGACACCTGCCATGGGTTATGCACCTTGCCATGCACTTCTGTGCAGAGATGGGGAAGATATTGCTGCAAGCACTGCAGCACTTGGCTGCTTCATCAGATATGACCCTTCCTCTGCCTCACCACCTGCACTGATAGATGTTCCTGACACACAGATGATTTCACTGATCTTTTGACCAGAAAGAGAAACATGACCCCAAGGGCTACTCCTGAGCTTTTGCTCTTCATGCTTTTGCCTAAATTTCCTCTTTTTTTCCCCCCTCTCTCTCTCTCCAAGAAGGACACTGAGGTGTCAGCAGCACTGCCAGGCACCACTAACCCATGGCCCTCAGCACCACATCTCCAGGGCTTTCCAACTCCTCCAGGGATGGGGACTCCACCACTGCCCTGGCCAGCCTGGGCCAGGCCTTCAAATCCCTTGCCAGGAAGACAGCCCAGGCTGCCCAGAGAGGTTGTGCAGTTTCCTTCTCTGGAACTGATCTCCAAGAGCAGGGTGGAAGTCAAACAGCAGCACCTGAAAGCCATGCCCCATTATCTGCTGACTGGCAGGACCAAAATCTTCCTTTTAGTCCTTATGGGCATTTAAGGAAACTGTTTTGGCTTTCCTGGCAGGATTCAGCATCCCCTGCTCCAGCTCCATCAATCCAAAGACAAGGTTTCTTCTTGTATTCTTTGGGTTTGGGGTTGTTTTTTATCCCCAAGTTCCCAAGTTCTATGGACACAAAGCTCCTGCAGCTGGTGCTGCTTGGTCAATGGATTTCCACCCCCTCCCAAATTCAGGATGAGTCACCAGGAGGAACAGGAAAGGACTGGCATTGCTGTCTCACCCCAAACACATCTCTATCCACCCTGCTGCCTTCTGATGCTGCACATTACCTGGGCTGACCTAGAATGAGCAATTAGTGCAGATCTAAAAAGCTCCTCACAGTTTCTTTAGTAGCAGGATGAGAGAATAATAGCTGAGAGAAGGGGGGGAAAGCAGGAGGTTGTCCTAGAGACATCTCAGCTCTTCTGAGCTGGGAGACACCTCTGCTTTACAGCAGATTGGTCTTAGGAGATCATTGCCCAGTGTTTCTCCTTACTTAACTCTTTAGGAGTCACCTAGTCCAACCCCTGCAGTCAGCAGGGACATCTGCAACCAGAGCAGGTTGCTCCCAGCCCCAACCAACCTGAGCTGGGATGGTTCCAGGGCTGGGACATCTCCCACCTCTCTGGGCAACCTGCCACAGGGGCTCAGCACCCTCAGTGGAAAACATTTCTCCCTTAGCTCCAGTCTCAATCTCCTCTTTGTGTTTCAAACCATCAGCCCTTGGCCTTTCCCAACAGGTCCTGCCAAAATGTCTCTCCCTAGCTTTCTCCTAGGTCCCTTTAAGAAAGGTCCTTTCCAACCTGAAGGATTCTGTGACTCTCCCTCAAATTTAGGAGACAGTTTCAACTGGAGAAACACCCTGAGGGCTGAACCTGCTGGACATGAACTTGGACTCTGATCCTACTCCAGTGCCAATGCAAAATGGATCAGGATTTTCTATCCATAGGAAAAGCATCCCAAAATATCCTGACACCTTGTGATCACCCTTGAAACAAGAGCTTCAAAGCTTCTCAGGAGGAACTGAAGGTGATTCCTCCCTACTCCAAAAGATGAAACCCTAACCCTGGGACTGCTGAGTTGAAGGAGAATCAGCACTTCCCTTTGCTCTGTTTCCTTCAATTTTCTCCTAAATGCTGGAAAGGAAACATTTTGGCTTGAATGAGAGAAATTTGTCTGAAATGCAAGCAGAGTGGCTGGCAGGCAAAGGGGGAGTTTGGAGAAGAGGAACTATGAATTGATACACAAAGGGACTGCAATTATTTGTTAGGTTCTCAGTCCATTTGCCAACTGAAACATTGCAGTGCCACAGCCCAGGCTGAAGAAGCAGGAGCAGAATGACACAGAACTGGGAGTGAAGAATGAGGACAAAATGGGAGGGATGCAGGAACCCAAGCCTGGAGACAAGACCTTGAGGAAGCCCTGGGTAAGCTCCTGAAGAAGTGCTTACAGACTGATGGACAGGGATCTTCTCAAAGCCTCTGGGCAGAATTATTACAGACACTGGCTGCCCAAGGCTCCAAGTGGAAAGAGATTTATTTCCCCAGTAAAATGATCTTAACCTACTGGAAAGCAGCTCCATGGAGAAGGATCTGGGAGTGCTGGTGGACACAGCTTCACCAGGAGACAGCAATGTGCTCATGTGGCCAAGAAGGCCAATGGCATCCTAGAGTGCATGAAGAGCAGAGAAGGGTAGACCTTCTGGCTCCCTGGAAGGAGGCTGGAGCCTGGTGGGGCTTGGGCTCTTCTCCCAGGGGACAAGGGAGAGGACAAGAGGAAACAGCCTCAAGTTGTGCCAGGGGAGGTTCAGGTTGGTCATGAGGAACAATTCCTTCCCCAAAAGGCTTGTGCAGGCCTGGCCCAGGCTGGCCAGGGCAGTGGTGGAGTCCCCATCCCTGGAGGGGTTGGAAAGCCCTGGAGATGTGGTGCTGAGGGCCATGGGTTAGTGGTGCCTGGCAGTGCTGGTTCATGGTTGGACTTGATGATCCTAAAGGTCTTTTCCAACCAAAATAACGCTACAATTCTACCTTGTAATATGTCCTTGATGGGGAGAGACATGACAGAAGAGCCAAGAAAGGCTGAAGAAGCAAACAGCTCGTGGATTCTACATAAACAGACATGAATGAACTATAAAAAGTTCTCCTCCATAAAGGGCTCTTTATTGCCAGGCATTAAATGAGCATAGATTTGCTGTGACTCCTAACACAGCACAGCTTGTAAAAGCTCCCTTTTACTCACCAAAAAAGCACAAAAGTCTGAATGGTTTATGAGGAACACTTGCCCAGATCAACACATGACAAAGGCTGCACAAGGTTCTTTTTCTTAACTAAGGAAATCAGAGAGAAAAACCCTAAGGGTGACAAAAAGCACTCCAACAGCTGGGGATGGTTCAGGGTGAAAACTGGAAGTGGCCCTGCAATGCTGAGGTGATTCTTCCACCAGCTCTCACCTTGAAAAGCTGGTCTCTCTTCACAGACACGTTCTCCTCCTCCTCTCCTCTGCCCCACTCAGGCCACAGTTGCAGTTCTGGCTCCAGTTCTGGGCTCTCCAGTCCAAGAGAGACAAGGAACTAGTGCGGAGAGTCCATGGGAGGCTAGGGAGATGCTGAGGCACCTGGAGCATCTGTGGCAGGAGGAAAGGCTGACAGCCCTGGGGCTGCTGAGCCTGGAGAAGAGCAGCCCCAGAGGGGAGCTGCTCCATGCTGAGCAAGAGCTGCAGGCTGGGGGCAAGAGGCTGGAGCCAGACTCTGCTCACTGGTGCCCAGGGCCAGGCCAAGGGGCACTGGGCACAAACTGGACCACAGGAGGTTCCAGATGAGCAGGAGGAGAAGCTTGTTTGTTGTGAGGGTGTTGGAGCCCTGGCCCAGGCTTTGCAGAGAGGTTGTGGAGCCTCCTTGTGTGGAGAGATTGCCAAGGCAGCTGGAGGTGACCCTGGGCAAGCTGCTGTGGGTGACCCTGCTGGAGCAGGGGGTTGAGCTGGATGATCCCCAGAGGTCCCTGCCAACCCCAACCATGCTGGGGTTTGGGGATTCATCTCCACTGGTGCCTAATTTAGGGACCTGGGACTAGCTGTTTCTGAAGAGCACATGAAGGATGTGCCCCTGATAGGATCTTAGATGACAAAGTTGTTGATGTCCTGGAGAAAACCTGAGTGGGGATAAGAAACAGAGAAGATTTGCTGACCAAGTTGGGGCAGAGAGGCTGCATTCTAGCCAGGAGCCACATGTAGGGGGGGAGCTTGTGCCTGCCAAGCCAGTGTAGCTGAGCAGACCATGACCAAAATGTAATTTATATGAAGATGTTTTGAATTTCTTCCAGCTCCTCCAAAGTCAATAAAGCAGAACAGCTCCTTGCTGCTTGTGCACCAAGGGCTCTGCAGAGAATAGAGTTTGATGATAATTACAGGAGAGCAATTTAGAATTAATCACCTCAATAGCCCACATGGAGGTGCACTGTGCAGATTAATTCTCACACTCCTTGGTGTCCATGGCACCTTCTCCAACATGTAGCCTGCAGAATTTCCACCCTAGCACTATGTGGTTAACTGAAATACATCTAGGGAATAATGCTTTTGGTTTGGTGGCCAGTATGGCTTCAACTTTCAATAGCCACAGTAAGGATGGCACTATTTGTATCCACACAGGTGATGGGGAGAAGCATAAAAACACAGAATGGTTTGGGTTGGATAGGATCTTTTGCTTGGCAGAGAAAGGACCTGGGGGGTTGGTGACCATCAGCTGAAGAGGAGGCAGCAGAGTGGCCAGGAGGGCAAGAAGGCCAAAAGCATCCTGGCTTGGAGCAGCACTACTGTGGCAGCAGGGCTAGGGCAGGGCTTGTCCTCCTGGGCTGGGCACTGGGGAGGCCACAGCTCCAAGCCAGGGCTCCCTTTTGGGCTCCTGACTGCCAGAAGGCCATGGAGGTGCTGGAGTGTGAGCAGAGAAGGGCAAGGAAGGTGGGGAAGGGGCTAGAGCACAAGGCTTGTGAGGAGCAGCTGAGGGAACTGGGCTTGCTTAGCCTGCAGAAGAGGAGGCTCAGGGGAGACCTTCTGGCTCTCTGCACCTCCCTGAGAGGAGGTGGTAGTGAGGTGAGGCTTGGTCTTTTCTCCCAGGTAACAAGTGATAGGACAAGAGGAAATGGCTTCAACTTGCCCCAGGGGAGGTTCAGATTAGATATTAGGAAGAATTTCTTCCCCCAGAGGGTTCTCAGGCACTGGCCCAGGCTGCCCAGAGAGATGGTGGAGTCACCATCCCTGGAAGAGTTCCAAAACCATGGAGCTGTGGTGCCTGAGGCCATGGTTCAGTGGTGAGCATGGCAGTGTTGTGTGCCTGGTTGGACTCAGTGACCTCAGAGGTCCTTTCCAGCCAGAGTGACTCCATGATCATCTAGCTTCACTGTGAGCAGGGACACTGCTGGCCATATGAATCAGAGCATGCAGAACTCCTCCTGCATGCTCCCTGGTTCCATCCAAGCTGAGCCAGCAGAACCAACACCACCAGAGCACAGTGGAGTGCAGACACCTTGGCTTCTGCATCACCTTTAGTCATGCAACCAACCTATGACTGTGGAGCCTAGTGATGGTGTTGGTGTCAAAGCAAGGGACAGAAATGAAGTGGCACTTCTCCAAACCCTTTCTCTGAGTGTCAGGAAGCATCTGCCTCAAGAGAGCTCCTTGAGGTAGCATTTGTGTTGAGCAGTGTAATGATGATGGTCAGTTGCCCCTCAGCAAGGCTGAACTCTCCTGCCCTAAAGATTGTCTTCTTCTAGAAGAGTAACAAGGAGTCTAGTAAACAATGAATAACCTGAGGAACAAATATTCAACAACAACAAAATAAAAGCAGAGAAATACCAGGAAATTCCTGCTTTGTTAACTCCACAGAGAAACTGAACTCTGCCTTCTTGCCCCTCCTCAAGGACTGATGACCTAGCTGGATAGGAAACTGAGGGGAAACCTGGTGGCTTCTGCAGCTTGCTGTGTCCTCCAATTTCAGCTCAGTGGGATCCCACAGAAAAAGGCAAAGTAAGTCCCAATAAACATGCAAATCACTTCAGAAGGAGATTGCAAACCTGTGGCCTGTTTATGTAACTCATGAGTTTGTGTGCCAGGAACAAAAAGGCCCAGCAGCTTTCCTTCTTTCAACCATTCCTTCAAGGTCACTTCTGCTCAGAATTTCATTCCTTTCTTTCTTTCTGTCAGACCTCAAAACTTGTTCTCTAACAAAGACAGAGCTCAGCACATGGCCTCTGGCTGCTTGGAATTAGCTCACCTCTACCAACCTCATTTCATTCATACACAACTGGGTCTTCCAGAGGAATGCTAATTATCTCCCTTCTGCTTCCAGGAACAGGAGACCTGCAGAAAAAAAGATCCCTTTCTTCTCCTCTCATTAACTACTTTGACATGCTCAGCACATTAAAGCAGAGCTAAGAATGATTGCACAGGGGCAGCAAATGAGCTGCAGGAATCAGTTTTCTCTTCATGTTAGCCAGTGGTCCTCAAGAGAGGGTTCATGTTGGGTACCACATGGGAGAGCAGCATCCCCAGCCCCAGACAGCAAAGGCAGGGACTAAGCCTGGACTTTGTCACTGTTAAGAGGTGTTCAAGTTCAAGGCTTCACCTTCTCCTTCTAAACATAATCTAGGCACCAATACTGATTTCAAAAGGCAGGCAGATCTTCTGTCCTCTTGAAGGACTGAAATGACCTTCATCCTGCTGCTAAAAGGTGTTGGATTGACAGTGCAGGAAAGGCAAGGCTGGGATTTGGTAACTGAGTGAGCATAGATGGTCCCAAACTGGGAGGAGTGGGGGAGCCAGGCTCAGGCTGTGCTGCCAGGCAGGGAGAGCTGGACAGGCTGAGAGCTGGGGGAGAGGAACCTCCTGGAGGTCAGCAAGGGCCAGTGGAGGGTCCTGCGCCTGGGGAGGAAGAACCTGATGGAGCAGGACAGGTTAGGGGCTGAGCTGCTGGAAAGCAGCTCCATGGAGAAGGAGCTGGGAGTGCTGGGGGAAAACAAGGTCCCCAAGAGCCAACAAAGTGGCCAAGAAGGCCAATGGTCTCCTGGCGTGCAGGAAGAAGAGTGTGAGCAGCAGCAGGGGGAGGGAGGTTCTCCTGCCCCTCTCCTCTGCCCCTCTCAGGCCACAGCTGCAGGCCTGGCTCCAGCCCTGGGCTCCCCAGACCAAGAGAGACAAGGAACTAGTGCAGAGAGTCCATGGGAGGCTAGGGAGATGCTGAGGGACCTGGAGCATCCCTGGGAGGAGGAAAGGCTGAGAGCCCTGGGGCTGCTGAGCCTGGAGAAGAGCAGCCCCAGAGGGGAGCTGCTCCATGCTGAGCAAGAGCTAGATAACAACATGATCTCCTTAGATCCCTTGCAACCCCCATGATGCTGGGATGTTGTTACAGTGAGGACATCAACATTACAGAGTCTGGATGCATGCAGATGCATAGAAGTGCCTGGAGACACCTCCCCAGGAAGCCAACTGACTGGCACCAGCAGTAAGAGCAGAACAAAAAACTCCTCTAAAAATTAGGAATTAAAAGAAATTATCTAACATTGCCAAACACTGTGCAACTTGTGTGATAGAATCATAGACTCACTGAAGGGTTTGGGTTGGAAGGAACCTTCCAAGGTCATCTAGTCCAACCCCTGCAGTCAGCAGGAACATCTGCAACCAGAGCAGGTTGCTCACAGCCCCAACCAACCTGAGCTGGGATGGTTCCAGGGCTGGGACATCTCCCACCTCCCTGGGCAACTATTTGCCAACATCATTACAAGTTATGCCATCCCCCAAACCTCCCCATCCTGGGGAATGCCAAGTCCTCTGAATGGATATGCCAGAAGCTTTAACATCCAAGCTCTCCTGGACCATATGCTGCTTCTTCTAAATATATGAGTTGGGCTCTCCCAACAGATGCTGCTTGCTACTACTTCTTCTTGTGGCTGATAAAGAAGTCATACACTAGACTGCAGCAGAAGACATTCAGTCTCTTCTCTCCTATGAACACCTGACAGACAGCAACTCCTGGTAGTTGCAGTATCTGGCTTTGATTCTTCTGAAGGCAAAGTCTTTGAGCTAAATCTCCTGAGGGAAGCCAGAGAGGCTCCTCCAAGGCCAAAACAGAGCCAGATGGACCTGCAGAGAACCACCTGGACCACCTTGAGTGGTCCATTAGTCAAGGAAGCCCTAGGGACTTTTAAGGATGAGTTAACTATTGGTTAATGTAAGAGCTGGAAGGCAACCAAGTGGAGGAGCTGAAGCAGTCACTGAGCCAGCGGCTGGCAACGTTTGACACCAAGCTCACGGCAGGTGCCTCCTGAATGTCCCTTGGCTTGCTTCACACCAGTTCCTTTTGCTCTTTTATACCAGACCACACCAATACAGGGCCCCTTCCTACTTCAGCACAAGAAATGAAAGCTCCATCCAGAACCCACTCAGTTCACAAAGGCCAACAACCACTTGTCTGCTAATCCTCATGTCCCAGCAACTGCCCAGATGGCAGCTGAGCTGATGGTGGAGAGCAGAAGAGCTTCACCAACCATCAAGAGTAGTTAAGCATTGGCACTGGCTGCCCAGGGCAGTAGTGGAGTCACCATCCCTGGAGGGGTTCAAAAAACATCTAGATGTGGCACTTGGGGCCATGGTTTAGTGGCATGGTGGTGCTAGGTTGATGGTTGGACTTGATGACCTTAGAGGCCTCTTCCAGCCTTAATGATTCCATGATTAGTCTTGCATCTATTTCTCCAGCTCTGTTTTCCTAGGAAGTACCCATGGCTGTGTGAGCTTCTACAGTTTTGCTTGCTCCTTGATCTCAAGGCTCCCAAGATTTGTTTAGGCCAGTCAAAAGAAAACCTTGAAGAACAGATTCCTGCTTGGGATGAGTTCTTTGGTATCCAAGGAAAAAGTGCAGCCAGCTGCCTGGAACTGTTTGCCATTCTTATTTCCTGACAAGATGAAGTTCTTGCACATGACTTGTGAGGATTCCTTCACAAGAAACACTGGAAATAGCTGCAGATCATTTCCATTTCTACAGGATCTTTACAAGGCCATTCTGCAGGCAAACAGTGGTGTTTTGGGGGCCAAGTGTGCAATCACAGAGAGAAAACCTCCTGGAGATGTAAGGGCTTTGCATGGCTTTGTGTCTCTGAGTCTTTCTTCACTCCAAAAGTCATTGGTGTGAAATTCAAGTGAAGGAGAAATCACAGAATGGTTTGGGTGGGAAGGGACCTTCCAAGGTCATCTAGGCCAATCCCCTGCAGTCAGCAGGGACATCTGCAGCTGGAGCAGGTTGCTCCCAGCCCCAACCAACCTGAGCTGCAATGGTTCCAGGGCTGGGACATCTCCCACCTCTCTGGGCAGCCTGGGCCAGGCTCTCACCACCCTCACTGGAAAACATTGCTTCCTTAGATCTAGTCTGAACCTACCCTACAAGAGGATTCCTCACAGCTCTTCAAAGAGGCTGCCCAGAGAGGCTGTGGAGTCTCCTTGTGTGGAGAGATTGCCAAGGCAGCTGGAGGTGACCCTGGGCAAGCTGCTGTGGGTGACCCTGCTGGAGCAGGGGGTTGGACTGGATGATCCCCAGAGGTCCCTGCCAACCCCAACCATGCTGGATTCAGGGATTCTGTGAAGTTCTTCACAAATAAAGAGTAGCTGACAGTCAACTGTGATGAAGCACTTGGATGATGCAACCTGGTGCCCTGCTCTCTGTTCTTATTCCTTGCAGTTCCTAACTCCAGCTGGTGAATGGGAGACTCCCATGGATCACATCAAGCAGCTTCTTGGGGGTCAAATAATAAAAGCACATCAAAAAGCTCTCCAACTTGTTTGATTTCCTTTCATCACTGAGGTAATTTGTAATATTATTGTTTAATGATAGGCTAGAAAATGTTTAGCTGATTGGGCAAATATTACTCCAATTAAACTTCCTCAGAAAGCATTAGAGAGAAAACTTCATTTCTGGGCCATTCCCCCCCCTCTCCCAAAGAACCATATAGAAACCAAAATGAAATCACCACTTGAAATAGCCTGTTCAGGAGCTTCTACAGTTTTTCTTTTTCCTTTGTAAATATTTGTTTGGTTTCCCACCCCCTCACTGTCCTGGGAAGTGCTGAAGTTCTCAGACAGAATGCAATGCACCAAACTGGGTCATGTGCAGAGAAGGAACACAAGTGCTCAGGCACTAGAGTGAATGTCAGTGTTAAAAACCACACAAGAAAAGATATGAAAAAGGAAAAAAAACCAGCAGCATACAGGTTCTGTGTGCAACAAAGCCCTAGAAATTGTACTGCACAGAGCATTCTTCCAAGGCTTGATGGAAGGTTGGGCTGACCTCAGAGGTCTCTGCCTTACAAAACCTCTGCCAGGCTCATGAAAGGCTCTGAGCACAAAGCATCAAACACTTCCAGTGCCAGTTGGTCTCCATGGGAATGGAGGACAAACTAAAAATAACTGGCAGGAGACAGCTGAGCAGTTTTGCAGGAGATTGTCATGGCAATGGAGAGGGCTGTAACCTGTTGTCATGCTAACCAAAGTTCCACAGGAGTGGGAAAACACTCTGCTTCCACTTCATCTTTATTCATGGCTCTAGTGTCCACGGTGGGAAGGACACAGGACTGTCCTGAAGGCACCAGAGAGCTGGGGAGAAACAAGGGAAGGCAAACAGACTGGGTCAAGAAGGACTTCAAAACCCTGCAGTCAAACTGAGGCTGCTACAGGATAGAGAAGAACCCTGAGGCAACCATGCATGGGGAGATGCATGATGCCTTCTTGAGGCAGAGGATCTCCTGTGCCCTGTAGTGCTGAGATAATGTTCTCTTTACTACCAGCAGCAGAAACATGGGCAGGGAGCAGGAAGGTCACTTGGGCCAGCTGCTCTGGCAGAAGTGGCACTAGAGCTCAAGGGAAGAGTGATGGGAATGATCTATTGTATCAATGGAGGCAAAGTAATGGGAGCAAGCAAGTGAGGGCACCTGGAACTCTGTTCACTTGGGGTCCCTTGATCCAAAAAGCACATGGAGGTGCTGGAGTGTGGGCAGAGAAGGGCAAGGAAGGTGGGGAAGGGGCTATAGCACAAGGGTTGTGAGGAGCAGCTGAGGGAACTGGGAGTGTTTAGCCTGGGGAAAAGCAGAGACTTTATCACTCTCTACAACCACTTGAGTCATAAAATCATTTTGGTTGCAAAAGACCTTTAAGATCATCAAGCCCAACCCTTACCCAGCACTGTCAGGTCACCACTAACCCCTGGCCCTCAGCACCACATCTCCAGGGCTTTCCAACCCCTCCAGGGATGGGGACTCCACCACTGCCCTGGGCAGCCTGGACCAGGCCTTCACAATCCTTTGGGGGAAGAAACTGTTCCTCCTGCAAGGAAACAGCACTTCAACAGCAGCAGGAACTCAAGGGTTGGTGATGGAGGAAGGAGCAGTGAGGACAAGGGGAGGAGTAGTTAAAAAAAAGGCTGTAGGACTGAAGAGTCTTTTAGGACTCATGTCTTTGAGCAGTGCCAAGCCAGCTCACTGATGCAATATTTTCTTCCTGCACTTGGAGCCAGGGCTTTGGGATCTAATAAATCATAGCTGGCCTCAGAGACATTAACATTCTAGGCCAGTCCTGCAGTAGATGAAACAAGGCTGAATGCCAAGAGCACTGGGAGAGGGGGAAAAAAGCAGGAACACACACTTGGAAAAGAACTCTATGAATGTGTTTGCATAGCAGCAACTCCTGCTTTTAGTTGCAGAAGAGGCTAAACCTAACCCAAACAGCAGAGATTAACAAGGCAGAGCTCCACCATGCCACACTGGCAATGCTGATCCCTAGCAAACTAAGATGTTAGAGATAAAGAACAGGAGAAAAAGAGATTTTCTAATTCCCAGACCTGGTACAAACACTGGAACTATTCCTGAAGCTTCTAAAAGTCTTTTCTGCCCCCCAAGGGGAGCAAGTTCCTGTCCATCAAGACCTCTGCAGGCTGCATGCAGGGTGAAAATCAGTGTCCTCCAGGAGAGGAGAGAAATTCAATATTTCATCTGCAAACACCTTGCCAGAAGTCAAGCCACAGAAGTTTAATTTGTCCCCTTCAGGCTGCAAAATTAGAACAAGGATCTAAGCACTTCTTGGCTGTGCCAGATAACAAAAAAAAAGGGGGGGGAGAAAGTGAGGAGGAAAGGTAGCAAATACTAAGGGCTTGAGGGCATGCACTGGGATATGAGGCAGCACTGGAGCTGATTTTCCATCATTTAATTCAAGCTCCTGGAGATTTAACAGGTATTGAATGTGTGGTGTGAAAGTATGCAGAGAGACAAACAAGCACCAGGACAGGTTAGGGGTGGGGCCACTAGAAAGCAGCTCCACAGAGAAGGAGCTGGGAGTGCTGGGGGACAACAAGTTCCCCAAGAGGCAGCAATGTGCCCTCAGGGCCAAGGAGGCCAATGGTCTCCTGGCGTGCAGGAAGAAGAGTGTGAGCAGCAGCAGGGGGAGGGAGGTTCTCCTGCCCCTCTCCTCTGCCCCACGCAGGCCACAGCTGCAGGCCTGGCTCCAGCCCTGGGCTCCCCAGTCCAAGAGAGACAAGGAACTAGTGCAGAGAGTCCATGGGAGGCTAGGAAGATGCTGAGGGACCTGGAGCATCCCTGGCAGGAGGAAAGGCTGAGAGCCCTGGGGCTGCTGAGCCTGGAGAAGAGCAGCTCCAGATGGGAGATGCTCCATGCTGAGCAAGAGCTGCAGGCTGGGGGCAAGAGGCTGGGGCCAGACTGTTCAGTGGTGCCCAGGGCCAACCCAAGGGGCACTGGGAACAAACTGGAAGCCAGGAGGTTCCAGGTGAGCAGGAGGAGAAGCTTGTTTGGTGGGAGGGTGTTGGAGCCCTGGCCCAGGCTTTGCAGAGAGGCTGTGGAGTCTCCTTGTGTGGAGAGATTGCCAAGGCAGCTGGAGGTGATCCTGGGCAAGCTGCTGTGGGTGACCCTGCTGGAGCAGGGGGGTTGGGCTGGGTGATCCCCAGAGGTCCCTGCCACCCCCAACCATGCTGGGATTTTGAAATTAATTTCAGCTTACATGAAGTTCCAAGTTAATTAGTCAGATTTAATTCCCTAATAACCAACACTCAATCACTGTTTGCTGTTGATGTTCCCAAATAGATGGAATTAGCCAAGTGGAAGCAGTCACCAGTCAAGCTGGAGGAACCAGGTCTTGCTGGAGCACAAACCCAAGGTTGGAAAGAGAGAGCTCTGTCTGCAGCAAGAATCTTCTCTCCATGGCACCTTAGCTCAGCTCAGTAACAGCTAATCCAACAGTGAGGAACCACTGCCAGCAGAAAATGCACAAGGTTTATTCTACTCCTTCAGTTTAGGAAGGAGAATGGGAAGGAGGCTGCAATACAACTGATCTGGGGGAACAAGGACCCCCAAAAATGAGACATACTAACTACCTGAGACATGTAGAAATTCCATGAGAAAGCTCCTTTGCTTTAGTGCAAACATGGGGAGTGTTTTGATCAACATTCCTCTCCCAAAATTCACACCAGTAACTCAGTTTCACCTAATAACTCTGCTTCCAAACCTCCTTTGTGAACTTCACTTCCCATAAAACCTTCAGCTCATTCTTTAAAGATCAATCAGGGAGCAAGTGTCCTTCACAGTTCTCTTCAGGAAGTTCAAACTGAAGAAGTTAAGACTCTGCAGCTCCTTCAGTCTCATGACACATGGAGAAGATACTTCATGATAGAGGCACCTTGAAGAGCCATCTGGAACAGCAAGTACTTGAGGATCATGCCAAGGATTTCCCATGCTCCCTGACATAGGAGCACCCAAGTTGGTACTAAAAATTTTTATTTACCTTGAAATGAACTTTTCTGCCTAGCCCACCAGGGAGGGAAACAGAAAAGAAGTGAGAATGAGAGGGAAAAGAGATTAAAATTCATTATTTCAACCAAAAGCAATTTATTCTAGATAAAGCATTGACATCTGAATGTGAATGGCCCAGGCTGGCCAGGGCAGTGGTGGAGTCCCCATCCCTGGAGGGGTTGGAAAGCCCTGGAGATGTGGTGCTGAGGGCCATGGGTTAGGGGTGATCTGGCAGTGCTGGGTAACAGTTGGACTCCATGGTTTTAAATCCAAGCAAAATGATTCTGTGACTATGATTCAGGACTAAAGAACCCCAAGAGCAGAGAATTCCACCTGTCACTATCCCAATTACCATCCCTGTTCTCTTTCTACATCTATCCCACCTGAGTTTTCTTCCACAAGGTTAGAAATAAATCATTTAGGAATGATCTTTAAAGACAAAGAATAAGTACTGCCTGTGCTGCACCTGACCTGGGGCATAAAAACCTCAACTCTAAAGCAAACTGAGAGCAGAACCCAGGGCTGAAATGCTTTATCTCAGCTGTCTGACACTTCAGACAGGCTTTTGAGCAGGACATGCTGGGACAGACAAGGGCTGGTGGTTCTAAACTAAACAAGAGAGATTGAGACTAGAGCTAAGGAAGCAATGTTTTCCAGTGAGGGTGGTGAGAGCCTGGCCCAGGGTGCCCAGAGAGGTGGGAGATGTCCCAGCCCTGGAACCATCCCAGCTCAGGGTGGTTGGGGCTGGGAGCAACCTGCTCTGGTTGCAGATGTCCCTGCTGCCTGCAGGGGCTTGGACTAGGTGACCTTGGAAGGTTCCTTCCACCCCAACCCATTCTGTGATTCTCTGCTGCTATCTTTAAGTGCCTGGTGTAATCTTCATGGTGATTAAGCAGCAGGTGATTTTAGAAGATAACATCCCATTAATGTTGCCATTTGCCTTCTCCAGAACACAGCCATGGAGAATTCATTCCTCTACACCAGAAATCACCTTCTGAAAGTCCTCCTTCCAGAAAGGTCAAGCTACAGAATCTCTCCCCAACCTGCACCTCAGTATCTCAACACCATTGTTTCATCAAGTGCCAGAAAGCAGCTTTTGAACACACTCAGGCTTGTACAAAGCAGAGAGAGAAAACCTCCACTGAATGAATATTACAGCAGAGCTTTGAACCCCTGCCAACAAAAAGAAAGTGGGAGAGAAGGAGACTTTTGTCCAAACCTTCCTTTGTGCTGGAAAGCACTAAATTGCTGTTCTTCCAAAGTGCAGGAGAAGAACTGGGCACTCAGGAGCTCATTCTCTCACCCAAGCACTGCTGGAGTCTGCAGTCCTCTTACAAGGGTGAGATATTTGAAGAGACTGAATCACAGAGTTGGGTTTTTGCCTTCNAGAAGGAACTGCTAACCCAATGTGACACTTCAGAGCTAATTACAGGCAACAAAACATTAGCCTGAGCTGTCCTCCAGGGCTGATTTTGTGAGGGGCTCACAAGACCAGAAGAACACATGGCAAACAGGCTGGCATCCCTGCCCATGGCAGGTGGATTGGATCTTTAAGCTCCCTTCCAACCCAAACCATGAACCAGAGTCATAGGGAAACCACAGCTACACCCAAGCTGAGATCTTCTTGTCCAAAGCATTCTCTCTGAGCTGAATTTTTTCTGTCCCAGTCCACCTTAGCTCTCCACTCATCACAGAATTATGGCAAACATAGCTCAGGGCCTTTCTCAAGCCTTCAGGATGACATTTTACACACAGCTCAGTTCTAAGGACAGACTTCAACCAGTCACCAGCCCTGCTGCTCAACAGAAGAGTAACTCAACCGAAGCAGAACTCTAAAGCAAATAACAATCAGTTCATAATGTCATTTAAATCAACACCTAAACAGTAACTGCCTCTTCTCCACAGAACAGGCTCCTGCCTGGGAGATCCTCAGCTCAATGGTAAGGATTACACCAGGGATCCCCAGTTCTATGGCAAGGATTACACCAGGGATCCTCAGCTCTGTGGAAGGATTACACCAGGGATCCTCAGCTCTGTGGAAGGATTACACCAGGGATCCTCAGTTCTGTGGCAAGGATTACTCCAGGGATCCTCAGTTCTGGGGCAGGATTACACCAGGGACCCTCAGTTCTGGGGCAAGGATTACTCCAGGGATCTTCAGTTCTGGGGCAGGATTACACCAGGGATCCTCAGATTACACCAGGGATCCTCAGTTCTGTGGCAAGGATTACACCAGGGATCCTCAGTTCAATGGCAGGATTACACCAGGGATCCTCAGTTCTGGGGCAAGGATTACACCAGGGATCCCTATGGCAGGATTACTCCAGGGATCCTCAGTTCTGGGGCAGGATTACACCAGGGACCCTCAGTTCTGTGGCAAGGATTACTCCAGGGATCCTCAGGTCTGTGGCAAGGATTACACCAGGAATCCTCAGATTACACCAGGGATCCTCAGTTCTGTGGCAGGATTACACTAGGGATCCTCAGTTCTATGGCAAGGATTACACCAGGGATCCCTACGGCAGGATTACTCCAGGGATCCTCAGTTCTGGGGCAGGATTACACCAGGGACCCTCAGTTCTGTGGCAAGGATTACTCCAGGGATCCTCAGTTCTGTGGCAAGGATTACACCAGGGATCCTCAGCTCTGTGGCAGGATTACACCAGGGATCCTCAGATTACACCAGGGATCCCCAGTTCTATGGCAAGGATTACACCAGGGATCCTCAGTTCTGTGGCAAGGATTATGCCTGCCCCTGCACCCGAGTTGCTCAGTCCAGCTCTGGAGCCAAGGCCTCACTCCAGGGCCAAGCCCTCCAGCTCCTAGCTTCTATCTCCAGCAACTCCTAGTGGGTTTGTTTGCCTGCAGGAAGCTCCTCCTGCCCCTGTCCCTCAGGACCCCTAGGGCATCCCTCAGGAACTCACACTGCTTTCTTCTCACCAACTTCACTACTCTGCCTTTGCTGAAGGGCTTTGCCCACCAGCCACATTCCCCTCTGGCTCCTCAGGGGGAACCCTTTCTCCCTTCATGAAGCACCCCTTAATGATCATCTGCTCTCAGCACCCAAGGGAGACAACCCTGGAAGAGAAGAGAGCAGGAGTCCTACCTGTATAGGCCATGTTCTTGGGGTTTCCGTAGGGAGCCCCGGGTTGGACGGGGCTGTAAACAGGGTTCATGCTGGAAGACCAGGAACTCTGAGGACAAAAGAAAAGCAGAGTTGAGATGATTTGCCTCCAGAGAGTCTTCTGCTACATCACAGCATTCCCAGGGTTGAATTCAAGTCACAGAGAGAGAGCCAGGAAGGAAAGGATTTACAGGGAGATGTTACAACCAGAGAGCATCTCTAAGAGGTCAAGTTTGGGATCCCTCAGTTAATTCCTTAACTTCTCCTGCCTAGAAATGGCCCCAGAGCAAATTCATCTTACACATCCCTACCTTCAGGGGGGCTCAGGACCCCACTTTATCTCAATTCTAGACTTCTAACACAGAGAAGTCACAAATTCACCCAAAGACTTCCCCACCCTGGAGGAGCTCCTGGTTCCTGGGTGACCAAACCAAACACAATGAAGATCTGACCTCACCAAAATCAGCAGATAAAAGACAATTTACTGCTGGCAAGGTGGGAAGGGGCAAAGATTCATGAGCTTTCAGCATGAACTGACTCCATTAAGAGCAAGTTTGGGTCCTGGGCAAGGCTGCACCCACCTCATCTCACCCCTGCCCCAGACAGGGAGATGCAGTCACAGAGCTGGGGTGAACAAGGAGGCTCTAGCAGCTCTCCTGTCTCACTCCAGTTACCACCATGGAGCTGAGCTTCTGCTGAGCTGTATTTAGAAAGGAGCAAGTAACTGGGGGATTTGTATCTCCTAACTGTCACTTAAGCAACTGGCTCAGTTAATTATCTTAATGAAGCACATTCTCAATCCTGATTAATGGGAAAATCAGTCATTAAGCTTTATTAGGTGATGCATTTGTCTCTGCAGCTAGCAAGTGACAATTTCACAGCAGCACCTCAAGGATCTTGCTTTAAAATTGGATTTTATGAGGTCTTTTGCTGGATTATTTTGGAGTTCACCACTAGAAATTGTTCTCCCCAAGCAAGCCTCTGCTGAGGGAGGCACCATTTGCTAGATCATTAACTCCTTCTGCTTTATCTGGGGATAGTAAGCAAGTCAAATGTTAAGTGTGGGCACCAATTGATTTGACAATTACTGCTTCATTAATTAGCCTTCCCTCCACCCCCAAGTTAGCCCAGGCACAGCAACTCTCAAAGCAAGGGAAATCATGGTTCTAAAGGGAGGGGGAAAGAAAGCTACACAGAGAGAAGGATTTCCATCAGAGACTTCCCTACAGCATGATGGAGCTCTTCAGAAGATGAACAGGAAAGTCAAGGCAGAATTTATGTCCATGAGACATAAGCACTAGGGATTTATGTTCAAACATAAAGGTTTTATGGCCATGGGGTCCTTGTGTCTCCAGGCAGTGCTGTAAGTCTTGGTGAGCCTGCATCTGGCAAGTGAGGGTTGGAGCAGGGGCAGAGGAGGCCACAGAAATGATGGGAGGGCTGGAAGCCTTCTGCTGGGAGGACAGGCTGAGAGAGTTGGGGTTGTTGAGGCTGGAGAAGGGAAGGCTCCAGGGAGAACTTGCAGCCTTTAAGTACTTAAAGGGGCCTAGAAGAAAGATGAGGAGAGACTTTTCAGCAGGACCTGTTCTGAACAGACAAGGGCTGATGGTTTGAAACACAAAGAGGAGATTGAGACTGGAGAGAAGGAAGAATTTTCTTCCAGTGAGGGTGTTGAGCCCCTGTGCCAGGTTGCCCAGAGAGGTGGGAGATGTTCCATCCCTAAAACCATTGCAGCTCAGGTTGGTTGGGGCTGTGAGCAGCCTGCTCTAGTTGCAGTTGAAAGGCTGCCCAGGGGAGTGGTGAAGTCCCCATCCCTGGAGGGGTTGGGAAGCCCTGGAGATGTGGTGTGAGAGCAATGGGTTAGTGGTGACTTGGCAGTGCTGGCTAACAGGTTTGATGATCTTAAAGGTCTCTTCCAACCTAAATGATTCTCTGAGGAGGTTCTGTGCTCCCTCCCTGCTTGCTCTGCAGGCTGCTACTTCCAGCACTTGCTGGTGGCCATGAAACACAACCAAAAAGACTAATGGAAATGAAGCAGTAGTCACAAGTAGACAAACACAACTATTGCTCTACTGCATGGAGCTTCCACTGCTTCCCAATGCCCATGGCAGTGATGCTCAGCTGCTAAGAAGCTGCTGAGACTGCAGCAGGGAGCTGAAGAAGTGAAGCCCAGCAGGATGGATATCTCCATGGGGATAAGCTGCTAGCAACCAGCCTTGGGATACTTTCTGCCTGTAACCTGGTTACTTTGGCAGCAATTTCTCTTTCCTGAAGTGCATGAGATGCCTCCACCACACTAGGAAATGCCTTCAGCTGAGGGGACAGAAAGAGAAGAGAGGTCAGTGGTTGGGTGGCCACCCTGCCACCAGCTGGCCAACACACTGCTCACTGGTGGCATGGAGGATTGCCAAGCAGCACATGAGAGGAAAGGAAAATGCTGGTGCTGAATGCTGAGCTTGAACCTGCTGTGCTGGGAGGTGGCTGCAGAGCTATGTGAGCTTGGGTGCTCTCACCTCACTGGATCAGAGCTGGGTTTTGTGCTCACTATGCTCTCCTAGTGCTGCCAAGGGAGAGGACTCTGTCCCCCATCCCTTGGGACACTGCCTACTTCATCAAGATGTGGGCTCCCCAGGCCAAGAGAGCCAAGGAACTAGTGCAGAGAGTCCATGGGAGGCTAGGGAGATGCTGAGGGAGCTGGAGCATCTGTGGCAGGAGAAAAGGCTGAGAGCCCTGGGGCTGCTGAGCCTGGAGAAGAGCAGCCCCAGAGGGGAGATGCTCCATGCTGAGCAAGAGCTGCAGGCTGGGGGCAAGAGGCTGGGGCCAGACTCTGCTCACTGGTGCCCAAGGACAGCCCAAGGGGCACTGGGCACAAACTGGAGCCCAGGAAGTTCCAGCTGAGCAGGAGGAGAAGCTTGTTTGGTGGGAGGGTGTTGGAGGCCTGGCCCAGGCTTTGCAGAGAGGCTGTGGAGTCTCCTTGTGTGGAGAGATTGCCAAGGCAGCTGGAGGTGACCCTGGGCAAGCTGCTGTGGGTGACCCTGCCCTGAGTCTCCAAACACTGGTGGGCATCAGTAATTTTTCACATTCCAATAGACTTTAACACAAGAGTTCTGTGGAGATGCTGGTGGGTCTGGCATCTCATGCACCTCTCACTCTGACATAACAGAAACACAGGCAGTTCCCAGTTCCAGTGTGGAGAGGCAGAGGAAAGGCAAGATGATGTTGAAAGAGATTTTTAAACACCCTGAAAGAAAAGACTGAAGCTGCTATGCAAGATTCAGGCTGCTCATGAAGTTATTCTCCTTTTCTTTGCAGCCCAAGTGGATTGAATCTTTAGAAGCAGTGTTCCTATGAACTAAATCCATTTTACAGGGTTCTCAAAGCAGTGACACTGACAGCTGTGTCTTCCAGCTTCTCCAGAATTACCCAGCAGAGCTGACCTGAAGCCAGCTTGTGAAGAGCAGAGTAAAGAATGCAAAGGTGAGCTTTGCAGGGTGACAGCCACTTCTCCATCTTCTTTCATGCCAAGTCCCTGTGTCAAGATGACTTAGGTTTTATCTTCCCATACCTCTCAGCTGATGCCTTGCCTTCATCTGTTGTGACAATGAGATGTCAGTGCTTCTGAGAGACCTGTTCTCTCCAGCAAGTGACATTTTCTCCCTGAGAGCAAGTATCTGTACCAAAGAGCATTCACTTCACACAAGACAGCACAGAACCAAGCTGGGGAGAGGGTGAACAAAGAACAAAAGCCAAGCAAAAAGATGTTTCCTCCTTGATTTGCCTCTTTTGATTCTTTTTCTACAGAGCACATGCCAACAGCATCCAGCCAAAGCCTCCCTCACCAGACCAAAGCCTCCTGACCTCACACTGCAGTCTCTCTGCCCACTTTTCAGTGGGAGCTTGGCCCTCCCATGGGAATGGGCAAACAATCACAGAATCAGAGAACCACCAGAGTTGGAAGGGACCTCAAAGATCAGCTAGCTCCAGCCCCCCTGCCTGGCAGGGACATCTCCCACTAGATCAGGTTGCCCAGATCCCATCCAGCCTGGCCTTAAAAGCTTCCAGGGATGGAGCTTCCAGAACCTCTCTGGGCAACCTGTGCCACTGTCTAACCACCCTCATAGATTTTAACTTCCAACTCTTCTGCCAAAGGTTAATTTAGGGAATCTGCAAGGCTACATCTCCCCTTTCCCCCACAAAGAAATGAAGCAGGAGCTTGGAAATCCCTAACACAATGTGGAATTCCTTTCCAGAATCATCATCTCCTGTTTAATTTGCTCCTTTTTAGCCACACTGCCATTAAAGTTGGTTGGACATGAAGCAAAACATTTCAGCTGTTCACAACCTTAGCAAAGACTCAGGTCCAAGTGGATCCAATTTTAGTTAAGCTTTGCTTAGTAAAATCAGTGGTTCAAAAATGTGGAGATGTGGCACTTGATGACATGGTTTAGTGGCATGGTGGTGTTGGGCTGCCAGTTGGACTTGATGATCTTGGAGGTCTTTTCTAACCTTAATGGTTCTGTGATTGCCATGCTCTGCAACAGGATAAAGATCTAAATGTGTTTCTGAGTGGATGACAGCACCCAAAGTTAACATGCCAGGAACATAATGCTGCTGGAATCCAAAGCAGATGAGGGCAGAGATGTGCTTTTCATAAAGGATGGGTCAGAATCCTCTTGGCTTCTCTTGGTCAGCATTCACATCCAGCATGCTGCAGGTCTGGGATCAGTGACTCATGACTTCCAGCCATGGTTGTTGCTCCTTCTCTAATGATCTCTTCCCAGGTCCTGTGTTCTGTCCCAGGCTTTCTCCTCTGGTCAAGACTGGGAGCCCTAGCAGGGTTTGGAGAAGGATGATGAAGCCATCCTCCAGGTCCAGCCCCATTTCCTTCCCAGGCAGCACAGCAAACCCCTCCATGCCTTCTTCCCCTTTGCTCATGTGGATGCATGAACAGAGATGGAGAAGAAAGAGCAGGAGAAATGCTGAGAGAGTGCAAACAGAGGAGCTAATCCTCCCTGAGAGTCCCTTCTTCCTTCAATATTGTGCAAACTTTTGTTCTAAAGCAAAGCAGTACTGGGGGAAGAGGAAGGAGAGCACAGGCTACAACTGTCAGCAGAGAGGAAGCTTTGGCAAGAGGTCTGGTTACCATCCTCTGCTGCTAATTTGGGCTTGGCATGAGCTGCTGAATTAACAAGCTCAGGAGACTGCCAGTCTTTCCCAGGCAGATGCTGGCACTTGTTCACTCCCTTTGGAAACCAATCCACATGGAGGGAGAAAAACAGCAGAGCCAAGCTGCCTCTGGTCCTGCTGTGCCTGGTGCTCCTCAGGACCCCAGTGCTTGCTGATAATGGATCTGATGACTTGGCATCACTTGAAACAGAAGCCAAAGCAGAATGTTGGCTTCTTGAGGTGGAAGCTGCCAAGTGATGGACCACCAGAAGCCAAGGGAAGCAAATCAGAGCTTGACAACAACCCTAGGCAGGGCCCAGGCAAGGTTGAACCTCCTAAGGAGCTCTGGGACAGCCCAGGCTGAGGGATGCATGCTCAGAGGCATTGATGTTGCAATTATTATCACAAGCCAGCAAAAGAAAGATGATCCAGAGAGAGAATAGGAGATTAATTAGTTGATTTCAATCCTAAAGACTTACTTAATCAGCTCCACCTCTCAAAGTGAAGTGGAAGATTGGCAAAGCAGGAGGGTCCTGCAGCTCCTTCCCTTCTCCTTGCCCACAGAAGGTTTGCAATGCTTTGGCTGGAGGTTAAGCAGCCCTGCTGGGGATCTCTGCCCTGTCACAATGTCCCACACATCTCACCAGCTACCCAAACCCAGTCTGCATGGCTGAACCATTCAGTGCTCCTGGGCAGCTGTGGGTAGGGGAAGGAGATGACCTTCCCTGTCACGAGCAGGTACCTCCTTCTGCATACATGTCCTGCTGCCCCAGGGTCCAGCCCACACCCTATCTGCATCTTGGCATCTCCAGCAATGGTCTGGGCAACTGGACAGACCTGGCAATGTTGGGTTAATGCTTGGACTTGATGATCTGCAAGGTCTTTCCCAACCCAAATGGTTTTATGATTCTTTGATTACTACTCAGTCTGTCTTCTGCAGGCTCTGAGGCTAAGCTTCTGCAGGTGGAAGCTGCAGAAATACCCAGTGACACTGATGTATAACCAGTGGGAGGGAAAAGGTTTGCACCAGATGCCCATGATCAATCACTTGACATCCTTCACTGAAGGCTCTAAACATTTAGAGAGCTGTATTATGTCTCTAACACATGTTCAACCTTCAGTGGAGGCATTGCCAAAGGTGAGTAGCAGACAAGAGAGCTGAGACCAAGACCTGCAAACACATGGACTGGTTCCAGCAGACATGCAGTCTGCAGTCACTCAGCATATTTAGGATCACATTCTGGTTGGAAAAGAGCTCTGAGTCCAACCAGCCACCCAATACTGCCATGCTCACCATTAAACCATGGCCCCAGGCATCACAGCTCCCTGGTTTTGGAACTCTTCCAGGGATGGTGACTCCACCACCTCTCTGGGCAGCCTGGGCCAGTNATTTGAGGTGCAGCCTCACCAGTACCGAGTTCAGGAGGACAATTTGTCTCAGAATCACTGTGAAAGCCCAGATTCTTTCAGCCTGTCACTGCAAAGGACCTGGCAGTGCTTCCATTCACCCAAATCCTCATGTCAGGGAATATCCCCAGCCCAGAAGGCCAAAGGCAGGAATGCTTCTGCAGCATACACAAAGGAAAAGCCCTGAGACACTGCTTCCATGGCTTAGAGCCACACAGCTCCTCCTTATGCATCTTGAAACAAAAAGAGAAAAAAAGCCAGGCCTTTGATTTGGAACCAATCTGTGACCCAGTTCTTTTCCTGCTGATAAGCATCATCTCTGCACATCATAACCTTCTTTCTCCCTGCCATCCTTCTTCCTAACAACTCCACTGGCATCTCAAATTGACTCCATCAATCACACCCCAGCTGCACATCACCTACTCCCCAGATTTCCTTCCTCTGACTTTCCTTCTCTGCTCTGACAATGCCCAGATGGATATGACCTGGGATGCAACCCACAGCCTGGCAGGGGATTCATTTGGCTAAGATTCACTGGAGTATTCCATGAATTCACACCTTTGCTTGGAGAAGAAGCTTCAGTGTTCCCAGGCAGTGTTTGGTGCAGTAGTTGGTGCTCAGGGGTTTCCCTCTTCCAAATAAACCACAACAGAAAAGGAGTTTCTGGTGTCAGCTCAAGGATTAGTTCTGTTCTGAGATGATTCCAACAGCAAGGAAAAATGCTGCCTGGAGAGCTAACAGGGAACTGGGAGCTAGGAAGAAATCAAGTGGACAGGAAGGACAGCAAAAGGGTAAAATAACTCTCATCTGTGAGACAGACACCAGGCTGGACCTCCATCCTCTGAAGATCACCACCAGGCTGGATCTCCACCCTCTGAAGATCACCCCCAGGCTGGATTTCCCCCCTCTGAAGATCACTCCTAAGATGCTCAGCAATGTGACCAGCACAGAGAATGAAGGCAAAGCACAGGGCAGAACCTAAATGATTTTCACATGAATTGCCAGGCAACATGGGGGGAAAAGAATGTCCTTGTTGGAAAGAAGAGGAAGGCAAATTGTGAGAGTAATCATGACCCTGACAACCCAGAGAGCCAGGGAACAGACTTCATCAGGAAGGAGCAGCAGCCAGCAAGACACTTCCCCCAGCTCCTCCCTTCCTTTCTTTCTTTTTCCTTTCTTTATCTCTAGCCTTTCCCCCTCCCACAGATGCTCCAGGTCCCTCAGCATCTCCCTAGCCTCCCATGGACTCTCTGCACTAGTTCCTTGTCTCTCTTGGCCTGGGGAGCCCAGGCCTGGAGCCAGGACTGCAGCTGTGGCCTGAGTGGGGCAGAGCAGCTGCAGAAGGACAGGGAGACATGAGCTCTGACTCTGTCACTGATGTCAGCTCAGATCTGGGAAATGACACAGGAGCTGAGGAGGATTTTTTTCTTGCCTCTTAATCGCCAGTAACTGACAGCAGAGACTTAGCAGCTCTGTCTCATGTTCAGTTCTCTGCTTCCCCCCTCCAACATCTGCAGAAGATGTTCAGGATCAGATGGCAGCAATGAATTGCAAATGGGGAGGATTAGCATTTGCATCAGAGGCACTCGAGCAGAAGATTACAAGTCCTGGGTCAGCTGATAACAAGAGCTCAGGAGCACTGCTCTGGAGCAGGTGCTGCAGGAAAGGATGACAAGGAGCAAGATTCAGAGCTGTTGGCCACCTGATAGCCTCCTCTGGTCCTTCTACAAGGCTACCTTGACAGATGTGTTCCCTCTGCCAAGATTTTGTGTTCCCCTATGGAAATGTTTGGAGATTTCAGAACCAAACCCTTCCAAAGAAGTCATTCCTGTTCTTAGCATCATCCTTTTCTTCCTCTCTCAGCCACTAACAAGGATTTGGCAGCAGATAAAGGTGCAGGCACATGCTTCACCTCTTTATGGCTGCTTTCTGTGGAGGCTGATCCAAGCCAAGGAAGGATGTGAAGAGAAGTGAGCCCCAGTGGCCACTCCACCTCTGAACCACCTCTGGTTCTGCATGCCCTCAGCACTGTATCCTCTTCAGCTGAGTGCTAGCTGGGGGAGACCTGAGCTTCCTCTGCACAGGGCTGAGACACAGCCACCTCCCTGCTTGCCTGTGGCAAACAGACTGCCTACAGCTGAAATTAAACTGCCACCTAGAAAGCTCTCTACTGACATTTCTGTAGCCTTCAGTGCTGTTTAATAACCAGAGCTGTTTCATATCTTCATCAGGGACACAAAAAGTAGGATCAAGGGCACCCTCAGCAAGTTTGCCAACAAAAGAAGGTTCCTGAGGGATGAGATCCACCCAGAGGGACCTGGACAAGCTGGAGAAGGGGGAATGTGTGAACATCATGAGGTTCAACAAGGGCAAGGGCAAGGTCCTGCACCTGGGTCAGAGGAATCTGCTGTTGCCAATCCAGGCTGAGGCTGAAGGGCTGGAGAGCAGCCCTGAGGAGAAGGGCTTGGGGGAACTGGTGGGGGAGAAGCTGGAGCTGAGCTGGCAATGTGTGCTCAGAGCCCAGGAGCCAACCCTGGCCTGGGGTGCAGCCCCACCAGTGTGGCCAGCAGGGCAGGGAGGGGATTGTGCCTCTGCTCTGTTGTGGGGAGAGCTGAGCTGCAGTGCTGGGGCCAGCTCTGGAGTCCTCAGCACAGCAGAGACATGGAGCTGGTGGAGCAGGGCCAGAGGAGGCCACAGAAATGATGTGAGGGCTGGAAGCCTTCTGCTGTGAGGCCAGGCTGAGAGAGTTGGGGTTGTTGAGGCTGGAGAAGAGAAGGCTCCAGAGAGACCTTCTGGTGGCCTTGCAGGACTTAAAGGGGACTACAGGAAAGATGAGGAGAGACTTTACCAGGGCCTGTTGTGACAGTACAAGGGCTGATGGTTGAAAACCAAAGGAGGGAGATTTAGACTAGCTACAAGGAAGATATTTTTTCCACTGAGAGTGGAACCAGTTGCCCAGAGAGGTGGGAGATGTCCCAGCCCTGCAACCATTGCAGCTCAGGTTGGTTGGGGCTGTGAGCAACCTGCTCTAGTTGCAGATGTCCCTGCTGACTGCAAGGGTTGGACTAGATGACCTAGAGAGGTCCCTTCCAACCCATTCTGGGATTTTCTGAGCATCAGAAGAAGTCAGTGCAGGAGATTTGATTCCGTCCAGGTAGCCATCAGACTGTCAGGAAGTCCTCATGCTGGCTGAGAAAAGACTGTGAGAATCTCAACAATCCTGGGCTCAGGTAAAGGCACTGAATCTGAGCAAGATGCAGGAGGACTGGGTTTGAGATGAGGAGAGGGAAATGCCAGAGGCTGGGAGAAGTGCTCCAGACTCTGCAGAGCAGCACGTGGATCTCCATGTCTACCAGCAGGAACAGAGGAGGCTGAGTCACAGCAGCTATCTTGGGAACAAAGCCAGAAGAATCACTCCTAAAATAGGTTCAGGAGGAGAAAAAAGGAAATTCCATCTTGAATATAGAAAAGCTTCAGCTGAGGGAGTTGAACATGGCAGGAAAGGCTCTGGGGTCACTCCTGTTGGAAGCTAATGAAGCAGTGGTGGAGCTGAAGAGGATCTTTGTTACCCAGAATCCTGGAATTACAAAAGAGCTCCAGAAAACCCCAGCTATTTCCAGTCTTTTTATCCAGTATTTAACACTTGCTTTCACTAGGAAAGGAAAAGCATCCTGCTTTGCTTGGGGTTTTTTTCTTTAAGGCTCTTCAAACAAACAAAGACTTCAAACAACTGCTCCCTCAGCTCTGGGGCTGGGCTTTCCCAGGGGTGATGAGAAGGAGGAAGCTGGTGGAGCCCAGGAAAGGTTTGGGGACTCTCCATATTCCCCAAGAGAGGAGGCTCCCAGCTGCTTCAGCAGCCCCTGCCCTACAGGGGTGCTCATTCTTGCAAGCAGAAGGTGCTGTGACCCAGCCTGTGACCTTCAGTCATCTCCTGCACACAGCTTTCACTGCATCTTCTCCATCTGCATCACACTCTGTACCCTGCAGGACTTCAACTATTGGCCTCTTGTGACAACTTCTGTCTCAACATCAGGCTCCTAGCACTTGTACCTCTTGGTCTGCTTTAGTTTAGTCACCCTGATGTCTACACCCCACCTCCTGCTCCCCAAGAGAAGGCTGGAAGTTGTGCTGCAGCTAAGGGTGGCTTTAGCTCCCTCTTGACTAACTGAGGTGATCTGGTTCCTGAGGTGATCTGCTGCTCCATGCTCTAGAGATCCTACAGCTGGTCCTGATGGATCCCATGGATCTCTATAATGTCTTGAGAAACCCCTACAGCTGAAGTCACTTGGTTTGCTCAGCCTGGAGAAGAGGAGGCTCAGGGGAGACCTCAGCACAGTCTACACTTTCCTGAGGAAGGGAACTGGAGGGGCAGGAGCTGATCTCTGTTCTGGGGACCAGTGACAGGACCCAGGGGAGGGGCAGGTTGGACATTAGGGACAGGTTCTTCCCCCAGAGAGTGCTGGAGCACTGGAGCAGGCTCCCCAGGGATGCAGTCATGGCACCAACTCCCCTGGAATTCCAGCAGCATCTGGCCAATGCTCTCAGACACATGGGGTGACTTTGGGGCTGTCCTGGGCAGAGACAGGAGTTGGGCTGGATGATCCCTGTGGGTCCCTTCTCACTCTGGCCATTCTGTGCTTCTTTGATCACCAACCAACCCAAAGACACCAACAACCAGAGGTTTCAGGTTTCAGGTTAATCCAAAGCTGCTCCACATAATCCAACCAGCCCCAAGTCCTGAACTATGTCATGAAGCCTGTACTGGAGAAAACACATGTAATAATAAATCAAGAATACAGATCTGTGTAGAGCACATGCAGTGCTTCACCTGGAAGCTACAGGCCTGATGGAGACATCACTGCCTGAAGTCCAACAGCATGGTTGGGCCCTTCAAGCCTCTGAAAACTTCTTGTCCCCCTGTACTCAGGACTGAGGCTGCACCTCAAATCTTGGGGTCAGTTTTGGGCTCCTCACCCCCAGAAGGCCATGGAGGTGCTGGAGTGTGGGCAGAGAAGGGCAAGGAAGGTGGGGAAGGGTCTAGAGCACAAGGGTTGTGAGGATGAGAAACCAGCTGGGTTTATCTGACAACTTCTCTACAACTGTCACTTTGAGACTAGCCAGGTCACATCACAACTAAATCACTCCAGATTAAGTGCTTTCAGGTGACCTGTAATAAAGAGATTGCCAAACTGATTGCCCCATTCAGCTCCCATCATGCTTTTATCACTATTAAATTAATATATGATTCTTCCTCATGAGTAGGATGAGAGAACCAGAGAGTGGTTTGGGTGGGAAGGGACCTTGGGAAGATATTTCACCATTGCAGAAGAGATGTACATTTGGCAAACAAAGTATTTACATGCTGAGTGTGCCCATTTTATTATCCTTTTTTTTTATTCCCACTCCCCAAAAGTTGGATGTGGGGTTGGTTTTTGCTGCCTCCCAAAGTTGAATGTAGTGGGAGCTGAGGAGTTATCATGGAATCACAGAATTATTTGGGTTGTTGAGCCTGGAGATGGCTCCAGGGAGACCTTCTTGTGGCCTTTCAGTACTTAAAGGGGTCTATATTTCTCCATTGCACCAGGACAGGTTAGGGGTTGGCCTGAAGGAAAGCAGCTCCAAGGAGAAGGACCTAGTGGTCAAGAAGCTCACCATGAAACAGCAATGTGCCCTCATGGGCAAGAAGGCCAATGGTCTCCTGGGAAGAGACCTATCAGCAGGGCCTGTTGGGACAGGCCAAGGGCTGAGGGGTTTAAGCTAAAAGAGGAGAGGTTTAGAGTACATAGGAAGGAGTTCTCTTTTATGCTGAGGGTGGTGAGAGCCTGGCCCAGGCTACCCAGAGAGGTGGGAGATGTCCCAGCCCTGGAACCATCCCAGCTCAGGTTGGTTGGGGCTGTGAGCAACCTGCTCTGGTTGCAGATGTCCCTGCTGACTGCAGGGGCTTGGACTAGGTGACCTTGGAAGGTTCCTTCCCACCCCAGGCACTCAGAGACTTGGGTGTCAGGCCAGGCAGCAGAGCTGTGCTCAGCTTGCCAGGGTTTGAGACAATGCTGCTGCTCAAGCTGCTCCAGCAGAGCTGAAGTCTTCATTATCCCTGAGCAAGGTAGAGAATGGAACTCCTTAACCACAGCTCCTCCCTTGGATCTCCCAGCAGATGATTTCCCTGGCTGCACCTCTGGCAGAGCTCTGTGCAGCTCCCAGCTTCATTAGGAGTAGCATGAATCATTTCACCTCTGCAAACACTGCTTTATCTCACTGCCTCTCCTGCCCAGTCCCAGTCCATACAGGAAGATACTGCTGCTCCCTGGACAAGACCTAGGAGCACCTTGCTGACAGCCTTTTGGGAGCCTGAAAATCCAATTTTTCAGACTAGGCTCTTCCCCAGAGCTTAGCTGCTCTCAAATCCACACCAGTCTCTCTTCCTCCTAGCCTCTAACTTCAGGGTTTTCACAGTGTCTTACTAGGGCTTTTAGGAGCAGCTCTTTTGAGGTCATCTCCTCAGTTCTGGACTCTTGACTTATTCCTCTAGGGCCATCATGGAAGGGTTTTGTCCAAGCTAATTTGCTTCTCATGCTGTGTCTGTTAGTGTCACAGGGCAGGGACCATCACCACCAGTTTGCTTCATGGGGAACAAGCCATGGAGTAATTCCATCATCACCCTTACTACAGTGAGTAGAGGTAAGTACAACTCCTCTGCCCTTAGGCAAGGAGAGATGTGAGTATGACAGGTGGATTTGGGTCAACATGATGGGCAGGTCATTCTCAGTTCTTCCTCAGTTGTCAACACCCAGTCTTTGGCTTTGTTCACTTGAATGCATATTTATTTCTTCTTTCATCTTCTCTGTCTCTGGTAGCTCTCTGGAGGTGCTTGATCTTTCTGTGCTTGAAAAACAGCAGAGGAGGAGCAGATCTATAGTTGTATGTGCACTTTCCAGGTAGGTTGTGTTACTCTGTCTGTTCATCACACCAGCACCAAGGTTGGAAGAGACCTCTAAGATCATCAAGGCCAAGTGTCAACATCTCCCCACCATGCCACTACACCATGTCCTTAAATATCACAGCTAGATGGTTTGGGAAGCCCTCCAGGGATGGTGACTCCCCCAAACACAGATCATCTCACCCTGAGTCCTCCCAAGGATAAACACTGCCAGGAGCTGCTTCAGGTTGTTCTTTCCATCAGGTTGCATCCCTGGCCACAAGCTAATCCAAAAGGACACCACCACTTGAGGCTTCAACTTGAGTCTCATGACATTGCCTCTAGCTCAGCTACTCTGAAACACAACCAACACTTCCAGAGATGAGCCAGCCTTGCTGAGATGCATCACCTTTACCTTCTAACTGCCCTGGCTTTAAGTTGATCACTGAAGGATCAGTAAATCCCAAAGCTGTTTGTGTCCATTCTGAGGCCAACACTCATTTGTGAGACACAACAGAGGGACAGAAAAACCAGAAGACAAACCTGCTATTGGGGCTTTCTGTTTTAAAGCCATCCACAGGTGGGACTGAAGAAAAGAAGATGGAAAAGACCCAAAGATGACAAGGATATTGAGAACTGAAGGTGCAGCTACATGTTCTGTGTCTGCCTTTCAAAGGAAAAACAGAATCAAAGCAGCAGAAAGGAGAAGGAACTCCTCAAAAAATCCATGCAGTCAAAGGCAGAGACTTGAGGCATCCTACAGTGCTCTCCCTGCACTGGCAACAGGAGGAGGAGAACAAGAACAGCAACAGAGGGATGAAGAAGAGTGTGAGCAGCAGCACGTGGAAGGAAGTTCTCCCCCTCTCCTCTGCCCCACTCAGGCCACAGCTGGAGGCCTGGCTCCAGCCCTGGGCTCCCCAGTCCAAGAGAGACAAGGAACTAGTGAAGAGAGTCCATGGGAGGCTAAGGAGATGCTGAGGGACCTGGAGAATCCCTGGCAGGAGGAAAGGCTGAGAGCCCTGGGGCTGCTGAGCCTGGAGAAGAGCAGCCCCAGAGGGGAGATGCTCCATGCTGAGCAAGAGCTGCAGGCTGGGGGCAAGAGCCTGGGGCCAGACTCTGCTCACTGGTGCCCAGGGACAGGCCAAGGGGCACTGGGCACAAACTGGAGCCCAGGAAGTTCCAGCTGAGCAGGAGGAGAAGCTTGTTTGGTGTGAGGGTGTTGGAGGCCTGGCCCAGGCTTTGCAGAGAGGCTGTGGAGTCTCCTTGTGTGGAGAGATTGCCAAGGCAGCTGGAGGTGACCCTGGGCAAGCTGCTGTGGGTGACCCTGCTGGAGCAGGGGGTTGGGCTGGATGATCCAGAGCTCCCTTCCATCCCCTGCCATGCTGGGATTGTGCAGTACACCCAGGGATCATTGTGTAACTCACATTTCAGCAACACAGACAGTGCTATTATAAATGATTTCATTAAATGATCAGGAGAATCAGGTAACTGGTTCTCCTGTTGCCCACACTACTCATCCTCTCACCCATCTCCACCCCTGAGGGAGGTGTCAAAGGCACCCTCTCAGAACAGCTTCTCTCACCACTATCTGACTGAGAACCTACTGAGCCCAAGCAATTCTGATTTATGCTTTTTAAATCAGCAGCAGCAGCAGCAGCTCCCACACAGCATTCAGCTGGGATCCTGCAGACACACAACCTTCACACAAAGAAAAGTCATTTTTTTCCCCCAATCAATTATTTTAAGGTAACCAAAGGATTTTTCTTTGAAGCCCTGAGGCAAGTTGTCTTTCTGTTTGAGGAGAACAATTTCATCTACACTTCCTCCAGCATGGCAAAGATTCTGCCTGCACTACACTGATGCAGGTTCTGCTGCTCCACTTGCAGCACCAAAGAATGCTGAGGAAAAGGAACCTTTGGAGAACATCAAAGTCAGTAAGATTTAGACAGTAAGAGTTTGGAATCCCTGCCCTCACTCTCTAGCCCCCCAAGGGCTTAAACCCAAGCAATGAATAGACTTGTAAATGAGCTCTCAGTGCCTGGCACCTGGGAATAAATGACCAACCCTCCTGCCAGGCTTGGAAGGATCTGCAGGCAGGACATGGTTTATCACCCTACCAGCTGAACCCCAACTGAAGGGCCTGGCAGAGTGCCTCAAATCCCTGCCAAGGAAAAAGCACTTTGCAATAGGCCTGCTGGAGCTCTAGGGGACAAAGAAAGCAGTGATTCCCAAGGGAATGACAGGGAGATGCTCTGGAAGGCAAGGGGTGGATCAGAAGAACTTGCTGGACCTCCAGGTTGGCAGCTGAGGGCTGGGAGTCTGAGGATGCTCCAGGCCAACCTTAGCAATTCTGCTAACTGGAGGAGAGGCAGCAAGGGATGGTGAATAAGGTGCAGCAGTTCAGCTTTCTGCCTGTGAACCTTCTGAAATCCCCAGGACTGGCTCCTGCTCCTCAACTCTGATGTCATCTGAATGGGAAAGGTAAAACAACTTCAGCAGAGCAATCAAAGCTATCAGCTTATAAATCCCCATCTAAACCTTTAACCCCAGCATGGGGAGGGCTGGCAGGGACCTCTGGGGATCATCCAGGCCAACCCCCACCCCTGCTCCAGCAGGGTCACCCACAGCAGCTTGCCCAGGGTCACCTCCAGCTGCCTTGGCAATCTCTCCACACAAGGAGACTCCACAGCCTCTCTGCAAAGCCTGGGCCAGGCCTCCAACACCCTCACAACAAACAAGCTTCTCCTCCTGCTCAGCTGGAACCTCCTGGGCTCCAGTTTGTGCCCAGTGCCCCTTGGGCTGTCCCTGGGCACCACTGAGCAGAGTCTGGCCCCAGCCTCTTGCCCCTGCCCCATGTCCAGCTTCTCATCCACCAACTCCTTCCCCATGAACAATGAGCAGAGCCTAGATAAGAAATGAGCTGCTTCACTTTCAGGTGGCTAAAGGGAAACTAATTCCCCCAAAATTGCCCTTGAGCTCAGACCAAGGCACCTTTCACTGAATGAACAGTGTTTGGAAAGAGAGAGAGAGAGAAACCTGCACAGAAGCCTTGCTGATAAAGACCCAAGGATATATAGAATAAGATGATGTGCAGCCCTGTTCTGCTTTCTGAGCTTGCAATCCTGGCACTAGGTTGTCTTTTAACTAGAAATATTAAGACATTCAGCTGGCTAGAAGACACAAACCACAGTATTTCTCCTTGGCCCCAGCTGTGCCATCCAGACAGACTGACAGACAGGCCAGAGGAACACACTGAGGTGCCCAGGAAGATGCCTTCATGTTTGGGCTTGTCCCATTTTCATTTTTACTAGGCCTCTGAACTTCTCATTCATCTCTTTACACACATCCAAGGGTCAACAGGATTCTAACCAGGGAATCCCAAACCCATAGATTCAAAGTTTGGGTGGAAGGAACCTTCCAAGGTCATCTAGTGCAACCCCTGCAGTCAGCAGGGACATCTGCAGCTACAGCAGGTTGCTCACAGCCCCAACCAACCTGACCTGCAATGGTTCCAGGGCTGGGACATCTCCCACCTCTCTGGGCAGCCTGGGCCAGGCTCTCATCACCCTCAGTGGAAAAAATGTCTGTTATCTCTAGCCTGAATGTCCCCTCAGTGATCTCTCATTAGCTGAACTCCCCAGTAGAACACCTCCAAAGGACACAAGAGGCCAAAACCTGCCAGCAGCAGAAGGAAAACTTCAAAGGACTTGCATTAAGGAAGCCACAGAAGTATGGAAGGTGAAGAGGAGCTGTCAGGTGCTGTGGAACATCTTGTGGCTCAAGACAGCAATTGATAGAAGCAAAAGAAAAGGATTTTAACCAGCAAGTGCTTGGTCTGCTCTGCAGGAGAGTCACCAGGCAGGACTCACCTCACCTTGCTGCACTGCCTCTGCTCCAGTGGGACACAGACTGCCAAAGGGGATGCTCCTCTCCCAAACTGGAGCCAGGATTTGATCCACTGGGCAATGGCAGGTTGGGAGGCTTGGAGCACTTCCTTTGTGGGATGAAAAGGAGGAAGAGAGAACCTTCAGCCTCCAGTTAACAGATGGGAAGAAGCCAATGAAATCTTTGTACCCCTAATGTCTCAACAGCACCAAGGTCTCTGGCTTTGGGTTTGGAAGAGAGATCAGGCCATGAATCTGCCTGGGCTGCTCCTCCTTTCCTAGGAAAGCTAGAAGACACTCTGGGCTAAAGGCCTGGCCCTCTTCCAGAAACTGTTTTATGAGGAAGGAACTGAAGCAAAGGAGCTCTGTGAGACAGGAGAGTAAGATTTCTGCTGAGCAGTCACAGCAATTAGGCAAGCTGTCATGCCAGAGAGGCAAGAAGCACTGCCACAGAAGCCAAAGGCTCAAAAGAGCAGGAGAAAGTAATTCTGAGAGTAGGGCAAGACTCCAGAGGGGATTACCTTTCCATTTTGAGACTGAACAGCAGAGACAGGCTAACCAAAACTGACCATCAGCTCCTGCTGATACCAAGGATGACCCCAAAACGTCTGCATGCTCAAGGGCAAGGCAGGGAGGAGAAGGGAATGAGGAAACTGGGAGGGAGGGTAAGATCAGAAAGGGCAGAAATAAAACAGGGCACTCTCCCCTTCCTCTTCCTCCCTCTCTTCCTCTCCCTCCCTCCCTCCTTTTTCCTTCCTTTCTTCCTTCCTTTCTTCCATCCTTCCTTCCTTCCATCCTTCCTTCCATCCTTCCTTCCTTCCCTGGCTCCTTCCTTCTTTCCATCCTTCCTTTCTTCCTTCCATTCTTCCCTTCTTTTTCTCCCTCCCTTCCTTCTTCCCTCCCTCCTTCTCCCCCTTCCATCCTCCCATCCTTCCTTCCCCCATCCCTCTCCCACTTTACATGGTTAAATAAAGCAGCTTCATACTTTGTATGCCTGGTGTTAGGTCATCCCACCTCTCCCCTTGACAGCAGCACCCTAAGCATGGGTCTCTGGAAGAGGTGATCAAGAGAGAACCTCCCATACAGGTCCTCTCCTATATTCACACTGATTCCACTGTAGCCTGAAGATGTTTCTGTTAGACACTGCTGGGTCTCCACTCCTTCAACTGCTGCACTGAGTAGGAAACAGCCTGAAAACTGAAGGAAAGGTTGCTTGTGCTTGTTGGAGCTCAAATAGCTAGGAAGGTTCTCCCAGATCAAATCCCTGCTTTGAAACTCCTGCTAGAAGTGGTCTAATTGAATCCCAGATCATCTCAGAACCTTCAAAGTTCCACTTCAAAGTGCTCCTTCAGCAAACAAAGTAGTGGAGTCAATTGAATTTCATGCTTCTCCTACTGCACAGAAACACCTCCTTCAAGTGGGGAAGAAAAGCAAATGAAGGCAAGTCAAGGACCAAAACATTTGTGGTAGCCTTGAATAACATCCTCAGGCTGTGGCTGGAAGGAGGAGATGGGTTCACAGCTTTCAGGCTGCACCAGCACAGGGTATGATGTCCATGGCCTTCTGGGGGTGAGGAGCCCAAAAGGGAGCCCTGGCTTGGAGCTGTGGCCTCCCTAGTGCCCAGCCCAGGAGGACAAGCCCTGCCCTAGCCCTGCTGCCACACTAGTGCTGCTCCAAGCCAGGATGCTCTTGGCCTTCTTGCCCCCCCTGGCCACTCTGCTTCCTCCTCTTCAGCTGCTGGCCACCAATCCCCCAGGTCCTTTTCCTGGGGGCAGCTTTCCAGCCACTCTGCCCCAAGCCTGGAGCCTTCCTGGGGTGGTTGGGAGCCAAGGTCAGGACCCAGCACTTGGCCTCAACTGCAAGGTTTTCATTCTCACCTCTAAATCTCTCTGCCAAGCAAGCACCCTGATGTGTTCAGGGGCAACAGAAGGACAGAAACTCACCCAAGCAAACAGAAATGTTTTTACCTGTCAGAACCTGAGCTCAGGCCTGAAGCACTTTGCTTCTTCTCCAGGCAGAAATATCAGCAGCAGCTCCAGCAGATCAAGAAGCTGCATTCCTTCCCTTCCTTCAAACACTGTTATCAACTCCAGCAGGAGAAACAAACAAACTTGGAGCCTAACTAAACTGAGAGATAAGCAAGAGAAGAACCAGCTCTGTGCTGCCAGAGGTGTTTGTCAGGTTAGATCCTTTTGGACAGCTGTCAGGAACCAAGCTCTGCAGCACATGCACTTTACAGGCAGGGTCCAGGTCCCTGAAGATGCAGAGGACACTTCCAGTCTGATCCTTGGAAGTCCTCCACAGCCACCACCACCTCTCAAGGTGTGGAGCTGGATTCCTAGATGTCACCTTTGCTATATTTAGCCTCTCAAATACAGACAGAAAATTCCTTCTAGGCTAATAAAGGTGCTACCACTCCAGGCAAAACCAGAAGCCAAAACAGAGAGAGTTCCTCCCCCTCTAGGTTCTCTAAGACCTGTTACAACAGCTTCCTAATCCTGCCTCCAATCTTCCCTAATCCCTTCCCCACTCTAATTAAACTCATTCAACACAGTTCTGGAAATTCTGTTTCCATTACCTTTTCTTGAGTACAACTGGACAAACTGCCAAGGTCTCAGTTTGGGGTTTTTGAAGCAAAGGGAGGAGAGAAACATTCATTGGAAGGTTTCTTGAAGAGTGTTTTGAAGAGCTCCAAAGAGAAAACAAGGAGCTCCTTGAACACTGGCTTCCCACTGAGCTCTTTCTGACATCAACTGACTTTAGCCAAGTGGAAACTCAAAACAAAGCTTCTCCCATCACAGGACATTTCTCTTGGCAATTTTTTGGCACCTTGTGTGTCCCCAGCCCTGGAGGGGTTGGGAAGCCCTGGAGATGTGGTGCTGAGGGCCAGGGGTTAGTGGTGACCTGGCAGTGCTGGTTAAGGGTTGGACTCCATGATCTTCAAGGTCTCTGATTCTAACACATGTTGCCACTTTATTAACTTACCAGATGTCTTCTTCTTTCAATCTGCAGTATTTTCATGAGACCTAGAAGAATTTAATCATCTCCAAGGCTTCTCCTCCCCTTCAGACTTGCAGAGTCTGCAGAACAGAACTGCTCAGGCAGAGGGTAAGGCATGAGCCTGCTTCCCAAAGAAAGGGTTAAATCCTAATTACTGCCTCAAGTCTAACTCCTGATTCTACAGGAATCTAAAACCTCAACTCCCTGCAGAATTGCTCTGCTTTCCCCACCACCTAGCTCTCTCATCTATTTGAAGAAATGAGGTTAGTGATGTTTACAAGGCTCACAACAATCAAAGCATCCTCCTGCCTGCCAAGGCTCAAGCCTGAGACCTCCTCCTGGTTCTTCTGCCCACACCCTCCTGCCTGCACAGCCCTCTTCTGACTTACTGCACTCCCCCACCCCAGTTAAAGCCTGGTTTTACCTCAAACTCTGATAAATGAGCCCAAATTCCTAGTTCACCTGTTCTCCTCTAGATGCTGAGCTTCCCAGGAGATCCCAGAACGTTCAGGGTTGGAAGGAACCTCTGGAGATCACCCAGTCCAACCCCACTGTCAGAGCAGGGTCACCCAGAGCAGGCTGCAGGGACAGTTTCTCCTGGCCAGTCCCCACAGCATATCCCATCCTTATCTTACACTCAGAATCATCAGCCAGTTGAACACCTGAAGCAGAAGCACAGTGCTTTCAGCTCCTTCTGAGAAGCAAAGGTAGCAGAGCTGACAAATTCCCATTAGTGTCTAACTGAGCAGGGAAGGAGACATGATTCCTCTCCTAAAACTCAGCCTGCCTGGTGAACAAGAGGTCTTCAGCTCTCCCTGCTTTTCTCTTTGGCCATGATCTGCCAGCAGAGGAAGGAAGGAACCATTCAGAAGTGTTTACATGAGGAAAGAAAGAACCTGAGTGAGAGGGGACATGATGAGGAGGAGCCAGAGGATGAGACTCAGCAGGCAACTGCTGGCAGCAACCCTTCAGGAACAGAGGGATTTGGTGGTGGAGCAGCACTCACCCAGCTCTGGCCTTGGGCAGCCCCCACTTTTGGTTCTAACTGCAACAGCCTCTCCTCAAAAGGCTGCTTTTTGGGCTTTGCATCCCTCTCTGAGCAAGCACACAAATCTCATCCCAGTATCACAGCATCTACTGAGCTGGAAGGGACCCCCTAGGCAACTTGAGCTGTGCAGGACACCCCAAGAATCACACCATGTGCCTGAGAGCATTGTCCAAAAGCTTCTTGAACTCCATCAAGCTTGGTACCACTTCCCTGGGGAGGCTGTTCCAGAGCCCAACCACCCTCTGGATGAAAAACCTCTTCCTAACCTCCAGCCTGAACCTCCTCTGACTCAGCTTCATCCTGTTCCCTCTAGCCCTACCACTGTCCACTAGAGTGAGAAGATCAGTGCCTGCCCCTCTGCTACCCCTTGGGAAGATGCTGAAGACAGCAATGAGGTCTCCTCTCCATCTCCTCTTCTCAAGGCTAAACAAAGCAAGTGACCTGAGCCACTCCTCCTAAGGTTTCTCCTCCAAAGCCTTCACCACCTCTGTAGCTCCCCTCTGGACACTCCCCAACAGCTCCAAGTCTTCTCTCTCTTGTGGAGCCCAAAGCTGCAGCCAGCAGCAAGGTGAGGCCACACCAGTGCAGAGCAGAGCAGGACAAGCTCCAGCTCTCAGCACCATGGTAGCTCAGAGCTCCTGGGGACCTGTGTTCATGGTCTCTTTTGTCATCTTAGAGAAACATTCTGGTTGGAGAACCCCTCTGAGATCACTGAGTCCAAGCATCCACCCAATACTGCCATGCTCAGCACCAAGCCATGGCCCCAGGCATTGTATCTCCAGGTATTTTGAACACCTCCAGGGATGGTGACTCCACCACCTCCCTGGGCAGCCTGGGCCAATGCCTGATAACCCTCTGGGGGAAGAAATTCTTCCTGAGATCTAATCTGAACATTCCCTGGTGCAGCATGAAGCCAGTATTCATCTGCTGAGTATCACACAAACCCAGCATAGTTGGGGTTGAAAGGGACCTCTGGAGATCATCCAGGCAACCCCCTACTCCAGCAGGGTCACCCATAATAGCTTGCCCAGGGTCACCTCCAGCTGCCTTGGCAATCTCTCCACACAAGGAGACTCCACAGCCTCTCTGCAAAGCCTGGGCCAGGGCTTCAACACCCTCACACCAAACAAGCTTCTCCTCCTGCTCAGGTGGAAGACAAAGGAAATGAAGGCAGCATTGGAGGTACCACACTGGGCAACTATTGGCTCTTTCCTGGCAAGTATTAGCAAGTTTGGATGGAAACCTAGGCCCACATTCCTTTTATAGAGCAGTTAATGTGATAATATCTAAGCCAGAAGGGAACTTTAGAGGGACAGAGGGAAATCTTCATTCACCAAGAAACCAGAGGCAGTTACCACAAGTAACCCCAGGAGTTTCTTCCTCTTTAAGTCAGGCAGAACCATGGAAGGTTGAGTTAGAGAAAACAAAACAAACCCCAAACCCCAAACAAAAATCCCTCACTGTATGACTGAAATGAATTGCAATTCATTTGCAAGCTTCTGTGTGGAGACCTGATGGGGAGAACTGGATACTCCAGAAAGCACCACAGCCTCAGCAGTCATATCCTTGAGGCCAGAGAAGGGCAAGGAAGGTGGGGAAGGGTCTAGAGCACAAGGGCTGTGAGGAGCAGCTGAGGGAACTGGGCTTGCTTAGCCTGCAGAAGAGGAGGCTCAGGGGAGACCTTCTGGCTCTCTGCAGCTCCCTGAGAGGAGGCTGGAGCCAGCTGGGGCTTGGGTTCTTCTGCCAAGGGACAAGGGAGAGGACAAGAGGAAACAGCCTCAAGTTGTGCCAGGGGAGGTTCAGGTTGGCCATGAGGAACAATTTCTTCCCCAAAAGGCTTGTGAAGGCCTGGCCCAGGCTGGCCAGGGCAGTGGTGGAGTCCCCATCCCTGGAGGGGTTCCAAAAACATCTAGATGTGGTGCTTAGGGCCCTGTTTTTTTGGCATGGTGGTGCTAGGTTGCTGGTTGGACTTGATGACCTTAGAGGCCTCTCCCAAGCTTCATGATTCAGTGAAAGGGTGACCATGGAGGGGAGAAGAGAAAGCACCAGTGCTACCTGCAATGCAGTTTACAAGACTTTACACTGCAAGTCCTTCTGAAGGACACAGCTAAAGCTCTGGAGAACCTCTCTCCTCTCTGAGGTCTACCAAGGCTGCCCCCAGCTTCCAGCAAATCCTCTGGCTATCATTACTGCAGCACTACCAATCCCCAGGAGTTATCCACATGGCTACAAAGAACATTTTGCTATTTAAATCCAAACTCTGGCCAATTGCTTGACAATTTTATTGCTTCTAATTGCACAGGGCTTTTGCTTTTCAAGGCCAATCAGTCTATTTCACACTAAACTCTCATTATACAATCTAGGATGAAAAAACAACCCCCCCACCCCCCAAAAAAAAAAGGCAGAGAGAGAGACCCTTTAACAAGCAGAGGCAAAAATCAAAAGCCCACAAAGGGCTCAATCAAAAGCTGGCTCCCACCATCTCTCTTGCTTTGTGCAGTCAAGCAAGGCTAATTAATGCTTTTAATGGCAGTCTCACCCCCCCTCTCTTTTTATTTTGGCACTATTAATCAGAACAGGCAGCTTCTAGGAGTTACCAAAGGCATCTGGGAAAGGTGTAAGCTCATTAAGCAAAGCTCATAAAGTGAGCTGCCCTTGAAGCAGGAGCAGTGGTGGACTCACTGAGAGGAATTCCATCTGCAGGCTCTACCCAGAGAAGATTCACTGCAGCAATAGCAGCAAGGCCTGGGCACCCCAGGAGGAGAAGGTCAATTCTAGATCTGAAGGGAAAAGCAGTGCTTCCAGCAGGGGTTCTGTAGGAGAGCAGGAATGGGGAGCAAAGCCTGCAGGGAGGTGGCACAGGAAGGTGTGGAGAACACAGGGGGTGTTGTCCTAGCAGCTCAGCTCAAGCACAGAGGTGATGCTGCAGGGAGGGAACAGCAGTCCTCAAGTAGATCTTGGACTTGATGATCTTAAAGGGCTCTTCCAGCCAAAATGATTCTATCTTTGTGGCCTTTCAGGACTTAAAGGGGTCCAGAAGAAAGCTGGGGAGAGGCTTGCTGGCAGGTCCTGCTGGGAGAGGACAAGGGCTGATGGTTTGAAGCTAGAAGAGGGAGATCACTGACTAAGGAGGTGCTCATGGCCCCAGAGCAGAGAAGTCTCCAGCACTTGCTGGCAAGGTGCCTCACCCCAGCTCTGGATCTGGTGCCTTCCCAGCCCAGTGAAGACCATCAGATGGATCCCACCAACCTGGTCTCACTGGTCAGGAGGCTAAAGATCAGCAGATTTCCCTCTGAGCTCAGGACCCCTGAGGTGACTGGAGCTGAAGTCCAAGCCCAGCTAAGCACTGCCACATTCCACTCCCACACTATAAAAACCAGCCTCAGGTAAAAGCACATTTAAAAACTATTTGGATCAACCCAAACCATTACAGAGATAAGAGAGGCAGTTTTAGATACACACACACCCCCCACACACACTGATTAACTCTTTAGTGGCTGGAATCCCACTCTGCATTTGGGGCAGTGGGATACTTCCCAAGCAGGCAATAACTTCACCTCAGTAAACTAAGTTCAGAGGTTGGGCACACAGACATTCAAGAGTTTAACTCAGTTTCTTCCACCTTCTGACTTCTGAAGACCCTTTTTACCATCAGGAATCTCAGAGGAGGAGATTCAAGCCAAGAGAAAGACATCTGCAAAGTCAATGTCTGAAGTGGCTGCTGCAGATCCCAAACAGGAACAGTTACAACCTGGAGAGCAGCTCTGATGGATTGGAAAAGCACAACCAGCAGCTAGGCAACCAAATGTCCTCAGGCTCCATCAGCTCCACTCTTCAGATCTCCAGGGAGCAGGCTGGGAGCTCAGGCACCCAGCACATACCAAGCTTCAACTTCACTTCCTTACTCTGGAGCTGAACTGGACCAGGAGCTCCTCAGACCAGAAACTTCCCTTCTCATGCAAAGCCAGCACTTGACAACATCTTCTCAGTTGAATAAACATCTTCCAGCAGAGCCAGTCTTACTTCTCCAGCCTGAGGAACTCAGCCCCCACCTCTGCTTTCACCCTATCTCACAACCCACCCAAGGTGCACCCTTGGCTTTGCCTCTCTTCCTTCTGCAGCCCCAGACCTCTGCTTCTCAAGCTCAACTGTGTCTCCTCCTGCTGCTTCAAGCTGGAGATACAGGGACACTGAGGAGGAAAAAAGGGGCAGGAGCAACATCCATGTCCCTTTTCTTTCCCTTCTCCTTTGTTCCTAGCACAATATCCAACAAAAAGGAAAAGAGGGAGGTGGAAAAGGGCAACCTCTTGCTGCTCCAAGGGGGCACAAGCAAGGATGAAGCAATGCTTTCCTGAAACTTGAATCCCAGAGTGGTTTGGGTTGGAAGGGACCTTCCAAGGTCACCTAGGCCAACCCCCTGCAGGCAGCAGGGACATCTGCAACTAGAGCAGGCTGCTCACAGCCCCAACCAACCTGAGCTGCAATGGTTCCAGGGATGGGACATCTCCCACCTCCCTGGGCAGCCTGGGCCAGGCTCTCACCACCCTCACTCTAAATCTAAATGAAAATGTTTGGTGTTTTCTGTTCCATCCTACCTAAGCTGGGTGGAGTGGCTGAAGGTGGGCTGGAGAAGATGCTGGGTTTGTCCTTACCCAAAGAGCAGGCACCTAACTGGGACAAGTTACTGCCAGAGCAGGGCTGGAGTGTTTCTGGGTGCTAAAGTATTGGGAGGTTAAGGATGACGGCATGGCTAAATGTTCCATCCTGGGGCAGTGCATCCCAGAGCACCCCCATCAGCACTCTTGCTGTCTCTCTGCATCTGCTTTCCAGGAACTCTGCCTTGTGTGGGAGCAGAACACTCTGTGGGGATCCTGGCAGCTGACATTTAGAGTTCATGTAACAAAGCAAGGAGCAGAACAGAGAAAAAGGGGAAAGAAAGAAAAAAGGAAGAGTCAGACCTGGGGTTTTGCATCTCCCTGCACAAGAACAGCTGGATTGGGTCTGATTGACACTTCAGCCACCTCAGTGTCCCCTCTGCAGCAGCAACCCAGCAGGTTCTCCTTCTTCAACAGGGAAGACCACAACTGGACCCAAGACTCCAGATGTGGCCTCACTAGTGCAGAGGAGAGGGAGAAGAGAACCTCCCTGGACCTGCTGGCCACACTACTCTGAGGCATCTCAGGATCCCATTGGCCTTCTTGGCCCTGAGGGCACACTGCTTTCTCATGGGGAACTTGTCCCCCAGCACTCCCAGCTCCTTCTCCATGGAGCTGCTTTCCAGCAGCTCAGCCCCTAACCTGTCCTGCTCCATCAGGTTCTTCCTCCCCAGGTGCAGGACCCTCCCCTTGCCCTTGTTGAGCTCCAGGAGGTTCCTCTCCCCCAGCTCTCAGCCTGTGCAGGCCACACTGGAAGGCAGCAGAACCTTCTGGTGCATCAGCCACTCCTGCCAGCTCTATGTCAGCAGCAAACCTGCTGAGGATCCTCTCTATTCCTTCACCCAGGTCACTGAGCAACCTCTTGAGCAGCACTGGACCTAGTGCTGACCTTGGGGAACACCAATCCTCACAGACCTCCAACTGGACTCCAGGCCACTGCTATTTTTGCAGGCAAATGAGAGCTACTTAGAGCAGGACTGCTGCTTCTGCCAGCTCAGGGAGCAGAGCCAGGCAGCACTTGGGGCTTCAATATAAATCAAAAAGAGGAAATATTAAGACTAAGAAACACTAAAATCCCCTAACTCTCCCAGTTCTCAGAGGAGCAGCAAATATCTCCTGTGTGTTCTTCTCCAGGCTGAGGATTCTCTTGGGGTTATTAACTGAATCAACCAACACAATAAAAAGCACTTGATCTAGGTGTGGGTGACTTGATCTAGGTGTGGGTGACTTGATCTAGGTGTTGGTGCAGCTCCATGCACTTCTTCACCCAGAAGTGACTTGCTTTTGACCCAGAAATGACTTGGTTTTGTTTCAAATGGGAAGTGATTCTGTACCAAAATTCACTGGCTATAAACAAGAGCTCAACCTACACCACACCCCACCACTTGCCACCTCCATGGCATTCAAAGCTCTTCTGTCTGTGGAGGAAGGAGGGAAAAAGGGGTATGGAGGACAGCAGGTTTGAAGAACATCAGAGAGAACATGAATGGAGATACCTCTTGGTTAGGAGCTTCCTTGGGATGGAGAGAATCCAGAGAGGAGTCTGCCTAGGGCTGGAGGGCAAGGAAATCTTCACAGCATTCCACAGCTCTGCAGGAGCAACCAAGAGAGAGAAAGAGAGAGACCAGAGACCTGTGAGGCTCTTGGGCAACTCTGCTGGACAAAAAAACACAGCTCTTTCTAGCAAAGAGTGCTCTTCATCTCCACCCCAGCAGAAGGAGGACTGGGGAAGTGTCAAGAAAGGCAGGCAAAAAAGGAGGAGTGATGGAGATGCAGGAGGAGGAGTGGGAAGGGGTAGGAGAGCTGACTGCAAGGGCAGTAACAAAGACACCATGATGTGAGAGGTCTGCAGCCCCTTTGAGCAGGACCTGCTGGGACAGGCCAAGGACTGATGGCTTGGAACTAAGAGAGGAGATTGAGACTGGGTAGAAGGGAGAAATGTTCTCCACTGAGGGTGGTGAGAGCCTGTCCCAGGCTGCCCAGAGAGGTGGGAGATGTCCCATCCCTGGAACCATCCCAGCTCAGGGTGGTTGGGGCTGTGAGCAACCTGCTCTGGTTGCAGATGTCCCTGCTGCCTGCAGGGGGTTGCAGAGGCTGGACTAGGTGACCTTGAGAGGTCCCTTCCCACCCAACCCATTCTGTGATTTGTTTCCTACCTGCTGTCCTTAAACAAAGAGATGAACACTCACTGCCCCTCTCCTCCAAACACATCACACAATCGTGAAGCTTGGGAGAGGCCTCTAAGATCATCAAGTCCAACCAGCAATCCTTCCCCACCATGCCACTAAGCCATGGCCCTAAGGACCACAGGTAGATGTTTTTGGAACCCCTCCAGGGATGGGGACTCCACCACTGCCCTCAGCAGCCTGGGCCAGTGCCTGAGAACCCTCTGAGGGAAGCAATTCTTCCTAATATCTAATCTGAACCTCCCCTGGCACAACTTGAGGCTGTTTCCTCTTGTCCTTTCCCTTGTACCTTGGCAGAAAAGCCCAAGCCCCACCTGGCTCCAGCCTCCTCTCAGGGAGCTGCAGAGAGCCAGAAGGTCTCCCCTGAGCCTCCTCTGCTCCAGGCTAACCCAGCCCACTTCAATTTACCTTCTCCTAAAAACACCAAGGATTCATCTTTTCACTACCATAAGTACAGGGACAAAGGGAGCTCAAATTCTACATCTGCCTCTTCAAAGCAAGACCTGAGACCTTTCCTTCCACAGCTCCATGGCTTTGATCTGTGCTGCACAAAGTCTGCAGCAACCACACTTTGCCTACTCTGTGCTGAAGAACTGAGGAGAAACTAGACACAAACAGCACCAGGAGAGGATGAAATCACAACTTGGCTCTTCCCAGCTTCCAACATGGAGATAACAAAGGTCAAGGGTTGGTTGATCATAGAATCACAGAATGGGTTGGGTTGGAAGGGACCTTTCCAGGTCATCTAGTCCAACCCCTTGCAGTCAGCAGGGACATCTGCAACTAGAGCAGGTTGCTCACAGCCCCAACCAACCTGAGCTGCAATGCTTCCAGGGATGGGACATCTCCCACCTCTATGGGCAACCTATTTAAATCCTTGTGAACCAGCTGCTTCTCAGGATTTGGGACTAAAGAGGCCAGACAAAGTTTTCCTCAGCACTCCTACACCCTCCCTCCCCAGCTGACAGCAAAGCTCAGAGAACTGCAACCAAAACACCTCAAAATAAAGCAGAGCACACACAGACAACAAGCTCTCAAGCATCTCCACATGCTTGCTGCATTAGACAGAGGAACAGAAGCCTCCTGTTCCCAAAGCAGGACCAGGGCTCCTTCTAACAGCTCTTTATTTTAATCAAGCCAGTACCAAAAGCTTTACATGAACTATTTGTCATTGCTTCTAACCACTGACCCACAATTAGTTCCCATTCACTCTGAAAACACTCTTGGGGAGAAAACAGGACACAGAAAACATTGAATCCAGTGAAACTACAGAGAGATTCCTTGGGAATGTTGATCCAGCCAACCTTTCCCTGCAGCACTACACCCAGAGGTGCTTCAAGGCAGGCAACTGAAATTGGAAAACACAGTTTCAAACAAATAAATGTTGCTTTCTACTCCCAGAATTGTCTACTGCAGGACACCACAGAACCCAGCAGGGTAGGGGTTGGAAGGGACCTCTGGAGATCACCCAGCCCAACCCCCTGCTCCAGCAGGGTCACCCACAGCAGCTTGTCCAGGGTCACCTCCAGCTGCCTTGGCAATCTCTCCACACAAGGAGACTCCACAGCCTCTCTGCAAAGCCTGGGCCAGGCCTCCAACATCCCCACACCTAAGGTGGAACCTCCTGGGCTCCAGTTGGTGCCCAGTGCTCCTTGGCCTGGCCCTGGGCACCAGTGAGCAGAGTCTAGCCCCAGCCTCTTGCCCCCAGCCTGCAGCTCTTGCTCAGCATTCAGCAGCTCCCCTCTGGGGCTGCTCTTCTCCAGGCTCAGCAGCCCCAGGGCTCTCAGCCTTTCCTCCTGCCACAGATGCTCCAGGTCCCTCAGCATCTCCCTAGCCTCCCATGGACTCTCTGCACTAGTTCCTTGTCTCTCTTGGACTGGGGAGCCCAGGGCTGGAGCCAGGACTCCAGCTGTGGCCTGAGTGGGGCCTGCTGCTGCTCACACTCTTCTCCCTGCACCCCAGCAGAGCATTTGCCTCCTTGGCCCTGAGGGCACACTGCTGCCTCCTGGGGAACTCGTTGTCCCCCAGATCCTTTCCAGCAGGTGAAACCCTAAGCTGTCCTTGCACCACCACCACCCTATCTGAGATGTCACCCTTGGGAAGGAGTCAAACCCTACCCTGCTGCTGCTCAACCATCCCCAGAACCCCAACACTGTAGCTTACCAAGAGCAGAAGCACACTCAGGAAAGAGTTCAGTGAGCTTTCCAGCTGCTCTACCTGTGCCTGACTGCTCTATTTCCACCTTACAACAAACACATTCACTCCTTGCAGTTTGATTCTGATTTTGGGCTCTTGGACTTGCTTTTCTGGCTCTGCAGATCAAAGAGAGAACAACTCTAAAGCAAACATCTTCAGGAGGGAGAGGAAAGCCTCAGTCAACTCCAGAAGAGATGACAACTTGACAAATCTCATCACATCAAGCTCTGCAGTGGCAAATTTGATCTCTCTCTCAGCACATTTTGTACTCCAAGTAGCCTCAGTGCTGCAGGAGGAACCAAATATAACCCAGCTCCATTTGAACTCCCAGGAATACATACACACTCCTTTAGCAAGAAGATGTGGGCTGCAGCTCCAGCTCCAGCAGCTCCAGCTCCAGCAGCTTCACTTCCAACAGCTCTAGTCACATTTTGGAGAGCTAAACCCATGCCTCCTGTGGCAAGGAAGGAGGAGAAAGTAATCTGGGTTCAAGCAAATGGGGCAGAAAAACACCTCCCCCCAGTGTTCCTCCACCCTGTAGCAATTTTCATGCCTTGGCAGCTGCACCAGGCTCAGCATCACCCAGGGGACCCAGGACCCTTCCTAGCACTGCTTTTCCACCTTGGATATCACAGAACCAGAGAATCAGCATGGTTGGAAAAGGCCTCTGAGATGAGTAAGTCCAAACATCCACCCAGCACTGCCAGGTCACCACTAAGCCATGGCCCTCAGCACCACATCATCACAACTTTCCAATCCCTCCAGGGTTGGGGACCCCACCACTGTCCTCAGCAGCCTCTTCCAGGCCTTCACAACACTTTTGGGGAAGAAATTGTTCCCCATGGCCAACCTAAACCTCCCCTGGCACAACCTGAGGCTGTTTCCTCTTGTCCTCTCCCTTGTCCCTTGGCAGAAGAGCCCAAGCCCCAGCTGGCTCCAGCCTCCTCTCAGGGAGCTGCAGAGAGCCAGAAGGTCTCCCCTGAGCCTCCTCTTCTCCAGGCTAAGCAAGCCCAGTTCCCTCAGCTGCTCCTCACAGCCCTTGTGCTCTAGACCCTTCACCACCTTCCTTGCCCTTCTCTGCCCACACTCCAGCACCTCCATGGCCTTCTGGCAGTGAGAAGCCCAAAACTGACCACAGTACTTGAGGTAAAGCTTCAGCAGCCTTTGTGGGGTCACCTGAGCAGCCTCTCCATGCCTTTGCCATTCCCATTTCATTTCCTAGAACATTTGACAACTAAATTTTCATCCAGTGCAAGTTCTGGCATATTTTTACATCTTTTTACTTGTCCAGCCAAGAAAGTCACCAAAGGTTCAGATAAAGGCTCCCTGCAGGTGCCCAACAAGGCTTTGTGTGCTCAAAACATCAAGGCTTCCAGAAACTTCACCTTTCTGTTCATCTCAAGCTTCTAAGGAGGCAGAGAGAAGCCTTGGAGCCACCTCCCATTAACCTTGTGGCTGGGATCCTTCTTTAGCTGCCACAGCAACAATACCTTCTTGTACTGTGCTGCCACATTCAGTGGAATAATCATTTTTGGGGCTCTTTTTGGGGGCCTTTTCTGCTTTTCTCTTGATCTGAAGTCAAAACAACTAGGGTCTTCAGAAGTAGTTGCTGCTGCTGCAGAGAGAAGCTCTGAGGAGCTGCATAGAAGTGGAGCTGCTCCAGCTGCCTCCGCACATAGAATCAATGTTAGGGGTTGGAAGGGACCTAGAAAGATCCCCAAGTGCATCAGTGTCCTCAGTCACCACCCAAAACCCAGTCATAAAAGGTCAGAATTGAAGAGAAATCCTTCACATGGCTGTGAACACAAAAGAGAGCCAGTCCCATGTGGGTTTTTCACCTGTCAGATGTGTCAGATTCCTCACCATGCTCTCTTGCTCTGTGCTGCACCTTCATCTTCTTATAAGCTCTTGGACAAGCTGGAGAAGTGGCAATGTGTGAACACCATGAGGTTCAGCAAGGGCAAGGGCAAGGTCCTGCACCTGGGTCAGAGGAATCTGCTGTTGCCAATCCAGGCTGGGGATGAAGGGCTGGAGAGCAGCCCTGAGGAGAAGGGCTTGGGGGTACTGGTGGGGGAGAAGCTGGAGCTGAGCTGGCAATGTGTGCTCAGAGCCCAGGAGCCAACCCTGGCCTGGGCTGCAGCCCCAGCAGGGTGGGCAGCAGGGCAGGGAGGGGATTGTGCCTCTGCTCTGCTCTGCTCTGGGGAGAGCTCAGCTGCAGTGCTGGGGCCAGCTCTGGAGTCCTCAGCACAGCAGAGACAGGAGCTGGTGGAGCAGGGCCAGAGGAGGCCCACAGACATGATGGGAGGGCTGGAAGCCTTCTGCTGTAAGGAGAGGCTGAGAGAGTTGGGGTTGTTGAGGCTGGAGGAGAGAAGCCTCCAGGGAGACCTTCTTGCAGCTTTTCAGTACTTGAAGGGGCCTAGAAGAAAGATGGGGACAGACTTTCTATCAGGTCCTATAGGGACAGGACAAGGGCTGATGGTTGGAAACTAAAGGAGGGAGATTGAGACTAGCAAACCTACCAGGGGTCCTGCAGCCTGCTCCTTGATGAAGTTCTCTGCCCTCCCCCCTATGACCACAATTTAGTTTGCTGCTTTTGTTTTACTACCTATGCTAAGGGAGAAGGGTCTAGAGCACAAGGGTTGTGAGGAGCAGCTGAGGGAACTGGGCTTGCTTAGCCTGGAGAAGAGGAGGCTCAGGGGAGACCTTCTGGCTCTCTGCACCTCCCTGAGAGGAGGCTGGAGCCAGGTGGGGCTTGAGCTCTTCTGCCAAGGGACAAGGGAGAGGACAAGAGGAAACAGCCTCATGCTGCACCAGAGGAGGTTTAGATTGGCCATGAGGAACAATTTCTTCCTGGCAAGGGACGTGAAGGCCTGGAAGAGGCTGCTGAGGGCAGTGGTGGAGTCTCCATGCCTGGAGGGGTTGGAAAGCCCTGGAGATGTGGTGCTGAGTGCCATGGGTTAGGGGTGCCTGGCAGTGCTGGGTAGTAGTTGGGCTTGATCTGAAAGGTCTCCTCCAATCATGCTGATTCCCTGATTCCATACCATTATGATGATCTTACTGCATTCTTCCCTAATTCCCCTTTTTATCTATCACTTTTGTTCTTCTCCTCTCAAGCAGACTCCAGGGGTAGGAGCTGGCTACACAGATTACAAAACAGATTAAAAATTAATTAGAAGATGGTGATTAACAAACCCTGCCTTGGTAGGCTGCAGATTGTTGGGATAAAACAGTGTGAGCATCATTCATGTCAACACACACTCCACAACTACTTATCTCCTGAAGATAAAAACCTTCCCTGAGAGCCTGCCATCCTGGGCAGGAGAAACACACACTGCTCCACACAGAAAACAACTTTATTTCCTTCAACAGCACTGAAGGACTTTTCTCAGGAGCTAAGTTTCCTTCCACAGGGCCTAAGACCCTTCAGTTGCATGTCCACACACCTGGGCATTCCCTTTCTGAGGGAAAGGAGGAACACCAGGAGCTCCAGTCCAGCTAGCCAAGGGCCAGTGATGCTCATCTGGAGCCAAACACCTCCTGCTAAACCCAATCCCAATGTTTTGTGCTTCAGCCTCTGAGTACTCAAACCCAGGGAGATGGAAAGGGATCTCCTAGGCTCCAATAAATACAATTCAGTGGCCTGAGATGAGAGGATGAAGGTCCCTGGGGGAAGCAGGAAGGTTGGCATTGAGTGTGAAATAGAAATCAACCTTGCAGGGAGAGCTGCCTCTCTAGGACCTTTACTTCTAGTGAAAAAAAACAACATAAAATCTAAGGAAAGGACTTTCAGACAAACCTTCCTGGCATTCCAACAGAGGGACTCATGAGAACATGACAGAGAATCCATTTGGAGAGCAGGAAAAGCACTCAGAGTGCTTCATCCTGTAGGCTAATTCAGATACCTTCAGCCAAACTCTGAGTATAATTAAAGGAGTCTAATCTAAAGGCAATTTTAAAGGGGGTGGTAGTGAGTTGAGAGCAAGGAGCTACCACCAAGAGGATACCAGAGAGTTTTCTCAGAGACCTTAATGCATTTAGTAGCTAAATTAAGAGAGGTTAAGGAATTCAGCTCTGTGGAGAAGGAGCCGGGAGTGCTGGGGGACAAGTTCCCCAGGAGGCAGCAATGTGCCCTCAGGGCCAAGGAGGCCAATGGTCTCCTGGCGTGCAGGGAGAAGAGTGTGAGCAGCAGCAGGGGGAGGGAGGTTCTCCTGCCCCTCTCCTCTGCCCCACTCAGGCCACAGCTGGAGGCCTGGCTCCAGCCCTGGACTCCCCAGCCCAAGAGAGACAAGGAACTAGTGGAGAGAGTCCATGGGAGGCTAGGGAGATGCTGAGGGACCTGGAGCATCTGTGGCAGGAGGAAAGGTTGAGAGCCCTGGGGCTGCTGAGCCTGGAGAAGAGCAGCCCCAGAGGGGAGCTGCTGAATGCTGACCAAGAGCTGCAGGCTGGGGGCAAGAGGCTGGGGCCAGACTCTGCTCACTGGTGCCCAGGGCCAGCCCAAGGGGCACTGGGCACAAACTGGACCCCAGGAGGTTCCAGCTGAGCAGGGGGAGAAACAACCTAAATAAACTCTGAGAATCCAGAGGTACTGGCAAACAAAAAAATCAGATGAGCTCCACTTGGAGGACTTGGGAGCCAAAACATCTGTGAAAATACCCAGCAGGAAATCAAAGCATGGAAAGAAATCATTTGGGGAAGGCAGAAAACATGGCAGGAAACCAGAAGGACATTACTGGCTGGAAGCACCTTCCTGTCTTGCTTTCCCTTGGTGCCTTTGTACCAAGATGACTGCTAGAGTGAACCAGATTAGTGCCCAGATCTGGGTTAAAAATAAACTTTTTTTGTGCTCTTCCCTGATCTGGTTCACCAGATGGCCCCTCAGGGAGTTGTACCAGCACAGTTAAGGGAGCCCAGCAATGAGAACAGGCAGCAGAGGAGAGGAACTCCCCTGGAAACTGCTTCACCCTGAAGGAAGAGCACACAGAGGCAGCCAAGGGAATCTGCAGCAAGTGGAAAGGCTGGAAGGAGCAGAAGTTCACCTCTGGCCTCCTCAAATGCTGCTGCATGCTAGTGATGTTCAGGAGAAAAAGGCTCCCAGGCTTGGATCTCTCCTGAGCTTGCCTCTGCCAAAAGTTGGGCAAGCAGAGAGCTCTCCATGATGGTCAAGCAGTCCAACTGGTGGGAGCAGGCTGAGGATCCCCAGGGGTGGCTTTGGCCAGGGGAGGGGAGAGAGTTTTTGGAAGTAGAGGGTGAAAAGGGACAGGAAGCAGGACAGGAGCACACAGATGTGCTTCACCACAACATCATGATACACAGAGACTCAGCAGCTCAAGGCATGCAAGAAGCTGCTAAAGGTGAGGAGCTTTTCCTGCTCATGAGCAGTAAATCTCACCCAGAGCCAGATGTCTTCCAGGGAGGGCAGAAAAATGAAGTTGAGAGGTAAAAGGCATTAAAACTGGCAGAGGTGGGCAGCACCCTTCTGCCAGGAGCACCCTGCTGCTCTCCTGCCTTGCAAGAAAGGTTAAGTGCCAAACATTCTGGTTGGAAAACACCTCTGAGATCACTGAGTCCAGGCACCCACCCAACACTGTCATGCTCACCACCAAGCCATGGCCCCAAGCACCACTTCTACACCTGTTCTGAACACCTCCAGGGACCCTGACCAGCCTGGGCCAATGCCTAAGAACCTTCTGGGGGAAGGAATTCTTCCTAAGATCCAATCTAAACCTCCCCTGGTGCAACTTGAAGCCACTATCCATCTGAAGTCAGTCTTGTGGTCAGGAAAGCTGGGGAGGGACTTGTCAAGAGGTCAGACAGTGATAGAACCAGGGGGAATGGATGCAAGCTACAGGAGGGGAGATTTAGGTTGGATATTAGGAGGAAGGTCTTCACTGTTAGGGTGGGGAGACACTGGAACAGATTGCCCAGAGAGGCTGTGGAAGCTCCATCCCTGCAAGCTTTGAAGGCCAAGCTGGATGGCGCCCTGGGCAACCTGATCTAGTGGATGGTGTCCCTGGCAGGCAGGGGGTTGGAACTAGCTGATCTTTCAGATCCCTTCCAACTCTGACCATTCTAGGATTCATCTGCTGAGTATCACAGAACCCCAGCATGGTTGGAGTTGGAAGGGACCTTTGGAGATCATCCAGGCCAACCCCCTGCTCCAGCAGGTTCACCCACAGCAGCTTGCCCAGGGTCACCTCCAGCTGGGCTTGGAATCTCTCCACACAAGGAGACTCCACAGCCTCTCTGCAAAGCCTGGGCCAGGCCTCCAACACCCTCCCACCAAACAAGCTTCTCCTCCTGCTCAGCTGCAACCTCCTGGCTTCCAGTTGGTGCCCAGTGCCCCTTGGCCCTGGCCACCACTGAGCAGTGTCTGGCCACATCTTCCTTTTACATAACTTCTTCCAGCACAGTGTTAGAATTACTTCCCTGCTTGAAGGATTCCAGATGAAGGCCAAAAGGGCAGAGTGAGATTAGGAAAAGCAGCAAATCTCATCCTCACTTGCACTTACAAGTCACTGATTAAAAAAAAAAAACCAAACCAAGCTAGTCTAATGCACTGGAGAACTGGAGAGGTTGGGTTTGGAGCCAAGGATTGGTAAAATGACAACTGGGATCAGAATGTCAGCAGTGTTCTGCCTGGGCAGCTCAGCTCCCTGCTGCTCTTGAGCTCCTGGATTTCAGTACCAAGGAAGGTTCAAGTGCAGAGCTAGGAGAAGATGGAGAGGCCAGGAGGAGTGGACTCAAGCTACTGAAGTCTAATCTGAAGTCACCTCAGCAGACAAGAGAGACTCAGAGTGAGATCTGGTTTGCTTTTACATCCATTTTAGCAAGAAGAGAAGGCTTGGGAGGTTCTTCTGGGTGCCTGCAAGTACCTCCAGAGAAGATGGAAGCAGACTCTAAAGCATGCACAGTGAGGCAAGAGGGACAGGTGGCAGCCAGGAGAATGCCAGCTAGGTGTAAGGTAGAAGCAAGCTGATCCTGAGGGTTAAGCAGCAGTGGAAGGGCACCAGACATGCAATCTTCACCCTTGCCATGGCCTGATCTAGCCACTTGACCTAGTTGATGATGCTCCTGCCCACTGCAGAGAGGTTGGACTAGGTGATCTCTGAAGGTCCCTTCCAATCCAAACCTGGTTCTCACTGATGCTGCTTTAACATGCCCAAAGGATCCTGGGTGAAGGCTCCCAGTGCAGGTTTGTCTCTTGAGAGAAGAGCAGCTGTTTCCAGCAAAGGCAGACATGCTTTCCAAAAGAAGACATCTATTTGGCAAGCAGAATACTCCAATTAGGGACAGAGAGACACAACAAGACCTGCACATTCCTCTCTCACCACTTCTGATGGCTTTAGCCTTCCTTTGTCCTGTCCTGAAAAGCCAACCAACAGCTTGTAGTCAAACTCCAAACCAAAACTAGAGGTGAAGAAGAGACCTTGATGCCTTCATGATGTTCTGCTCTGTAGCTACACAAGGCAGAGATGTGACCTGTTCTCTGCTGTCCTTCTGGCAACAGAAACATGCCAAGAAAATCCATTTGCAGATGCAGATTTCTTGCTGGAGTGATTTCCCTCTGAGAAAGCAGCTCAGTCCCACTGCTGAAACCACTGCTTTACCAGCACCTCTTGACCAAATGATTCTGGTAACAACTAGAAACTACCCCTCATCCTGCTCAAGAAAAGGGATTCACACCAGTTTGGGGTTGATTCTTCTTTTATGAAGTACTTATCCATCAAGTTGCCAATCACTAAGGTTGGAAGCAAGCTCTAGGATCATCTAGTCCAACCCTCAACTTCTCAGCACCACTCTGCCCTTCCTGAGCAGCATCCCTGCACCCAGCTAACACTTCAGCAAGTAATTAATGAAGCTATTGATACCAATTAAGCAGCAATAAAAACCACTGCAAGGTGGGTAACTGCTTTTCCATTAAGGTGTTCACCACCATTTTTCAAGGGCTTCCATTCCTTATCTTGGCAATAACAAACTGCCTTTTCCCTCAGCTGAAGAGCAATTAAACCTGAGTGGAGTCAATATTTCCTTCATTAGGGTCTATTAAACACTTGTTTAAAGCAGCCCCAACCTCTCCTTCCTTGGGAAGTCATTAGCAAGTTCTGTCACTGGAGACTTCATTTTTCTTCACCTGACTCCCTCTGGCCTGCAGAGAGGCACAGATATTATTGCCATGCCAGCCAAAAGCTAGCCAAAACCTAGAGCAATGTGCAGCAGCTCTTCAGGAGATCACAGGAGACCTCTCCTCCACTCCAGTGCTTCACCTTCTGGAGTATTGCAGCTGGAGAAAGAAAGATGATTCTTGCTGATGTGAGGGCAACCTGGGCCAGGGGCTCAGCACCCTCACTGGAAAACATTGCTTCCTTACATCCAGTCTCAATCTCTCCTTTTTCAGTTTCAAACCATCAGCCCTTGGCCTGGCACAACAGGTCCTCCAAAAAGTCCCTCCCCAGCTTTCTTCTAGGCCCCTGGAAGTCCTGCAAGGCCTCCAGAAGGTCTCCCTGGAGCCTTCTCTAGGCTGAAGAACCCCAACTCTCTCAGCCTCTCCTCACAGCAGAAGGCTTCCAGCCCTCCCATCATTTCTGGGGCCTCCTCTGGCCCTGCTCCACCAGCTCCATGTCTCTGCTGTGCTGAGCACTCCAGAGGCAGAGCCCCAGGACAGGACCATGTCAGATTCTGTCTGCAGTGCATATTGAAATGAAGCACAGGGATCACTTTTGTTCTCTCCACTAACTCTAGTGAGAAACATTCCACAGCAGCAGCAGACAATGGCCAGCATCAAAGGTTTCTCATCTTCTGCTCAAGCCTCCTTGATGTACCTTCTCTCTGAGAAGCTACAATTCATCTTCAAACAGCCCTGAAAATGTGCCTGGAGAACAGGTTCTGAGCCAAGCCCATTACCTTGCCCACAGCTATCTCATTAAGATACCTACAAAGCCTCATCTTCACAGCATCTGACCACAAAAAGACATCACAGCTGAAGTATTGTTCTTTGTAATACTGCTGCCAGAGAGAACAGCAGCAGTGCCTCTTGTCCAGGGAAGAAATAAACCATGCTACAGAGACCAGAGTCTAATCCCTCCAAGGGATTTAGGAGCTCAGCTCCCCCTGAGCCACCTAAGTTACATTCTTGAATTCCTCTGCAGATCTGGGCCATGGAGGAGCACAAGATCTTCCTGGAGACACACAGTTCACATGCAAGTTCTTCTGGTGTCTTCTGGAGAACCTCCAAACATGCCACAGCCTCCAAACACCTCAAAGCCTCCAAACATGCCACAGCCTCCAAACATCTCATAGCCTCCAAACACCTCACAGCCTCCAAACATGCCACAGCCTCCAAACATCTCACAGCCTCCAAACACCTCACAGCCTCCAAACACCTCACAGCCTCCAAACATCTCATAGCCTCCAAACATGCCACAGCCTCCAAAAATCTCACAGCCTCCAAACATGCCACAGCCTCCAAAAATCTCACAGCCTCCAAACATGCCACAGCCTCCAAACATCTCATAGCCTCCAAACCTTTGCTTCCACATTTGGTTTTGGCTGTGGCAGCTTCAGCTCCTGCAATTTGGGAGAGGTGAAGGGTTCCAAAGACCCACAGAATGTTAGGGGTTGGCAGGGACCTCTGGAGATCACCTAGTCCAACCCCCTGCTCCAGCAGGGTCACCCACAGCAGCTTGCCCAGGGTCACCTCCAGCTGCCTTGGCAATCTCTCCACACAAGGAGACTCCACAGCCTCTCTGCAAAGCCTGGGCCAGGGCTCCAACACCCTCAAAGGAAAGAAGTTCTTCCTTCTGTTTCAGATGGCACTTTCTATGTTCAGTCACTCTCTGCTTTCACCAACCACCACCTAGCTCCACATGAGTCCAGGCACTCTGCTGATGAGAGTTTTGCCCTTAGCTTGGCAGTTTTTGACAGCAGGGAAGGACAATTAACTCCCTTTGGCATAATTGATATGACTCATTGATTTAATACAGATAGCTAGGGTAAAAACAAGACCTATTAAATCATCTCTATCACCCAACCAGCACCACTGCCTTGGTTCCTGGCAGCACATTTTCCCTGCTTGTTTGTAAGGACAAAAGTTGCCTGCACACCAGAGCCATGTTTCACTGCCATGTGCTTTTAAGTCAGCACAGTGTTGGAAATCTGCAGTTTCTGCCTCAGCATTGCACTGCACTTTTATCCCTCCAAACAGACTTCTAATGTTTCTTGAGGCAATGAAAAAGGGATTATTTGTATTGCACTGGGAGGTAAGAATGTGAAGCAAAGACTTCCCAGATGGTTTTTAAGTTGAATTCAAGGTTTGTGTGCCCAACAAACAGGGAATTAATTGAAACACACTGGTGAATGTCTCACAAAATATGGATCACAGAATCCAGCATGGTTGGGGTTGGAAGGGACCTCTGAGGATCATCCAGGCCAAACTCCTGCTCCAGCAGGCTCACCCACAGCAGCTTGCCCAGGGTCACCTCCAGCTGCCTTGGCAATCTCTCCACACAAGGAGACTCCACAGCCTCTCTGCAAAGCCTGGGCCAGGGCTCCAACACCCTCACAACAAACAAGCTTCTCCTCCTGCTCAGCTGCAACCTCCTGGCTTCCAGTTTGTGCCCAGTGCCCCTTGGGCTGGCCCTGGCCACCTCTGAGCAGAGTCTGGCCCCAGCCTCTTGCCCCCAGCCTGCAGCTCTTGCTCAGCATTCAGCAGCTCCCCTCTGGGGCTGCTCTTCTCAGCTCCTCTCAGCCTTTCCTCCTGCCACAGATGCTCCAGGTCCCTCAGCATCTCCCTAGCCTCCTATGGACTCTCTGCACTAGTTCCTTGGCTCTCTTGGGCTGGGGAGCCCAGGCCTGGAGCCAGGCCTCCAGCTGTGGCCTGAGTGGGGCAGAGGAGAGGGGGAGAACTTCAGTCTCTCAGCACTGCAAGAGGATGCCGAGTTCTAGAGGTACGGATAACACACTAATGCCACAGATCATTGGGATGGATTTTTGGGTGGGTTCTTTCAATCTTCACAAGAAAAAGTGGTGAGAACTTTGTCACAGGAGTCCAAGAGGCTGGCTATGGGAAAAGCAGAAGATGAAACAGTCATGGCTCACTCCCAGCTCTGAGGCAAGAACAGTTCTGCAGCTCTTCCTGGCAGATGTGTTAGCTAAACCAAACCTTTCTCTTGGGGATTCCCATGTTTCCTCAGGCAACAGTTCAGAGGTTGGGGTTGCTTCTCCTCCCCTGCCATGTGTAACCTCAATCAAGCTTGGGGCTGGTGCCTCTTATCACTACAGAGCCCTGAGAAGCACAAACCATCTTCCCTGGAACCTCCCCTTGGGGCAGATGAAGATAATGGCAGTAATCATGTTCTCCTGCACCTTCTCAGCCTAAGCACATCACCTCTTCTACCATCATCCACCCTAGCCTGCAATATCCTTGGAGGCTTCTGCAGCATTTTGCTGCCCTTTTTGTGCCAAGCTGACTCTTACACAGGACAATTCCATGCCAGGACTCCTCTGTTGAGCTTCATGGGTTTCTAGTGGTCTTGTTCTCCACTCTCTACAGTCCTTCCAAATGGGAAGCCCTGCCCAGGATCACACCAACACTCCTCCTGATTCAGCTCCACCCATTAGTTCACACAGATTCATCCCACCCCATCCACCAAGCTCTTCAGAAAGCAGTTAGGTGTTGGCCTCAGGGAGGCCATGCAGAACCAGCTCCCATCAAACCACTGACCTCTGCAACCAGTTTCCCACCCATCTCCCAAGTCCACCACTCCCCAGGATGGTCAGAAGGATGTGGAAAAGCTTGTTAAATCTAAGTAAATGGCATCCACTGTGGTGCCACCACCCACTGAGCTGCTCATGTCTCTACCAGAGGCACTCCAGGACCTACCAGGAGTACTGGGGAGGGAAGAGAGGTGTTTGAACAAGTGTCTCTGCACCAAAATACCCCAACAAAACATCTAGATGTGGCCCTCAGGGCGATGCTTTAGTGGCTTGGGGGTGCTAGGTTGATGGTTGGACTTGGCCTTAGAGGCCTCTTCCAACCTGCATGATTGTGTGATGCTGTGAGATGCAGATTAAATGTGCTCCATGTTTTCTTTCTGCTGGCAGAGCATCAGGCTTTGCTTTGAAAGCTGCAACCTGAGGGGGCAGAGAGAGAGGGATCTGAGGGAGAAGGATGGACTAGATGATCTTTAAAGGTCCCTTCCAACCCCAACCATTCAAGGAAGTGGCAAAGCTGAGCAAAATCACTTCAGAGAGCACTTGCTGAGCTCTGCTGGGTCTGTATCCTTGACCTACTAAAAGCCTCTGCCATGCCAACAGAGCAGCTCCTCCTGTGGAAGCCACTGCCTTCCACACAGGACCCAGAGAGTGACAGCTGAAGAGCACTGGGAACAAAGAAATGCCAGGAACTTGTAAGAACTAAGAGTCCTTCATTTCACTTTCCATCACCCAACACATGCTCCAAGCAGACTTCACTGCCTGCCAGTCCAGAGGGAAAGGGTTTCTGCCTTCTGCATTTTCATACAGTCACACAATTGTTCAGGTTGGAGAAGATCCTTTAAGATCATCAAGTCCAACCATTCCCCAGCACTGCCAGGTCACCACTAACCCATGGCCCTCAGCACCACAGCTCCAGGGCTTTCCAACCCCTCCAGGGATGGGGACTCCACCATTGCCCTGGCCAGCCTGGGCCAGGCCTTCACAACCCTTTTGGGGAAGAAACTGTTCCTCATGGCCAACCTGAACCTCTCACATCCTTGTTGGCAGAAGAGCCCAAGCCCTACCTGGCTCCAAGCTCCTCTCAGGGAGTTGTAGAGAGCCAGAAGGGTTGGAACTTCCTATGTTGCAGTTGGTGCCTGTTACTCCTGTCCTGTCACCAGTAGACTGGCAGCTCCTTGGATATCAAACTCTCTTCCATATCATCAAATTGCTTTGTTTGTATCATTGACAGGATTATCACCATGTGTCCTGCTGCAGGGCTCTGTTTCTGTCCCAGAAGAAACCAAGAAGCAGGTGGTCATGGTTCATTATGGTCACTAACCAGTTTACACAGTTGGGGACCTTGAGAGAGAGAGAAGTTGGTCTCCTGCCCATAAATCCTTGTCCTTGCCATGCTCATGACCATAGCCATGTCATGATGTGCAAGAGGTAGCTCTAGAAAGTGTCTGTGCTATAAATTATAAGACTGAAAACAAAGGATCCCTTCAAACCTCTCTAGTCAGCAACCAAGGAAGAAGACAGAGAGGAAAAACTTGTATGAGTAATAGGAGAGATGGTTAGTCCTAGAGATAATGCATCAAAATTTATCCTCCAACCTTTTACACAGCCCAAAAAATGAGTAATTAGGTGCCAGGAGATATCATCTACTCCACAAATCAAGTCACTGCAACCAGAGACTAAAAATGGGTTTGAAAAAAGTCAATTTATTAGAGATTAGTGTGCAGACAGATGAGTGCTCTTGTGTACTTGCTGCATTAACAACCTCTCAAAAGCCACAGCAAAAGGAAAATCAATACTGGGGATTTTTTTTTTTCTCCCATCAATTTATCTACTGCTGAAAAAAATAACTGGATTCTGCATGCTGGGCTGCAGGGAGAAGAGTGTGAGCAGCAGCAGGGGGAGGGAGGTTCTCCTGCCCCTCTCCTCTGCCCCACTCAGGACACAGCTGCAGTCCTGGCTCCAGCCCTGGGCTCCCCAGTCCAAGAGAGACAAGGAACTAGTGCAGAGAGTCCATGGGAGGCTAGGGAGATGCTGAGGGACCTGGAGCATCCCTGGCAGGAGGAAAGGCTGAGAGCCCCTGGGGCTGCTGAGCCTGGAGAAGAGCAGCCCCAGAGGGGAGCTGCTGAATGCTGAGCAAGAGCTGCAGGCTGGGGGCAAGAGGCTGGAGGCAAGAGGCTGGGGGCAAGAGGCTGGGGCCAGACTCTGCTCAGTGGTGCCCAGGGCCAGCCCAAGGGGCACTGGGCACAAACTGGAGCCCAGGAGGTTCCAGGTGAGCAGGAGGAGAAGCTTGTTTGGTGGGACCTTGTTCCCATGAGAAGTGAAGTGCCCAGTAACTCCTGCAGCAGCCTGGCTGCAGACACTGCCCAGGACAGGCTTAGCACCAGAGGCTGCACAAACTGCCAGGCCAGTTGCTAAATCAAGTAGAGCATGCAGAGCAACCTCTCCAAAAGCACTCAGATTCCTCATCCAGGACCAACACCAAAAGGCAAAACCACCAAAAATACAACTTATTTATTCTCTCTCCACCTATAAGATGCAGAGTTTCACTGTCTGAAGCCTTTCAGCCTGCTGGTGCTCTCATAGCAATCAAGAGCAATCCCATGACAGCATTCCCTGTCAAGCAGACTAATCTTGCTTCCTTCATTTTCTTTTTCCAGGTCACCAGTTTACTCCTCTCTGCCAGGAGCTCCCTGGAGACTGCAGGAGGACATCTTAAAGACCTCTTTGTAGTCACAGCATTTTACCAGCCCACTGCAAAATTCTTAATAGCCCTTGAAAACATCTCCCCACATCTGCCAGATCTCAAAGAGGGCTAAAGGGCTCTGCAAAACTAGAGCCACAGCTCTTACCCTCCAGGGTGGACATCACAGAATCCCACTGAATGAAGAGGGTGGGAAGAAGATCTTCTCCAGCAGGGTCACCCACAGCAGCTTGCCCAGGGTCACCTCCAGCTGCCTTGGCAATCTCTCCACACAAGGAGACTCCACAGCCTCTCTGCAAAGCCTGGCCCAGGGCTCCAACACCCTCCCACCAAACAAGCTTCTCCTCCTGCTCACCTGGAACCTCCTGGGCTCCAGCTGGTGCCCAGTGCCCCTTGGCCTGTCCCTGGGAACCACTGAGCAGAGTCTGGCCCCAGCCTCTTGCCCCCAGCCTGCAGCTCTTGCTCAGCATCCAGCAGCTCCCCTCTGGGGCTGGTCTTCTCCAGGCTCAGCAGCCCCAGGGCTCTCAGCCTTTCTCCAGAAGAGAAATATTCAAGTTCCCTAATCATTTCTGTAGCCCTTTTCTGGACCCTCTTCAGAAGTTCTGTTCTTCAACTGGGGAGCCCAGAACTGGAGCCAGAACTGCAGCTGTGGCCTGAGTGGGGCAGAAGAGAGGGGCAGGAGAACCTCCCTCCCCCTGCTGCTGCTCACACTCTTTGTCATGCACTCCAGGAGACCACTGACCTTCTTGGCCCTGAGGGCACATTGCTGCCTCCTGAGGAACTTGTTGTCCCCCAGCACTTGCAGCTCCTTCTCCATGGAGCTGCTTTCCAGCAGCTCAACCCTAACCTGTGATTTCCAGAGATGCATCCTTGCTGCTGTCTCACAGCTGGCAGAACCAGAAGCATGTGCCCAAAATCCTCCCTGAGGTTGGATGCAGGCCAACATGGTCTTCACCAGCCACAGGTGAGCAGAAGAAGTCAGATGGAGTGGAAGAAAGCAGCAGAGAAAACATGAGGACTCAAAGTGGGAAGCTCTACCAGGATCCACCAACTTCTCTGCTCAGCCACCAAGGGTGACACTGAGGTGTCTCATGCTCCTGTCCCAGTAACACTTGCTCTCTCAGCTGGATCACACTCAGCTTGCACAACCAGTGTGGGACTAAGCCTGTCCAAAGCCAGGCTCATGAAGCCAAAGCAGCTTTGTGTAGTGGGAAGAACATCTTGTGCCACAAACCAGCTTCCCCCACCACTGCCTGGCTGGCCTTCACTTCCATGACTGCTTTAAGCTGATCTAAGCTCCAAAGAACATGACCAAAAACCCTTCCTGAGTAGCACTGATCACACCAGCCCAAGCAGAGGTGGGAATAGGAGAAGACATCTTTTTCTGCTGGGAGCCTACCTAGGGCCACAGGAGAGGCCACTCTTTAAGCCAGGAAACTACTGCAAGATGATTTCCCATCATTTTTCTTCTCTCCTCTGGTAATCAGATCACACAATCATAGTAAAGCAGGTTGGAAAGGACCTCAGTTTGCTCCAGGTGACCCTGCTTTAGGAGGCAGTCTGGACTAGATGATCTCCAGAGGTCCATTCCACCAGCCACCCTGCTGGGAGACTCTGTATGATTCAAGGCTCAGTTGGTCTAAGCTTTCTTTTTCCCTCCAGCTCTCTTGCTCCCTTGGCTCTGCAAGGTCTTCACTCCCTCCCATGCCCCACACTTCAGTCAGGCAGCCAAAAAGACCCCACCACTGAGCTCCAAAGTCTCACCTGCCCCTGATATCACCAAGCCACCCAACAGAAAGTCCTTTTTCACTCAAACCTTGGCTGAAGCTGACCCATGGACTCCAAAGCTGGGAGGAAGCCCCAGGCTAGCAGCTGCCCCTTCTGCATATGCCCCATTCCTTTAGGAAGCCAGGGGAAAAATGGAAGCAGTCAGCACCACCAGCAGCTATCTTTAGACCTCATATTCTAAACAATTCCTTCCTGCTGCAGTTTTTTGGGTGGTTTTTGGTTTGGTTTTGTTTTCCAGCCTGAAACTCTCTTTGGCAGAAGAATTCAAACAGCTGCCACTGAGAGCAGGAATTGAGTTAAAAGGAGAAGAAACACAGAGCTGCAAGCAATGGAGAGATACCAGCTGGGTGTCTTCCAGATCACTGCAGCCTCTCAGCCTCCTCAAGAAGACAACCCAGATCTCAGCAGCCCACACTTGGCTGTTTCACCCTCATGTATGCAGAAGTGAGCCTGGAGTGCATGAAGAAGAGTGTGAGCAGCAGCAGGGTGAAGGAGGTTTTCCTGCCCCACTCAGGCCACAGCTGCAGTCCTGGCTCCAGTTCTGGGCTCCCCAGTCCAAGAGAGACAAGCAACTAGTGGAGAGAGACCATGGGAGGCTAGGGAGATGCTGAGGGACCTGGAGCATCCCTGGCAGGAGGAAAGGCTGAGAGCCCTGGGGCTGCTGTGCCTGGAGAAGAGCAGCCCCAGAGGGGAGATGCTGAATGCTGAGCAAGAGCTGCAGGCTGGGGGCAAGAGGCTGGGGCCAGACTCTGCTCAGTGGTGGCCAGGGCCAGGCCAAGGGGCACTGGGCACAAACTGGACCCCAGAAGGTTCCAGCTGAGCAGGAGGAGAAGCTTGTTTGGTGGGAGGGTGTTGGAGCCCTGGCCCAGGCTTTGCAGAGAGGCTGTGGAGTCTCCTTGTGTGGAGAGATTGCCAAGGCAGCTGGAGATGACCCTGGGCAAGCTGCTGTGGGTGACCCTCCTGGAGCAGGGGTGGGGTTGGACTACAGATGACCTCCAGAGGTCCCTCCCAAGCCCTGCCATGCTGGGATTCTCTAACTCCTCTACAGGTAATCATTCCACGTGATGAACTGTGCAATTCCTTTTCCAAAAGCTCTGCCAATCAGATTGCTATGTTCAAGCTGAAGGGAAAAAAATCAGAAAACAAAAAACCAAAAACAATTCAGAAAGACTTTTCCTGGGGAGAGCATTCCACTGGAGATTTGACTCCTCTTCCTGTGCCAAATTGGCAGCAGAACTGCATAATTACAGTGCTTTTGCAAACAGAATCCATTACTGCAAGTCTGTACCTGGTCACCTTCCCATCCATGTGTTCACAGAGCACAGAAAGCAAGGAGGATGCCAGAGTTTAATTCCACTCCATGGTTAAATCACTCTCCTAAAAGAAGTTGCCACAGCCCACAGTCTACTCTTCCAATCTGAAAGACAAACTTCCCAACCCAGAGCCATGGAGATCAGGGACAATGTCCCCCAGCTCTAGGCCCCACCCTGGGACCAGGATTGGCATCCAGACATGATGTGCAGGTATGGAGATGGAGGAAAGGCTTTTCCATGTGTTGTAATGCATGAAATGTTGCTGTCTTGCACCTCTGACCAGAAGACTCAAGCTCCAGATGTCTCATTAGCAGACTAAACTATAACACAATGCACAAGATCATGGAATGGTTGGGGTTGGAAGGGACCTTCCAAAGTCATCTAGTTCCAACCTCCCTGCCAGGACCAAGGACATCTTCCACCAGCCCAGTGTTCTCACAGCTTCAACCAGCCTGGCCTGCAACACTGCCAGGGATGAGGCACAAACTGCTTTGGACAACCTGGCACAGGGGCTCAACACCCTAACAGGAAAGCATTGCTTCCTAATCTTTAGCCTAAATCTCCCCTCTTTCAGTTTAAAACCATCACCTCTTGTCCTCTCACTACATTCTGTCCCTCTTCAGCTTTCTTCTAGGTCCCTTTAAGTCCTGCAAGGCCACCAGAAGCTCTCCCTGGAGCCTTCTCTTCTCCAGCCTCAACAACCCCAACTCTCTCAGCCTCTCCTCACAGCAGAAGGCTTCCAGCCCTCCCATCATTTCTGGGGCCTCCTCTGGCCCTGCTCCACCAGCTCCATGTCTCTGCTGTGCTGAGCACTCCAGAGCTGGCCCCAGCACTGCAGCTCAGCTCTCCCCACAGCAGAGCAGAGCAGAGCAGAGGCACAATTCCCTCCCTGCCCTGCTGGCCACATTGCTGGGGCTGCAGCCCAGGCCAGGGTTGGCTCCTGGGCTCTGAGCACACATTGCCAGCTCAGCTCCAGCTTCTCCCCCACCAGTTCCCCTAAGCCCTTCTCCTCAGGGCTGCTCTCCAGCCCTGCATCTTCAGACTGGATGGATACTGAGGATTACCCACACCCCTGTGCAGGACCTTGCCCTTGTTGAACCTCATGAGGTTTGCACATTCCCACCTCTCCAGCTTGTCCCAGACCCCTCTGGGTAGTTCCTGTCCCTCAAGCATGTCAGTCTGTACCCCACAAACCAACACTCCAAAACAGCCATATTGTTGTATATTAAAGGTCTCTTTCCCTTCATTACCCAGCACATCAGTGCCACCAAGACACACAACATCCCAAGAATCCTCTGCTGCTTTCAGCAATGTTCACTCTGTGTATCCTCAATTCCAGTTGCTCTCCCTGTCACATTCAATTCATCTCATGTTCATAAATTATAGACTTGCCTGATTTTCCTAACATCACCCAAGAGTCTAGAGTAATGCAGGAACCCAGCAGAGGTTGAAGAGCTCCAAATATACCATGCTGAGACTGTTTTAAGATGCTAAGAATAAATGCTGGAAGGTTTTTAAGATGTTGACAGACTAAGGTGCCTAATTTCCCCCAGACTGAGCTGGGCACCTTCCTTTTCCTTAATCTCCTTCTAAAATCCAGCTCTCAGCAATTGACAGTTGAGCTGCTGAAGAGGTGAGAAGACCCAGGTGTGTGGTTCCTGCACCTGCTGCTGTAGGATCACACCTCACAGTGTAAGTAAATCAAACCATGCAGAATCCCAGAATCCAGCATGGTTGGGGTTGGCAGGGACCTCTGGGGATCATCCAGGCCAACCCCCTGCTCCAGCAGGCTCACCCACAGCAGCTTGCCCAGGGTCATCTCCAGCTGCCTTGGCAATCTCTCCAGAGGAGGAGACTCCACAACCTCTCTGCAAAGCCTGGGCCAGGGCTCCAACACCCTCACACCAAACAAGCTTCTCCTCCTGCTCAGCTGGAACTTCCTGGGCTCCACTTTGTGCCCAGTGCCCCTTGGCCTGGCCCTGGGCACCACTGAGCAGAGTCTGGCCCCAGCCTCTTGCCCCCAGCCTGCAGCTCTTGCTCAGCATTCAGCAGCTCCCCTCTGGGGCTGCTCTTCTCCAGGCTCAGCAGCCCCAGGGCTCTCAGCCTTTCCTCCTGCCACAGATGCTGCAGGTCCCTCAGCATCTCCCTAGCCTCCCATGGACTCTCTGCACTAGTTCCTTGGCTCTCTTGGACTGGGGAGCCCACAGCTGGACCCAGGACTCCAGATGTGGCTTGAGTAGGTCAGCTGAGAGGGGGAGGATCACCTCCCTCCACCTGCTAGTCTTCTTCATGCTCTCCAGGAGACTACTGACATTCTCAGCCACAGAAGCACATTGCTGCCTCACGGGGAACATGTTGTCCCCCAGCACTCCCTCATCCTTCTCTGTGGAGCTGCCTTCCAGCAGCTCAACCCCTAACCTGTCCTGGTGATTCCCTATTTCCCAGCATATAAGACACATGCCCATTTGCTCAAGAGTCACAATCTAGATGGGTTTGGCCACAAGATGAGATCTGTCACTTCCCCAGCACCCTAACACTCTGATTACTGAAGAATTTACTTGCTCAGTGACTTTTCAGCTGGCAGAGAAGCAGATACACTCCTCATCCAGCAACTCCTTCCAAACTCTCACATGAAGTCAGGATTACTTTGGCCATGGTCCCCAATACAACTGTCATTGAGAGCAACAACCACCAAAGCCATTCCATTTCCTTCTTCAGGCATGGGAGAAGCTTGTTAGCTGCAGAGCAATTAAAAGCCAAGTGTGGAGCTAAACATGTTTGCCACAAAGCAATGCAGCAGAAGCTTCAGAGCTGCCACAGCTATCCATGTTCCATCCCCAGTGCTAAGAAGCTTTGTTTGCCTTGTTTTGGGGCTTTTAAGTCATCTTAATATACACATCCCTGGTAGCTCTCTCAGGGAGGGGAATAAAAACATTTCTATCTTTAAGAGGATTTAAAATGATTTTAATCTGAGGAGCACTATAAACATTTTCTACTCTCCAGGAAGAACAAGCTGCTGTTGTTGGGACACTAATCCTGGCAAGCCCTTGAAGGGCAGGAGCACAATGGGGTGAAATTGGGAGAGAGAGCCTCAGGGCTATTCCAGCACTTGAAGGAGGGGAATAAAGAAGTGGAAGTCAAAACCTTGGCCAAAGTGTGGGAAACATGGCTCAGGATAAGATCACAGGGCTCCAAAAGAGCAACATGGAACTAAGGAAGAGGAGACAGATGTAGGAATTACAAAGGAGTCTTGTAGAAGTGGAATAATATTTGCTAGCCCTGGCAGAAACCCATCAATCCACTCCAGATAAAAACTCATCATCATCATCACCAGGCAAATGATCTCCCTTCCACTTGGACAAGTGACATTTCACAAGGTTACCAGAAAAGAAGCCAGCACTGGCAAGATGGAAGAGAGGAGAGCTAATCTAATAGGGCTTCTCTAGCTAACTTTAGGAGTCTTCTGAAAAATGACCTGAATAACTGAAGTTATTTGCCCTTGTCCTCTTTGTTCATATTGCATTGAGTCAGATGGGAAATCCTGCCAAGGATACTGTGTTTTACTCCAGTTCCTACCCTTTGTGATTGCTCTATAAAACAGCAGGTACATGACAGAAAATGTTAGGGGTGTGCAGTGGCTTTGGGATTCTTTGCAATAGGAAAGGAAGAAACAGCTTGAGAACTTCAAAGTAGGAAAACCTGAGACAACAGAGACCAACAAAACTATCACAGAATCCCAGCATGGTTGGGGTTGGAAAGGACCTCTGGAGATCATCCAGGCCAATCCCCCTGCTCCAGCAGGCTCACCCACAGCAGCTTGCCCAGGGTCACCTCCAGCTGCCTTGGCAATCTCTCCACACAAGGAGACTCCACAGCCTCTCTGCAAAGCCTGGGCCAGGCCTCCAACACCCTCCCATCAAACAAGCTTCTCCTCCTGCTCAGCTGCAACCTCCTGGGCTCCAGTTTGTGCCCAGTGCCCCTTGGGCTGGCCCTGGGCACCAGTGAGCAGAGTCTGGCCCCAGCCTTTTGCCCCCAGCCTGCAGCTCTTGCTCAGCATTCAGCAGCTCCCCTCTGGGGCTGCTCTTCTCCAGGCTCAGCAGCCCCAGGGCTCTCAGCCTTTCCTCCTGCCACAGATGCTCCAGGTCCCTCAGCATCTCCTTAGCCTCCCATGGACTCTCTGCACTAGTTCCTTGGCTCTCTTAGCCTGGGGAGCCCAGGGCTGGAGCCAGGACTGCAGCTGTGGCCTGAGTGGGGCAGAGGAGGTGGAGGAGAACCTCCTTCACCCTGCTGCTGCTCACACTCTTTTTAATGCCCCCAGTTTCTGTAGGTAATGTTTACCTATTAGCCAGTGTTCAGAGGATTATACTAAACCCAAATACAGTATAATAGCAATAGAGGTTTGAACAAACAGCCTCTTAAAACCATTTCAGTTCCAAGTAGGTCACAAATAACACTGGAGTCAGAAGCTCCATCTATCTGGTGCACAGCCTCTGTGATTGGGAGGAGCTGAGGCTTTCCTTGGAAGACACAGCACAGTGTTTTATTAGCCTGCTGCTCAGGGGCTGCTGCTGTTAATCATACAGTTTGACTGCTACTGTTATTCCAGCAAAAGGCAAGAAATCAGCTCTTACTCTTCCAGGGTTTGTTGTAGCTGACCCTGATACTGCACAGAATCATTCAAGCTGGAGAGACCTCTAAGATCATCAACTCCACCAACCTAGCACCTCCATGCCACTAAACCATGGCCCTAATTACCACATCTAGATGCTTTTTAAACCCCTCCAGGGACCTACCCTTATACCCTCATCCTTTGAGGACTTCTTCCACCAAACCCACTGCTAGCCCCAACATCTGTGCAGACCAAAACTTTGGGTCAGGCCCAGGTCCTGTGAAGTATAAATAAGGTGCAGAGAACCATGGTGAGACTCAGGTGCAGCTGGTCATGAGCACCTCTGATCAATTCTGGACTCAAAGCAGCCTGAGGTTGCTTCTTCTAAAGCTCTAAAGGAAAAGGGTAATTATGCAGGATCTACTAAGTCTTGGGAACACATTTCCTACACACCCCACCTGCAAGAGTTGCTGGAAGATCCCTGTAAGAGCTCTGGATGTTTCTTTCTTCCCATGCAATCCCTGCCCCAAAACAAGAGACTGGGAACTTAGCAGCTGCAAAGCTATTGGAATGAGTGCTGTCAAAAATGCCAAGCAAACAAGGAACACATGGCTGGGAAGCAGCTCCTTCTCCTGGGTTGACCTCTGAGGCCTGAAGGGCTGCCCCTTTCCTGACAAAAGGATTGCAAAGAGGAAAACAACCCAAGCAGGACCAAGTCATCAGCAGGGCTGGGACACCGAGTCCCTGCTGGCCTAAAGAGCAGATGCCGCATGTAGGGGGTGAGAGCAGATCCCAGGGCAGTAACAGCAGCTCAGCTCCTCAAACACTCTCATTCCTTACAAGCTGAAGGGAGCCCCAGGGAGCAGGTCTCCAGTAGCTCACAGCTAGGCATTTGATTATGGTGGGGTTTCTATAGGGGATTTGCTAAATCACTGTTGCCATGGGAGAATCCCCCATGGGTTCCTTGAAGCTGTTCCTGGGATGGTTACTGGGAGACAAGGCCAGCAGAAGCCCTGAGCCACCTACAGGCTTCAGAGAATCACAGAGTGCTTGGGGTTGGCAGGGACCTCTGGGGATCATCCAGGCCAGCCCCCTGCTCCAGCAGGGTCACCCACAGCAGCTTGCCCAGGGTCACCTCCAGCTGCCTTGGCAATCTCTCCACACAAGGAGACTCCACAGCCTCTCTGCAAAGCCTGGGCCAGGGCTCCAACACCCTCACACCAAACAAGCTTCTCCTCCTGCTCAGCTGCAACCTCCTGGACTCCAGTTGGTGCCCAGTGCCCCTTGGGCTGTCCCTAGCCACCACTGAGCAGAGTCCTGCCCCAGCCTCTTGCCCCCAACCTGCAGCTCTTGCTCAGCATTCAGCAGGTCCCCTCTGGGGCTGCTCTTCTCCAGGCACAGCAGCCCCAGGGCTCTCAGCCTTTCCTCCTGCCACAGATGCTCCAGGTCCCTCAGCATCTCCCTAGCCTCCCATGGACTCTCTGCACTAGTTCCTTGGCTCTCTTGGGCTGGGGATCCCAGGCCTGGAGCCAGGACTCCAGCTGTGGCCTGAGTAAGGCAAAGTAGAAGGGCAGGATCATCTCCCTCAACCTGCTGGGGGTTTCTGGAGGTTGGATTTTTGTTGTCACTGAAGAGACTGCCATGCTCCTCTTCAGCTGTGTCAGACATTCACATCAAAAGGCCTAGAAACTACACATTACTCCTTGACCTCTTTCACAACAAGTTCCTCCTAACCCTTTACTCTGGACTAAGTGACAGGCATCTACAAAACCTCCCTGTCTATGACAAATTCCAATTACAAGTCTAATTATCCTTTTCTAACTGTCTAACTGCCTTGGTCTGAACTCAAACTCTACTACTCTCTTTCATTCCAGATGAGCTTGTCTGAAAGGCTTTCTGGAGTGCTGGTAAATTCACAAGGAGATAAAATGTAAAGCATCTAAAGACTCAGCAGACAAAAGGCCAAGCCAAGGCAGAGGAGCTTGCCAAGAGCACATCAGAAGGACCTGTCATGATTTAATGCATCTTAGACTCTGCTACCCTCCTCAGGAGGAAGAAGAGTGGAAAAGCTTGCACCTTTGTCCCCTCTCTTCTTCAGCCACTTGCATCTGTGCTTCCTCTCTTTGGGCATCAATTTTGGCTGGGTAGAAAGCACCAGCAGCTGTCTGCCCTCTCCCTGGGAAGAGGAATCCCTCCATGGCTCCTCACTCATCTCTGAACCACTCTCATTTCCTCCTCTTCTTTCCCAACCCTTCTGTAGTTGCCAGCTTCAGATCTTATCCTGTTTCCTGCCCTCTATTTCCTAGCATCAGGCTCTGCCCTGTTACTCCACCCTGCTCAACCCAAGTCAAAGTTCCTTTCCTGTAGTTTTCCCACCCAAAAGACAACTCCTGCAAAGGCTCCACTTGTTTCCAGCTTGCCAGAAGGAGTTTTCTCTCCTTTACTGGGACTTCCTTAAAAAGGAGAGGGAGAGAGCAATGAAACACTGTGAACATTTACCAGGAGTCACCAGTCCTTTATGGCTTCACTTGAATATTAAGTGTTCCCAAAAGGCAAAAGAAAATGCTTTCTTCCAAGCTTTTGGAGGGGTTTTCATCCAATCAGGTGCTGATGTCAGTCTCCCATGCTCCTGGAACCTGTAAATCCATTCTACATTCCTCTGTTATTTTGGAGACTCTGAATATCCCTAGAAAAGTCATGCCCAACATGTTCTGGCTCAATCTGAGTATTAGATTAAGAGCAGGAAGGAAGAAATCCCCTTCCCTCTTCCTCAAGTGAACCTTCAGCAATGACCCAGCAAAGCAGACTCAGCAATCACCACCCTCTTCTTTCCCACCCTTTCCTTCACACAGAGTTTAAACCATAAGGACCACAGGTGTGGTTTCAGCTTCCTACTCACAATTTGCACCATCTACTTGACTCACAATCAGCACAGATGACCTAAGATTCCTTTCTGACCTTCATTTCCACAAAACCCCAGCTAATGAATCCTTCCTCTGGCTCTGTAGGAAAACTACAAAAGCTGAAGTCATTACAATTCCTGGCCAGTTCCCTGCTGGTGTAAATGAGAGAATCCAATCCTTAGATTCTCACAGAACTTGGAAGCAGCTGTGGCATTCATGGACCTCCTGGAACAAGCACCTCTCTGTGAAGAAGAAGAATGGCAACCACTTACAACAGCAGCCAGAGAGGAAAGGAGCCATCAGCTGAGACACATTCACCACCTGGCTTTGGGTAGTTTGATGGATCACAGCACAGAGAGATCCCTCCACTGCCTTGCCAACAGCTGCTGAAGTTCTTTGCTTCCTCACAGCTTCTACTCCTAGGAATCACTGGTGGCAATACAGTGGAATGGCACCTGAGTTCTTTTGCCTTCCATGGTTGCTGTGATAGCTGTTTCCTAAGAGAAACATCTTCTGCCCAAGTGTGGGGTTGTTGTGCAGCCTTGACCTCAGCTCCATTGCTGTCAAACAATCATAGGATGGGTTGGGTTGGAAGGGATCTTAAAGATCACCTAGGCCAACCCCTGCAGTCAGCAGGGACATCTGCAGCTACAGCAGGTTGCTCACACCCCCAACCAACCTGACCTGCAATGGTTCCAGGGATGAGACATCTCCCACCTCTCTGGGCAGCCTGGGTCAGGCTCTCACCACCCTCACATGAAAGAATTCTTTCTCACTATCTCATCTCAGTCTATCCCCTTCCAGTCTCAAACCAGCAGCCCTTGTTCTATCTCAACAGGTCCTGCTCAAAAGCCTCTCCTCATCTTTCTTGTAGACCTCCTTTGAGTATCAAAAGGCTGCAAGCTCTCCCTGAAGCCTTCTCTTCTCCAGCCTCAACAACCCCAACTCTCTCAGCCTGGCCTCACAGCAGAAGGCTTCCAGCCCTCCCATCATTTCTGGGGCCTCCTCTGGCCCTGCTCCACCAGCTCCATGTCTCTGCTGTGCTAAGCACTCCAGAGCTGGCTCCAGCACTGCAGGTGCACATGGGTTAGTGGTGACCTGGCAGCCTTGGGTTAATGGTCAGACTTGATGATCTTCAAGGTCTTTGATCTATGAAACCACTCTGTCAACTCAGACCTGCTGTTAAGATCACAGCCTGCTTTGAGAAAGGTGTGGTCTCTTCCTCAGGAATCCATCCAGTGGATGGAATATCTCCATTAACATAACCACTTGTCCACCCCACACAGTTTAATTCAGTATTATACTGAATTCCCAGTGGCAAGGGAAGTCTGGCACTAGTTCCCAGCACATACCATGACCAAACTGGATCATTCTCCATTTCCTACAGCATGAAAAATTCAACACTGCCTCTCCAATTCCTAATTAGATGTCACTGCTTCAATAAATGTGCCCAGAAGCAAGGACCAAAATAAAGGAGATCTAATTGTAATACAAAAGGCAACAATATATGACTAAGATTTTAGGGGTTGGACCAAGCAGGAGCACAAACTTCACAAGATCACAAACCACTGGCTTCATTAAGCCACTAATAAAGGTGTGTCTTCATCTTAAGGAAGAAGAAGAGAACAAAATCACAAGCTCTGATAGACAGAAGACATCTATAAAAGTAGCTAAAGGGAAGACAGGCAACAATAATCATTTCCTGTCCCAGCAGGCAAGATTCCAAGAGAAGTTGCCCAGAGAAGCTGGGGATGTCCCAGCCCTGGAAGTGTTCAAGGCCAGGTCAGATGAAGCTTTGAGCAACCTGATCTACTGGAGTGATAGGACAAGAGGAAATGGCTTCAAGTTGCCCCAGGGGAGGTTCAGATGAGATATTAGGAAGAATTTCTTCCCCCAGAGGGTTCTCAGGCATTGGCCCAGGCTGCTCAGGGAGGTGGTGGAGTCACCACCATCCCTGGAAGTGTTCAGAAAGCCTGGAGCTGTGGTGCTTGGGGCCATGGTTTAGTGGTGAGCATGGCAGTGTTGGGTGGATGCTTGGACTCAGTCACCTCAGAGGGCTTCTCCAACCAGAATGATTCTGTGTCCTTGCCCATAGCAGGGGGTTTGCACTAGCTTTAAGGTCCCTTGCAACCCAAACCATTCTGTGACTCTGGGATAAGATTCCCTTTGCCAAATAAATAGGGGGGGAAAAAAATCACTCTTCAAAGTACATGATGCCTCCTGCAGCTCCTCCTCATCTAAAATACAACAGGCCTAAAAATAGAAGCAGCCAAGCTTCCCTGACAAGGTTATTATTTAACTATTTGCACAATCATTTCTCATCTTGGCTGTATTTCACTAGGAAAGGATAACTGCTCATCTGCCTGCAAAAGCAGGATGGCTCATGGCCACAGCCTGGAGAGGGGCTGCAGAGAAACATGCAATCATGCAATGCTTTGGGTTGGAAGGGACCTTCCAAGGTCATCTAGTCCAACCCCCTGCAGGCAGCAGGGACATCTGCAACTACAGCAGGTTGCTCACAGCCCCAACCAACCTCAGTTGGGATGCTTCCAGGGCTGGGACATCTCCCACCTCTCTGGGCAACCCAGGACAGGGGCTCACCACCCTCACTGGAAAACATTGCTTCCTTAGATCTCATCTAAATCTCCTCTTTTAGTTTCAAACCATCACCTCTTGTCCTCTCACAACAGGTCCTGATGAAAAGTCTCTCCCCAGCTTTCTTAGAGGTGTCCTTCAAGTCCTGCAAGGCCACCAGAAGGTCTCCCTGGAGCTTTCTCCAGCCTCAACAACCCCAACTCTCTCAGCCTCTCCTCACAGCTGAAGGCTTCTAGCCCTCCCATCACTTCTGGGGCCTCCCTGGCCCTGCTCCACCAGCTCCATGTCTCTGCTGTGCTGAGCACTCCAGAGCTGGCCCCAGCACTGCAGCTCAGCTCTCCCCACAGCAGAGCAGAGCAGAGCAGAGGCACAATCCCCTCCCTGCCCTGCTGGCCACATTGCTGGGGCTGCAGCCCAGGCCAGGGTTGGCTCCTGGGCTCTGAGCACACATTGCCAGCTCAGCTCCAGCTTCTCCCCCACCAGTTCCCCCAAGCCCTTCTCCTCAGGGCTGCTCTCCAGCCCTTCAGCCCCAGCCTGCAGTGATATTAGGGGTTGCCTGCAGAGGAAGCTCTGCAGCTGCAGCAAAGCTTAAGGAGCTCTGTAAATCCTGTCTCTGGTGGCAATAGTGAAAGGGTCACACAGGATAGAAGGGAGAAGGAATTCCACTCAGCCTTCTTGCTTTCAGCCCCCACAACCCCATCCTCTCCTATCTTAGGCTTCCCGCTGGCCCTCATTCAGAAATTTCACACCCCAAGCTGTGTGTACACAGCCAAGGCCAAGGAGAGCAGAGAGCTCAGCCCAAGGATCCTACCACTACCACTGTTACCTTCTAAGTTAGAACACATGGAAATCCAGCCAGTGGTAGACTTGAAACAGCTTAGAGACCTTCCACAACATGAAGAACCTCTCAGGGCAGACTGCAGCTTCTTATTTTCTAGTACTTCACCTTTTATCCTGACCAACAGCACAGTTTTAGCAACTCCTTCAAGATTCTTCCTCTTTCTACAGCAGCCAACTGAGAGAGTAAGGGAAGCAGAGCAGAGACACACAGCCTGAATGTGTCAGCCACTGGGCAGTCTCCTCATCCAAATTATTCTATCATGAAAACAGAGTAAGGAAGGCAAAACAAATCTGAAATCAGATAGGAATTGCTCCAATGCAACCCTGCCACCCATTCCCAACAAGCATGCAGACACACAGCCTGGGCCTAGCCACAGAAACCCAGGAGGCAAAATTCACCAGAGTGTCACAACAACAACCAGAGAGAGAAAACACCCAAGAAAGAATCTATTCAGATCCTCCCACTATCAAATTCCTCTGGTGGTGATGGCTGGAATGAACAGAAAGCCAAAGCCCAATAACCAACAAGATGCTAGATGGTGGTTCCCTGCCACTGCTTGCCTTTGCTAGTACTGACTACCTAAGGCACTTGAGGACTTCACTGCACTCTGAACATCAGCTCTCCCTGCAGTTCTCCCCATCACTTGTAAGTGGGAGCAATGCCAAACCTCAGAGCTAAAAGGATTTTGCTTCTGTATAATTGATCCCTGCAAAGGTTTTAGCCAAGAAGTCTAAAACCAGCCTTGCAAGGGAAATAGCAATCATTCCATGGCAAGGATGTGAACAACAAATACCCAGACAAAACACAGATCCTGCTTGAAGTCATTCAGGAACTGCACAGACCATGCCTAAGGTCTCTCTCCTGCTTTTGTCCTTCCCTCATCTTGAAGGAGACTGTCTTCAGCTGAAATCTAAACATTACCTTAGCAGGCTGCAGAAGAGTTCATTTCACTAATCATAGAATGATGGAATGGGTTGGGTGGGAAGGGACCCTTCAAGGTCACCTAGTCCAACCCCCTGCAGGCAGCAGGGACATCTGCAACTACAGCAGGTTGCTCACAGCCCCAACCAACCTCAGCTGCAATGGTTCCAGGGATGGGACATCTCCCACCTCTGGGCAACCTAGGACAGGGGCTCACCACCCTCACTGGAAAATATTTCTTCCTTAGATCTCATCTAAATCTCCTCTTTTAGTTTCAAACCATCAGCCCTTGTCCTGTCACCACAGGTTCTCCTAAAAAGTCTCTCCCCAGCTTTCTTAGAGGTCTCCTTCAAGTCCTGCAAGGCCACCAGAAGGTCTCCCTGGAGCCTTCTCTAGGCTGAAGAACCCCAACTCTCTCAGCCTCTCCTCACAGCAGAAGGCTTCCAGCCCTCCCATCATTTCTGGGGCCTCCTCTGGCCCTGCTCCACCAGCTCCATGTCTCTGCTGTGCTGAGCACTCCAGAGCTGGCCCCAGAACTGCAGCTGAGCTCTCCCCACAGCAGAGCAGAGGCACAATCCCCTCCCTGCCCTGCTGCCCACCCTGCTGGGGCTGCAGCCCAGGCCAGGGTTGGCTCCTGGGCTCTGAGCACACATTGCCAGCTCAGCTCCAGCTTCTCCCCCACCAGTTCCCCCAAGTCCTTCTTCTCAGGGCTGCTCTCCAGCCCTTCTCCCCCAGCCTGGATTGATATTAGGGGTTGCCCCAGTCAGGGGCAAGAGCCTGCATTTGGCCTTGTTGGATCTGATGAGGTTCTCACAGCCCCACTTCTCAGAATCATACAGAACCACAGAATCATTAAGGTTGGAAGAGACCTTTAAGGTCATCAAGTCAACCTAGCACCACCATGCCACTAAACCATGCTCTCAAGTCTGTCCAGAGAGAAACAAACTTGTTCCAAGAGAGAAAAACCTAACTTTTCCTCTGCCAGTGATATTTTACATTGAAATATCCTGTTGAACAAGAGAATCTTCCAGAGTGAAAGCATCTGAAAGCTCTCCAGCTTCTTCTTGTTGAGTTTTAAGCAGTACTAGCTGCTCAGGAGTAACTCCCCAAGCACAGCTTGCAGACAACTGGGTAGTAGGAGAGCAGCATAAGGGTTAGCCTCACATTTCTGCAAAGGTTTCAGGTAGACTTGTTTAAGGGGAAAAAAGTGAGTGGGGAAAAAAAGAAGGCTCTAATTACTGTGGCTGAATCAGCAGTGGAAATGTGAAGGTTTGGATTGTTTACCAATCCCCAGAGCTAGGTCTATTGCCTAGTCCTGAAACCAACTGGTTAACTCCACTGCAGAGATGCTCTGTGGGCTACAGCAGCTCCATCCATAATTCATGTCCTTTGCACAGCTACCTGCTGCTTGGGAAAGATGAGCAGAAAGAGACATGACATGAGGAAGAGTTTCTATCCTTCCTTCTACTCTCATTTCCACTATCCCAAAAGGAAATGGGGGGGAGATGGAAGGTGCTGAAGATACAGAGTAGTCATTAATCCTTGTAGGGCAAGAGAAACTTACTGCTTTGTTTCCAGCAGAGGAGACTCAAAATGAATTGCTATGGTTTAGATGGGGGTGACAAGAAATCTGTAGCCAAAGCAGAGCTGATGAGTGGATCTTTTGCCCAAATGTCCCCATGAGTGTAGCCATCTTCTAGGCAAGCCCCTGGCAGGCAACTGTCCCCACCCACTGAGGCACACACTCCCTAAAAGCAAGTCTTGCAAGTCAAAGAGAAGAGTTTCCCTTTGCAGTTGCCTGTTTGGAATCCCAGGGAGACCTAGAGCCCTTTGGAAAGCAAGACCATGGAGGTGTTTCCAAACTGGACCTGGCAAACTGCTTAAAGCAGGCTGAGAAATGGAGAAGATGACTAAAGGAAAGAAAATGAACACTTAACTAACACTCTACTAAATCAAGTAGCCTCCATTTGCTTCCTGAGCAATTCCTAGTGCTGTTAGTAGCTGCTAACTAGCTGGAGGTCCTGCCCTGGCACACTCCAGTAGCTGAAGTAGCATGCATTTAGTTTGTATGCAATTAAGACCATCTCATTGTCTCATCAGGTTCCCTGTGACAGCCAATTTAGTAATAACACAGGGAAAGTGCTCTTAATTAATGAGGAAAATCCTCACACAGGTGTATGTGTCTCTCCAGTAGAGCCTGGACCAGTGGAAGAGATCATTTCATCTTTATGACAGAACCCCACTCAAATTTGTATCTCATTAACTCAGTCACAGGATCCTTTCTGATTTCTTCCAAGGGAATTCCATTTTCCTGCAACATTCAACAAGCAAGTGGTTAATCAGGCATCAAAATTAACACTGACCCTGGAGGTTCAACACTGCTTGCAAGTCAGCCCACCCTGCACATGGCCATTGCCAGTTTCTTCACACACTGGTGTAAATCATCTTTCTCCCTGCAATGTTTTGCTCACCACCAGTCTCCTCTGCTGGTACTGAAGGAGCACATCTGGGTTTTATTGCTAACCAGATGCTTTGTCAGTGTATTTTTGAAACAGGATCTCAACCAATTAAGAAAACCCCAACATAAAACCATACTCCAGATCCACTGCCCCTGCCTTGCATAGCAAGAGGCTCACTAAACACCTGACAGACAGTAAAGATGAAGTTAGCTCATGATTCAGATCCAAGCTTATCTGGACACAGATTCCCAGAACCTCAGGATGGTTGGGGTTGGCAGGGACCTTTGGAGATCATCCAGGCCAACCCCCCTGCTCCAGCAGAGTCACCCACAGCAGCTTGCCCAGGGTCACCTCCAGCTGCCTTGGCAATCTCTCCACACAAGGAGACTCCACAGCCTCTCTGCAAAGCCTGAGCCAGGGCTCCAACACCCTCACAACAAAGAAGCTTCTCCTCCTGCTCAGCTACAACCTCCTGAGCTCCAGTTGGTGCCCAGTGCCCCTTGGCCTGGCCCTGGCCACCACTGAGCAGAGTCTGGCCCCAGCCTCTTGCCCCCAGCCTGCAGCTCTTGCTCAGCATTCAGCAGCTCCCCTCTGGGGCTGCTCTTCTCCAGGCTCAGCAGCCCCAGGGCTCTCAGCCTTTCTTCCTGCCACAGATGCTCCAGGTCCCTCAGCATCTCCCTAGCCTCCCATGGACTCTCTGCACTAGTTCCTTGGCTCTCTTGGACTGGGGAGCCCAGGGCTGGAGCCAGGCCTCCAGCTGGAGCCTGGGTGGGGCAGAAGAGAGGAGGAGGAGAACCTCCCTTGACCTGCTGGTCACTGATGGCAAAGAAGACCAGCTTTCTAGAAACCCTAATCTTTACAGCACAGTGTCTTTGATTAATAAAAATAATTCAAAAAAAAATCAGAAGTAACTCTCCAGGCTGCTGTAGCCTGACCAGAGTCTGCTACAGCAGATCCCTGTGCCTGCCAAAGAGGACAGAGCTGCCAATCTGTACTTTCATAACCTCCCACCCCAGTTTCTTTCATGCCACAGGCTCTTGCCTAAGCCCTAAATCTCTTATTTCAGCTGTTTATTTGGAGCTACTGAGAGTTTTGGTACAAAGATGCCACTGAGCCATTTTTGTTTCTTTGCTCAGTCCTGTCCTGCTGTTTAGAAAACAGGCTAAAAACCACCTGTCCTGCTTATGTTACCCAAACACTCCCTAGGATCTCACCTTTCTTATCATTTCTTTAGCACCAAATCCCTTGAGAACACATCTAAAGCATTCTTAGATCACTTCAAACACCCCTCAGACCAGCAGTTCTTTCTGACTGGGAGCCAGAATGGCCAGAAACAGCTTTTGGATGTAGACAAAGCCTGATCAATGCAGGTGGCACATATTCTGCAGACCACTTTGAAGAAGGGTCAGAGCAGTACCTGGGTGAAGCCTGGCTTCAATGACCACAACAGTTCATCTCCAGACATCCAGATACTGTAATACATCACCTGGAGCCACTGGATTGAAAGAGAGGCTTTGTCTTGCTGCTCCTTTGCAGCATTCTTGTTGCATCATTTTAGCTGGTGCTGACACTCACTTCCCACCCCATTCTCTAGTTTCCTACCTTGTTTTCCAACAAAGGCACAAAAGCCAGAGGTAAACACTAGGAATGAGATCACTTGGGATGGGAACACTCTGGGGAGAAAGAAGGTTTACAGATAGTTTGCAAATAGGAACTATGCAGGTGGTTGCATTTCAGAAATCCCTCCCTCAACAGATCTTTACAGAATCCCAGAATCCAGCAGGGTGGGGGTTGGAAGGGACCTCTGGAGATCATCCAGGCCAACCCCCTGCTCCAGCAGAGTCACCCACAGCAGCTTGCCCAGGGTCACCTCCAGCTGCCTTGGCAATCTCTCCACACAAGGAGACTCCACAGCCTCTCTGGGAAGCCTGGGCCAGGGCTCCAACACCCTCCCACCAAACAAGCTTCTCCCCCTGCTCAGCTGCAACCTCCTGGGCTCCACTTTGTGCCCAGTGCCCCTTGGCCTGGCCCTGGCTACCACTGAGCAGAGTCTGGCCCCAGCTTCTTGCCCCCAGCCTACAGCTCTTGCTCAGCGTGGAGCAGCTCCCCTCTGGGGCTGCTTTTCTCAGCTCCTCTCAGCCTTTCCTCCTGCCAGGGATTCTCCAGGTCCCTCAGCATCTCCCTAGCCTCCCATGGACTCTCTGCACTAGTTCCTTGGCTCTCTTGGACTGGGGAGCCCAGGGCTGGAGCCAGGCCTCCAGCTGTGGCCTGAGTGGGGCAGAGGAGAAGAGGAGGAGAACCTCCCCCTCCCCCTGCTGCTGATCACACTCCTCAATGCACCTCAGGATACCCCTGGCCTTCTTGCCTACAAGAGCACATTTTTGGCTCACAGGGAATTTGTTGTCCACCAGAACTCCCAAGATCCTTCTCCACAGACCTTAAACTGAAATCACCACCAATCACCCTGTGAGCCTCATCACATTTCCAAACAGCCCAGCTTTCCATGTGTATTTTACAGCTTTTGGAGCTTCCTTATTAGAAATAAATATAAGACTCTTTATTTATCAATTTATGACCCTCACAGATCAACATGAGACCTTTAGCATTCCACTCCCAGAGTCACCATATGCTCTCCAACATTTTAGGGTATCCCTCAGCTTGCAATCAATTTGTGCTCTAAGCCAAACCCACCCTTCTTGCCCTGTACAGACATTTTTAACCAGAACAAGGCAGTAATTTGAACACCAAGCTTGGCCCATGAAGTAAAAGCTGATGTTTCAATTAGCAAACTCCATCACCTCCTGACACAAGCTCTGTAACACAGCCCCAGGGGAAGGGTGCCTGGTGCCTCACAGTGGGGGGTGGGGAAGATGTTTTCATGGTTCCACCAATTTGAAGGCCAGAGCATGACTGAATTTCCCCTCCTGCCAGTAAATGCCATCCACAAGCTGAACCAGACACTCCAGAAGAGCAAACCCTCTGCTGGCCTGGCCAGCTGTAAAAGCAAAGGGACCAAGCAGGGGAATTTCTAGAGGTGGGAAGTGCTCTTTTCTGGTTGCTCCCTCATTACACTGGACAAGCCACCTCCCTCATAAAAGCACTTCTTGCTTCAACTCTGACCCACCCACACTAATTTTAGGTACAGCATCCTTGGATGTAAAGGAGAACTCTCAGTGCTTGCATTTTGGCTCTGTGATGCTACTGCAGTCAAGTGCTCCCTGATAAACTAAACAGACTTAGCTCTGAGCTTCCCCCTCTGTGTGGTTTTTTTCCTAGTCCTCAGACTATTTTGGTTTCTTCTCTTCCCCTACAACTTATCCAAGAGCTATTTCAAGCTGCTGAAATGGAAATCACACACCATCTTCCTGTAGGAAAGTCACAAGGCCCAAACACAGAAGTGAGATCTCTTCTAAATACTTTCTTGCTCCTAAGCCTAAACCAAAATATCCTGCATCTGTCCTTTTGCTACAGCATCGACCCTAGTGTTGGCACTAACCTGCACTGCTCACCACCTTTGAATCCCTTCCAGCATCACTACTCATCATCTAACTCTCTCCTTCTTCCACCTCCTTCTCTAAGCATGGCTTGCAACTCTTACCCCCAGCAGCACTGGCTGCCACCTACTTCCATCTCCTGGTTGAATACAGATCCAATGAAACACAAAAGTGCCAAGCCCAAGGTCCCAAGCCATCAGAACCACCTCATGGTGACACCTGCCCTCAATGAAGTAGGAGAAAGACATGGAGCTGGTGGAGCAGGGCCAGAGGAGGCCACAGAAATGATGGGAGGGCTAGAAGCCTTCTGCTGTGAGGAGAGGCTGAGAGAGTTGGGGTTGTTGAGGCTGGAGAAGAGAAGGCTCCAGGGAGACCTTCTGGTGGCTTTGCAGGACTTAAAGGGGACTACAGGAAAGCTGGGGAGAAACTTTTCAGCAGGAGCTGTTGTGACAGGCCAAGGGCTGATGGTTTGAAACTGCAAGAGAGAGATTGAGACTGGATCTAAGGAAGAAATGCTTTACACTGGCCTGCTCCTTGAGGTTCTTCCTCCCTGAGTGCAGGACCCTCCACCTGCCCCGGGTGCACTTCCTGAGGCTCCTCTCACCCATTTCTCCAGCCTGTCCACACCAGCTTATCCTTGGCTAAACTGTAACATGGTTTTAAGCCAAGAATGTGAGAGTCTGGGCCACATCACTTCACTCCTGTGTCTATACAGGACACTTGAAACAGCTTCAGTTCCAGAGAACAAGGACATGCTGCACTACTGGGGCCTTTAAGACAGGCACAGAGCTAAAAACCAGCACTGAGATAGAAATCAGCCACTTCTGGTCAGATACATGAGAGATAAAACAGTGCAGTCACTCTGAAAACAGGCAGGGTAAACTAAGGCAACCTTAGAAGGACTCAAACAACAATCAGAGTATGAAAATGAAGGTTAGAGCACACAGCCTTCCCTGCTGGGGCAACAAACATGTACACAGCAGAGATGTTTCATGGCCATTGGCCTAGATTAGCTCAATTTACTTTTGTTTTAGGCTAGTTCTTGTCATTTCCCTCTTTGTTGTGGTACTTGAGAACAAGATTCTGAGCTTTTGTTACTAATGTGGCTCACAGGCTCACTGTCACACAGGGATAAATTAGCCCTGGAAACAAAAACTTCTGAGACTCAATGCTGAAAGAGCAGCAGCTTTTCTGTCTTCCCTTCCTACTTTTAATTGGTTTTGTTTCTTTGCTTTTGTATCACAGAATCATTAAGGTTGGACAAGATCTTTAAGATGATCAAGTCCAACTGTCAATCTGTCATCACCATGGCCCTCAGCACCACATCTCCAGGGCTTCCCAACCCCTCCAGGGATGGGGACTTCACCACTGCCCTGGCCAGCCTGGGCCAATCCATAACCACTCTTTTAGTGAAGAAATTCTTCCTAATATCCAATCTAAACCTCCTCTGGTGCAACTTGAGGCTGTTTCCTTTTCTCCTCTCCCTTCTCCCTTGGCAGAAGAGCCCAAGCCCCAGCTGGCTCCAGCCTCCTCTCAGGGAGCTGCAGAGAGCCAGAAGGTCTCCNGCCCAGGAGGACAAGCCCTGGCCTAGGCCTGCTGCCACACTAGTGCTGCTCCAAGCCAGGATGCTCTTGGCCTTCTTGGCCACCTGGCCACTCTGCTGCCTCATCTTCAGCTGCTGGCCACAAATCCCCCAGGTCCTTTTCCTGGGGGCAGCTTTCCAGCCACTCTGCCCCGAGCCTGGAGCCTTCCTGGGGTGGTTGTGAGCCAAGGTCAGGAGCCAGCACTTGCCCCTGTTGAACCTCAGCCCCTTGGCCTAGCCAAGATCTCTCTGCAGAGCTTCCTACCCTGCAGCAGATCAACACTCCCACCCAACTTGGTGTCATCTGCAAACTTAGTGAGGGTGCAGCACTCAATCCCCTCCTCCAGATCATCAATAAAGATATTGAACAGAGCTGGCCCAAATCCTGAGCCCTGAGGGACACCACTGGTGACCAGTCACCAGCTGGAGTTAACTCCATTCACCACATCTCTCTGGGCTTGGCCACCAGCCAGTTCCTTACCCAACAGAAGAGTCCACCTCTCTAAACCATCAGCTGCAGCTTCTCCAGAAGTCTGTGGGACACAGTGAATTTGTGTGCTGTTCCTTGAAAGGAATCAGATCAGGGAGAAATCACCAGGGGTAACTAGACACAAATAACAAAAGAGATCTCCACAGCTATTTGTTTCAATCACACAAACCCAAAAAGAGCACCCAGGAACTGTGTCCCCATGGATTCAGGAACTTTTTGGGAAGGTTTAGTAGGCAGCCTCTGAGTCCCATAGATAAAGTCTCCCTTCTCCCAGGTTCTGCCTAATTTCTGTTGTTTCTTACTGGATTCAGGCTACTTGAAATGGATTAAAAAAGCCTGAGGGTTTGATCATCTCCCATGCTACTTCTCAATCTTATTGTCACCACTCTGGCAGGAAGCTGCTCCAATTAAAACCCATTTCCACTCTTGGTACCACATATAGACTCTGGATACTCCCCAATAATCTTCAGCTGGATTCTCCCATCCCATCCTAACAACAGCAAAAGATTTGCAGAGGCTCTTGGTCTCCAGCAAAGCATCCCCAATTTCATCTTGAGAACACATCTCAAGTCAAATTAACCTTGGGATTTGTTTCTTTCCACTCCCTCTTTGATAACCCCCAAGAGTACAACAAGATCCAGTCACCTCCCAGTGTCCACATTCTGGGGTCAGCAAAAGAAACTGCTAAACACTAAAAAAAAACCTCATGAAAAACAAACAAAATCACAGGGGGGTGTCCTGCTAGAAGTCCCAGAAGATGCCAGAAATTCTCTCTTAGCTTATTCTTCCCCTTCCAAATGATACTTTGCAAGGTTTCCTGTAGTTTACTTGATTTCCTGGGCATTTGACAAGGTTTTCTTGATCATTTGCAAGGTTGTCCTGGCCATCTGCAAGGTTGTCCTGGCCATCTGCAAGGATTTCTTGGCCATGGGCAAGGTTGTCCTGGTCATCTGCAAGGTTCTCCTTGGCCACTAGCAAGGTTTTCTTCTAGGTTCTTCTCCTGTCAGCTCAGTGTGTTGAATCAGATCTCCACACAGTCAGACCACCACCACCACAGAAGGTGTAGCAAGCTGGCTGGTCTCCCTGACCTCAAACACATCACACAAGCACACCCTGAGGATGCTGCTTCAGTTCCTGAAGCCAAATTTAAAGCCACAGAAGTAAATAAACTCAGAGAGCTGCCCAGGTGTGCTCACACCTTTCCTCTCTTCTCCTTGGCCTTTTCACACCAGGTGGAAACATAGCTGGGCAACTCCAAGCAGAAGGTGTTGGTATCCTGGTCCCACCAGTACCTCATGCAGTGATGCTCTCAGCACAAGGTAGGTCAGAGAGTGCAGGGGGAAGGAGGGCAGAGCTGCATCTTTCCCAGCACCAAGGACTTGCACCTGCCTAAATCAGCAACAAACCCAAGCTCTCAGCTCCTCTGATGCCTGTCTTACAGAGGGAAAACTTGGGGAAACATCACTTCTCTACCTCTAGAAGCACTGTGGTGTGAACTGCAGCTTGTAAGTGGCTCAGATGGTTGAAGAAGGAAGCCATAACAGGACTTCAGGTGTTTTTAGTATGGAGCTGAAATGCTGTATCATCAAAATACCATCTCCTGGTAGCTGGCTATCAGAAGAGCCTTTGGAGCATGCTGTGTTTTACAGCAGGAGGCAAGCAGGAGTCTTAGTTCAGAAATGGTATGTGCTGTATCAAGGGAAGGAACTAAAATGACTGCAAGACACCTCCAGAAAGCTCCTTGCACTCCAAGAACAGCATCAGGATCTCTGGATTTGGTGCCAGCACTTGAGGAATTTGCAGTCATGAAATACAAACATGAATCTGCTGCTGCTGAGATGATGCAGATGGCAGCAAAAGGTCCTTTTGTCCTCAAGTTTATTTTGCACTGCAAAATGTCTCAGAGTTTGAGGTTGAACCTTCCATCATCAATGAGCTTGGTTTACCATCAACAAGAACTGACAGTTAGCAATTTGGGTAGTGGCTGTTGCTTGAGAAGTTACACAGCTGCTGGTAAGAAAATGAGTACCTTTAGACTAGAGAGAAGGAAGCAATGTTTTCCACTGAGGGTGCTGAGCCCCTGGCCCAGGGTGCCCAGAGAGGTGGGAGATGTCCCACCCCTGGAACCATTGCAGCTCAGGTTGGTTGGGGCTGTGAGCAACCTGCTCTGGTTGCAGATGTCCCTGCTGACAGCAGGGATTGGACCAGATGACCCTGAAAGATCTTTTCCAACCCAAATCCTTCTGTGATGCTATAATTTCTGTCCCCTGGCTGCTACTGATTTACATTTTCCTTCCTATGGATGTCCCCCAGCCAGAAGCAACAGGAATGGGCATAGCTCAGCTGAGCTGAGTGCCCTCCCCCCACAGCAGCCCACACTCACACAGACCTGACACACTGATGACAAGCTCACAGTTGTCACCTCTGGACAGGCTCACCCAGAGCAGCTTGCCCAGGATCACCTCCAGATGGGCTGGGAATATCTCCAGGGATGGAGACTCCACCACCTCTCAGCATCACTCTCAAAGTCAAGAAGTTCCTCCTTGTATTTATGACTCTTCTTAAATCAGAACAAGTTATGAAGTTTGAAGACAAAGATGTCTTGCTTCCAGAACTGAACTGAGCCAAGTCCCTGTGGTCCTGTTTTCTCCTCACTCAGGACATCCCATGCTTCTGGTACCCTAGCAGCATCTCAGGAGGGCAGGTAGAAACCAAAGCCAGAGAATAAGGGATTGGTTCCCCCAGTGTCCCTCCCACTATCTTTTGGCTAATAAAAAAAAAGCAAGAAATAGGAAATAATAATGAAAAGATAAAATCCTAGGAAGGTCAGATAAAACCTAAAAGCACTGAAGGCACATCTGGCTTCCTCCAAAGAAAAGTCTGTGATCCATAAGCCCCATGGCTTACCCAGATAGCCAGAAAATCCTGATAACACCAAGAAAAACATCTTCCAGAATCAATGCCCTCCCCCTTCCTTCTCTGCCCCAGGAGAAAACTCTGCTGAAGTCCTCTCAGATTTAAAAACAAGATTGTTAAGGAAGCAAAGCCCAGCTAATCCTGCCTGCCAGCACAGTCCTGGGGAAAGAGGTCTCACAAGGAGATAAGATTCAAATCAAGAGTTTCACAGATCAAAGGCACCAGCCTGAATTGTAAAGCAGAAGGAGTTAAGACACCAGAAGAGTCTCTGCAGTGCTGATGTTCTACACTTTCTGCAAGAGCAATTCCCCTGTAAGCAGAATCATCTGGGGCCACTTCAAAATCCACACAAAACTTCAGATTCCATATAGGGCACAAGAGAGGAACCCAACCAGCTGACCATGAGCTCAAGGTCAACTCTCTTTTCATTCCTTCATGTGCTGGAGAAGGGAGGAAGTCCTTGCTGGGGCATCTCCCAGTGGTTTATTTCTCTCTCTTGGGAAGAACAGGCATCATCAACCCTTTCTGCCACATTCCACATGGGAAACTGAGGCAGTGCTTAGGCTTCTTGTGAACTAGAGGGAAATTGTGGGTATGGAAAGAACTGGATGGCAGCTTCCTGCAATCTGACCACCAGATCATCACTTATCAGGAACAATTTCTTCTCTGTTAAGGCATTGGCACAAGCTGAACAGAGAGGGTGGAGTCATCATCCCTGGAGAGGGTCAAAAACCATGTCCATGTGGTGCTGAGGGTCATACTTTAGTGGCATGGTGGTGGTGGGTCAATGGTTGGACCTGATGACCTTTGAGGTCTCTTCCAACCTTAATGATTCTGTGATTCCATGTTCACTACCAAAATACTGGCACAACAAAAAAGGCTGGAGATTTGGGCTCTCCAGCAGCAAGATCTCCCCTGAAATGAAGTCACAAGACTGAACCAGATTATGAATGGATCCAAAGAATCTCCACTAAAGACAATTTTGTTATGTGGAATTTTGGATAAAAAGCTTAAAACCAGCAATGCTGACCACAAAGTGGCCTAAAGAGATGTGAGTAAAACCAAACCAAACCAAAAAGACAACCCAAAACCTTCCCAGGGCCTTTAACACAAACACAGAACATCAAGCTTTATTTTGGTAGAACCACAGAACTGTCAGAGCTGGAAGGGACCTTCAAGATCAGCTAGTTCCAACCCCCCTGCCTGGCAGGGACACCTCCCACTAGATCAGGTTGCCCAGGGCCCCATCCAGCCTGGCCTTCAAAGCTTCCAGGGATGGAGCTTCCACAGCCTCTCTGGGCAACCTGTTCCAGTGTCTCCCCACCCTAACAGTGAAGAACTTCCTCCTAAGATCCAATCTCAATCTCCCCTCCTCTGGTTTCTATTCAGTCCCTCTAGTCCTTGAAGGGGAAGCTATGGAAGCTGCAGAGACCAGAAGAGAATCCCCACACTCTGGAGCCTACTGACAGCCAGAACCATCAGGGAAGTGCATGAGGAAAGCAGGAGAAAGCCAAGGAGAGGCAGAAAAACACCCATGGTGAAAGCCCCAGGAAAGCTCCGTGCCTCCGTGTGTGTGTGCACATGGATTCAGTGCTGGCAAGGGGAGAGAAACCAACCTTGGGATACTGAGCAAAATGATCTCCTGCTGTTTGCTTCAAAGCAGCCTGGGCAAAGAGGCTCTAGGAATCAGCAGGACTGCCTCTGAGAAATACCTGCCTGACATGGATTTCCTCTTTCAACACAGGATCATAAATATTGGCTAAGCAAAGCAAGAAAGAAGTAAGCCTGAAGAGCAAGGAGCAGCAACTCAGCACCAGCTGGAACTAAGCAGATGAGAAAAGATTTCAGGGATCCTAGAAAAGAACTAAAAAGGAAAGGCTAAGCCAGGCCTTGGCAATTTTTGCCTGGGGCCATGCCAGGCTTTTCCTTCCCCACGCTATGGCTCGAGGAGGCTAAGTGAAAGCGAGGGAGATGTGGCAGGGGCTGCCTCTGGAGCAGGGAGGAGCCTGCTAGTCAGTGGTGTCGCCTTGCTCCACAGGCCAGGAGCTTCTGCTGAGCGTGGAGCTCAGAGAGAGGCACAAACTGCAAACTTCTGCCTCTGGCAAAAGAGTGCCTCAAAATACCCATGCTATGAGCCCCACAGGCACAGAATCACAGAGCATTAGGGGTTGGAAGGGACCTCCGGAGATCATCTAGTCCAACCCCCCTGCTCCAGCAGGCTCACCCAGAGCAGCTTGCCCAGGATCATCTCCAGGTGGGTTTGGAATGTCTCCAGAGATGGAGACTCCACCACCTCTCTGGGCAGTCTGTTCCAGTGCACCACCACTCTCAAAGTCAAGAAGTTTCTCCTGATGTTTAGCTGGAATTTCCTCTGGTCCAGTCTGTGCCTGTTCCCTCTTCTCCTGTCCCTGAGCACCACTGAACAAAGCCAGGCCCCAGCCTCCTGGCACCCACCCAGGAAGTATTGATCAGCAATGAGAAGATCTCCCCTCAGTCTGCTCTCCTCCAGGCTACCCAGCCCTAGCTCTCCCAGCCTCTCCCCATCAGAGAGATGTTCAAATCCATTCATCATTTTTGTAGCCCTTTTCTGTGCCCTCTCCAGAAGTTCCCTCTCCTCCTAGAACAGAGGAGATGAGAACTCGACACATCTACAGTCCACATGACATCCACAGGTTGATGATCCCCAAGCTAAAACCAGCATCCAGTAGTAGATGCAAGAGAAGGCAACAAAAGAAAGGGTTGCTGAACTGAACAAGGCTGCATGACTGATGAGAATATCTGGATTGGAGTGATGGAATGATATTGCAGGGAACAGAGAGAGCATGAATTGCAGAGCCAGCATCTTTCCAACTAATAAGACACCTTCCCAGATGAAACTGCTGATGCATCCAGGAAAGGCATAAGCTAAACACAAAGAGAAGGACACTTAGAAGGGCAAATGAGGTTCAAAGTCAGACAAGAGCATCCAGAAAGAAAACACATTTTCTGTTGCTATCTGTGGGTGCAAGGAGCCTGAGTAACAAGCAGGAACAAATAAAATCCTAACTGCCAATGAGAAGAAAAATCTATTTGGTGCCATGAGTGTGTGAGTGGACTTTAAAATCAGGTTTGGCTGTGTTCAGGTATGAAAGGGAAGAGGTAGCTGCAGCACATCCCCAGAAAGAGGAGGATACAAAGCCTCACCCCTCTGACAGCTATCAGTACCACAGAAGAACTGAATTGGCAGTAACTTGGTGGGTTTTAATGGCTGAAGCCCAGGAGATGGCTCTGGGAAGCACCAAGACAGGGAGCAGGGTACATGACTCCACAAGCACATGAAGAAGGAAGGGGGGGAAAAGATGTGGGGTTACAGAGGACACAGGAGGGGTACTCAAAATCTCATGCAGCAAGGAGATGGGTTTCCCAAAATGCTAGGTGACAACTGATAACCCAAAATAACTCTTTTGGGCTTGATTACAATGGTAATCACTAGCCTGGAAGTCTTGAGAGCAGAGAGCAAGAAGAGACTCACATTTAGATCTATCTAACTCCAGTCATTCAATCAAGGCTGCAAAATGATTTAAATAATTGATTTGAATGTGGATGACATTTGTGCCTTTAGTGATCATCATGAAATAGCAACAGCAGGAAAAGAGGCATCACTTCAGAGGCTGATTTTCTTCACAAATCTAACTTAGCAGAGGAGAAATTAAGGAATTTGCATAGAGATGATCCACTTCTAGTCACTCCCAAAGATTCCAAGTGCTTTGGGGATCAGAAAGGAAATAGCTCCAAGAAGAGAGTTTGGAAAAGCTTCTCAAGCACATGAAGAGCTGTAAACTCCCCTAGCAATCAGGGAGAAGAGAGCAGAAAAATCATTAAGCAACTTGTATGAAAGCAGAAAGAAAAGAAAAAGAAGCCAAACATGGATGTATCAAGATCAAACTGTGTCAAAGCAAAATAGCCTGGTGGAAGTTAATAGAGACAAGCACAAGAGCAGCATGGGCTGAGCAGGTGGAGACTGGCCACCAAAGAACCTGGAGGGCAGATTGGATCAAAAACTAATCCAAGCCAACAAGAGACTAGATTTGCAAAGAAGAAAAATAAAGGGCATTTCAGGTTGTTTTTAATAGAGTGTCCTGTGGAAAAGTGATTTCATTTTAGACAATGCTGCCCCAGTACTGCGTCCCTGTAGGACAGAAATAAACACATCAGAGAACAGAGGGGAAATAAGAGAGAGGTTTGGGAACCAGGAGAAGAGATTAAAGGACATGTTCAGCCTAGAGGAAAGCAAGCTGAAGGAGAATGTAACATGGTCCCATCAGTGACAAGAGAGACAACAGGGCTGGCTTATCCTGAAGGAAAGCATCTTCATCTGCCAGAGAAATAAGAGATGGGGAAAGCTTTTAACTAAGCTGCTTAATCACCACTACCTGCTACCTAAAGAGGCTCCTCAGCTGGAAAGAGATTTGTCAGAGATGCTCTAGAGACACTTTAGCTTGCCTCAAGGAAGGGATGGACTGGACAGTCTCCTGACTTCTCTACCAGCTCTGCAAAGGTGCCTCAGAGGACCAGGTTGTTGAGCCTGAGAGTCTCCAAAGAGCCCTCCAAAGAGCCCTCCAAAGAGCCCTCCAAAGACACCTCCTCCATTTCTGAGCCCCTCAGGCTTCATTTTCAATAGTTTTATTTTGAATGCAGCAGAAAATTCAGAAAGCAAAACATTTCTACCATGACATCAGGAGAGGGCAAAAAGATGCCTCATGTAATGATCAATCATAGAATGTTCTGGGTTGGCAGTGACCTTTAAGGGTCATCTAGTCCAACTCCAGAGGCAGACATCAGCTCTGGATAGAATAAGGAGAAATCCAATCAAGACTTGATCTAGACTTAAAAAGGACAGGAACAACATTCATGACAGTCAACCCAAAAATAGGCCTTGTCAAACAAAGCTGATTTCCTCCTCAGATGAGATTCAAAAATCAAGATAGATTTTTTCAGTCTGGAGAAGAGAAGGTTCTGAGGAGACCTTCTGGTGGCCTTCCAGTATCTGCAGGGGCTACAAGAAAGCTGGGGAGGGACTTTTTAGGAGGTCAGACAGTGATAGGACTAGAGGGACTGAATAGAAACCAGAGGAGGGGAGATGGAGATTGGATCTTAGGAGGAAGTTCTTCACTGTTAGGGTGGGGAGACACTGGAACAGGTTGCCCAGAGAGGCTGTGGAAGCTCCATCCCTGGAAGCTTTGAAGGCCAGGCTGGATGGGATCTGGGCAACCTGATCTAGTGGGAGGTGTCCCTGCCAGGCAGGGGGGTTGGAACTAGCTGATCTTTCAGGTCCCTTCCAACTCTGACAGTTCTGTGATTCCATGGGAGCAGTAACTGCTGCAATGTAACAGGTAAACTTCTCTTGAGCCTGACATCTTGATTAACAAATTACCACTCCACTGGGGCAACAGAGCACACTGAATGGATTGAGAGTTGGCCAGCTGACAGATGACTGAACACAGCCATCCAGAGACAATCACCATCACCAAAGTGAGCTGCTGCAGGGTTCTGCTAGGCTTGGGACAGAGCCTGGTACCATTCAGGAGGTCTACTAGAGACCTGGAAATCCATAGAATCACAGGCAGGAGCTGTGAATGGGCATCTGGATGATAGATGAAGAGGACAGGACAGTGATTCAGCTTGCAAAGACCACTCAGAGTAGATTCCCACACAAGCAAACCCAAGGTACTACACTCAGAAAGAAAGCCAGAGACCCTGAAACACCACCTCAGGGGCTGCCAGGCACCAAACTGCCCCAGACTTCCCAGCTTGATGCCACATGTTTAACTTTACCCAACATAAAAGCTGCCAAGGACACTCAGTTATGAAATTGGAACTTCCCTCCAAAGAGAAAAGTTATCAGATATCAAGAGTTTTCCATTTAGACAAGGAAAGGCTTTTAGAAGCAATAGTTGGGAACAAATTCAAACCAAACCTCATTTTTCTAACCACAGAGGGTAATTAATTGCTGCAAATAAATCAAAAGAAGTGGTAGACTCTTCATGACATGAGGTCTTCAAACTAAGACTGACTGTCCTGGTAGAAAGCAGCCTCCACTGGACTCTCCAGTAGAGTTCCTTGTCTCTCATGAACTGGGGAGCCCCAAATTGGACACAACATCCCAGCTGGGGCAGAGTAGAGTGGCAGGAGAACCTCCCTCAACCTGCTGGTCCTGTTGGATCATCTCCAACTCTGTCTTGTCAATAGTACAAAACAAGGTGTCTTTTATGCAATATATATATACACACACACATACAGAATGCCATTAAGTCCAAAATCTTGCACTGAACAGGATGATTCACAGAACACAAACAGATTTGTCTGTTGGGACTGCACTGATTTGGAGATGTTTGGTAGAAATAACCACAGAAACCCCATTGTCCATCAGAAAAGGAAGCTGCCATCACTAACAAATCCAACTATAAAGAACTGAAAGGAAAATGGGGACAAAGCAAACCATGCACCAAAACCTCATCCCTTCTCAAGTGGAGAGAGTAGGGTATCTAATGCCAAAGAAAGGAAAGAAAACCCAAACACTGAGCTTTCATTCCTGGCAGATAAAAGAGTTTGATGCCATAAAAGAGCCAGATCTTTCTGATTAAGTTCAACAGCAAATTAGAAGCAAGATAAAAAAACCCCAAGGCCTGCAGAACCTGAGATGTTCTGCTCTGTTTGAACTCCTGCTGCAGTCTGCAATCTCTACCCATTTCATCAAGGAATCAGACATGCCTAGCAGGCATGATGGCATCTCTGCTTTTTTGTGCCAGTTTAGTACTTTTGCTCTTCTAAAATACTCTCAGCTTGTCTTCAATAATCCTCCCAAATCTCTAACCCTTGCTAAAGACAAGGAAGGCAAAAATGTTCAGCCTCCAACTACACTTCAGCATTAATCTTCCTATTGAGAAAGTTAGTGTTACAAAAGCTCTGATAAACCCCACTTCTTCTGCTCTGCCTTTTAATCTGCTCACCTTCCAGTCTTCCACACTCAAGGAGAGGAAGGGAAGAGAGGGAAAAGTACAACCAAACACAAACAAGCACGAGTGTATCCTGGGGTGCAGGAAGAAGAGGGTCAGCAGCAGGTGGAGGGAGGTTCTCCTCCTCCTCTCCTCTGCTCCACTCAGGCCACAGCTGGAGTCCTGGCTGCAGTTCTGGGCTCCCCAGTTGCAGAGAGCCAGGGAACTAGTGGAGAGAGTCCATGGGAGGCTAGGGAGATGCTGAGGGACCTGCAGCATCTGTGGCAGAAGGAAAGGCTGAGAGCCCTGGGGCTGCTGAGCCTGGAGAAGAGCAGCCCCAGAGGGGAGCTGCTGAATGCTGAGCAAGAGCTGCAGGCTGGGGGCAAGAGGCTGGGGCCAGACTCTGCTCACTGGTGCCCAGGGCCGGGCCAAGGGGCACTGGGCACAAACTGGAAGCCAGGAGGTGCCACCTGAGCAGGAGGAGAAGCTTGTTTGTTGTGAGGGTGTTGGAGCCCTGGCCCAGGCTTTGCAGAGAGGCTGTGGAGTCTCCCTGTGTGGAGAGATTGCCAAGGCAGCTGGAGGTGACCCTGGGCAAGCTGCTGTGGGTGAGCCTGCTGGAGCAGGGGGTTGGCCTGGGTGATCTCCAGAGGTCCCTTCCAACCCCTACCCCAGGAATGCAGGTTTTTCAGGTTTTCCAGCTAATGGTTTGCTGGACACTATCAACAGGAACATATTTTTTCCTCCTGAAAAGCACACAGTCACTTGAAATTCCTTTGCAGTGCTCCAGGTTTTCAGCACATCCATAGTAAACAAAACTCAGAGGAACATTTAAAAATGATTCACATCCCACTCACACTGGGAGGAAACCAAAGCTTCTCCATCATCCTCAACAGAACCTCATTCCTTGAGAAATAAAGTATTATGCCATGAATATCAGCAGCATCATCACTTCCCTACAGGGCTCCAAGAGGAACAAGGAAAGAAATAGGTTTCCTTCAACACAAGCATGATGAACTGTGTCATCTGCTTTCAGCCTGAGAGGCAGTGAGAAAGAGACTGGGGAAAAAGAGATAAATAACAAAATATTTGAGTGAAGACATATTTTAAAACACCTATCTGGAAATGATGTTGGTATTCATGGGGGGGTGGTTTTTTGGAGCACTTGTCTGGTTCTCAAAAGCTGCTTCATAATAAGAGCTTCCCCAGCTGCCAGAGGATCTGCAAGTGTTGGCTATATCTTAAGAGCTGGATCTGCCCTGGCTGGGATCTTAACTGTGGGTCTGGGATCCTTGCTTCAGGTGCCTATCACAATGCACACTTGCCTCTCAGCAAAAGAAACCCCTGAAAACTCCCAGCTCTTCCTGTTCCTATTGATTCCAACCCACAAGTAAATCAACAGTCAATCTCAGGGCAAGATTATTCACCCCACAGAGAAAAGCAGCCACAGACCAGAGCACACCAGAAAATACATATCTTATGTATCACTGAATCACAGATGGGTTTGGGTTGGAAGGAACCTTCCAAGGTCATCTAGTCCAACCCCTGCAGTCAGCAGGGACATCTGCAACCAGAGCAGGTTGCTCACAGCCCCAACCAACCTGAGCTGGGATGGTTCCAGGGATGGGACATCTCCCACCTCTCTGGGCATCCTGGGCTAGGCTCTCGCCACCCTCAGCATAGAAAACTTCCTTCTCTCCAGTCTCAATCTCCCTCTTTTAGTTTCAAACCTTCAGCCCTTGTTCTGTCCCAACAGGTCCTGCTAAAAAGCCTGTCCCCATCATGAATTACTGGTGGGCAGGTAGCCAGTGTGATCACATCATCCTCAGCTCCTCAAGAAACTGGCTTTACACAAACAGGCATCAACAAAGCATTGCCACTGACCTCCTCCTTCCATATTTAGCAGTGTCAAGGTTTTGAACTCCAAATTAGGAGCATTCAGTTCTGAGTGGAAGGAACAAGTAGGTAACACAACTGAGACACCTCTGGAGAGCTGCTGCCCTTGGACTGGCAGGCAGCTGAGACACACTGAAAGATTTCTGGAGAATTTATTCCCAGTTCTTAGGAGTGACAGATTAAGAGCCAATATTTTTTCAGTCAAAGAGTTGAAAGACCATCAGCAGGCAAAAACTGGAGAGGTGGCTTTTATTTATTGGCACTGAGACAAAAACCTTCCTCTGGTTCTTGAAGAGATGGACAATGATGTACAAGTAACATCAGGCAGGACTAAACAATTCACATTGGAAATGAGCAATTACTCTGCTCTGGGGAGAGCTCAGCTGCAGTGCTGGGGCCAGCTCTGGAGTCCTCAGCACAGCAGAGACATGGAGCTGGTGGAGCAGGGCCAGAGGAGGCCACAGACATGATGGGAGGGCTGGAAGCCTTCTGCTGTGAGAAGAGGCTGAGAGAGTTGGGGTTGTTGAGGCTGGAGAAGGGAAGGCTCCAGGGAGACCATCTGGTGGCCTTGCAGGACTTCAAGGGGCCTACAGGAAAGATGATGAGGGACTCATTATCAGGGAGTGTAGTGATAGGAAGAGAAGTAATGCTTCCAAACTGAAAGAGGGCAGATTCAGATCAGATATTAAGAAGAAATTCTTTATGCTGAGGGTGGTGAGACCCTAGCCCAGGTTGTCCAGAGGTGGTAGATGCCCCATCCCTGGAAATGTTCAAGGCCAGTTTGGGTGGGGCTCTGGGCAGCCTGATCTAGTTGAAGGTGTCCCTGCCCATGGCAGGAGGTTAGAACCAGATGATCTTTAGGGTCCCTTCCAACTCAAACCATGCCATGATTCTAATTAACACTTTTCTCATTCAATCACTTTGGATTGAGTCTTTCTATGATGACTTAATGGATTTTAAGCAGCAAAGTTGAGTCTAATTGCTGAGAGAGATCACAGTAGATTAATGAATGAGACCAATGTGACCAGTTATGAACCTCTCCTTCTCAGCCAGCTCCTTCTCAGACATATGATCTCACCCACAAATAAATCAAAGACAGCAAAGTACAAAAACCACCTCATTTGCACTTGGGAAATGCTGAAATAGTCACCCCTTGATGCTCTGGAGAGCATCTGCTCTGGGGAGACCTCACCTGCAGGGCCAGGCCAGCTCTGGATTCCTCGGCACATCAGAGACATGGACCTGGTGGAGTGGGTCCAAAGGAGGCCACAGAAATGAGAGGGCTGGAAGCCTTCTGCTGTGAGGAGAGGCTGAGAGAGTCAGGGTTCTCTAGGGGATGCTTCAACCTCTTCTTTGTGGCACCAGAGCTGGGAGGAGACTGGCAAGGACGTGACACGTCTCTTGTCTCCTGACAAGGGTCAGCCCCAGCACCTCCAGGGTGTGGGGAGACAGTGTTGGACTATCCACAGCTGCCTGAGGAGAAGCCAGCTGAGGTGATCCCCATCCAGCCACAGCAGGGGAGCTCATTTGGGACTGAAGTGCCACGGTTTAAGGAGAGCCTTTATGAATTGCAGAGGAAACAGAAAGTACAGAGAGCACTTGTGCTGCGGAAAGGGAAATCAGGGGCCTCTGCAGATACAATCAAGCCCAAAAGGCATGACTGGAAGACAAATGAAGATCATAATCCAGCCTGAAGGAAAGAGTGAGCTCAGAAAGGAGGACAGAAAAGTTGTATTTCCCTTCTGACAGCCTCATCAACTGCTACCAACCACCTGAGAGCTGGAAACGGGCAGAGAGTTCCTGCCTGGGAACAGGGAGGTTTTAACAGCAGAGGATCAAGGGCTGAAAGGCTCCTCTGCCCCAGGCAGCAGCAGGAAAAAACCACCTGGCTTTAAAGTAACACTGAATTATGTTCATGCCCCTGTTGCTGGCAGGACTTGGTGCCCCAAGGGCTCCATCCCAGCTGCAAATATCCCACCTCTCAGAGAAGGAGCTGGGTGTCCCAGCAGTCCCCTCTGAGAGCCTCCCCAAAGTAGCCCCCACCTGGATTCAACACCTGCTCTCCTTGCCTAAAGCAGCTGCATTTCCACCTACCCTACCCATCCAAACCGAGGTTCACAAGCTCTCCCAGCCAGATCAGCTAATTGGACCCAATGTCATTATCATGGTAATTACTGAAGGGACTGAAGGCCTTTGGCTGCTCCACAGCCTGAGGAATGTTCTCAGAAGCACCAAGAGCAGCATCACCTCTCCTCCTTGTGCTGGGGAGCACACAAACCTGCCAAGAAGGGGTTTCAAACCTCCTAAATAGTTCACCTACTGCAATGCAGACCTCTCACTGAACTGCACAGATGAGTATCACCCAAGACCTGAAAGGATCTCTACAGCATGTTCCCCCTCTACCACCCTATCCCCTCCTGATTTCCCAGTCATTTGGATGCAATATGGGGGTGTGGTTTAGTTTCTCACTCCAAGCAATACTTCCATTACTGAACCAATTCAAAACACCTCCATGGCACACAGGCATTTTGCTTCCTATCCCTTTGTTCCAAAGGAGAAGGAATATCTCTCTCTATATACATACAGGTATATATATATATATATATACACTCCTAGATATAGCTCTATATATACATATACATATATATATATATATCCAAAAATGGGTGTCTATACTAACAGCCAGCAATTTGAACCAACTAAAGAATACACAACCAAACCAAAAAGTCCATCTGAACAATATTACCTGAAACACTTCACACACACTCCCTAAAAACAAAAGGCCACTGCAAACACATCAGTTGGGAGAAAGATTCCTTCTGGAAAAGGTAAAACATTTCCTTGCATTGCAAATCAAAGACAAAGTTAAGGCACATAAGGAGGGAAATCAATCTTTGGAACCTCCAGAACAAAAGTCACTTCTATTCAATAGAGATTTCATCCCAAAATTACATTGCTAATGGATATCAAGTCCTTTTAGTGACTACATACCTTGAGCAAGAAGAAACATTCAGACCATAATTGTGGGTTGGGGTTTTTTTCTAACATCCTCAGCCAGCAAGGTGAAAAGAATCCATGAAAGAGTTCAAAATGCAACCCCAAAATCAGAAGGAAAAAGAAAGAAAGAAAATAAATCAGCAAGTATTTGGTATCCTAGTCCTAATTTCCTCTTTCTTTCCATTGCTCAACATCTCTCCTCAATTTGAGTTCTAATCACCAACCACTTCCCAGTTAACATTTCATGATATAATGTGGTTGATGCAATCAAGTCCAGCAAAATGTTTCCCTAAAGATGTTTCCATCAGTCACATTCCTGCAAGGGAAAAAAAACAAAACCCAAGGAACCCTTTAGCTTCCTCCATGGCTATTTAACAGCAAGACTCAACAGACCACTGCAGTTTAAATCATATTTGGATGAAAACATACAGAGAATCACTTGAGGTTTCTTTCTGGTTAGTACAACATGGCTTTGTCCAGGAGAAGGGGGAGGAAAAAAAACCTTCAACCTGCTCATTTTTCTCCATTTGACAGTATTCAGCCCTGAATGAATGCCTCTGGAATGAAATCCAGCCCATGGAAATACAAGCCATAACCTGAAAGCTTAGCACCACGATGGGGGGATTTCCTCCCCCCCCCACCCCAATCCAACATTTTCTTTTGATAATGAATATTTATTTCATTTCCATACTTCAAGGCTCCTCTGCTAGCTATAAAGGACTGAAGCTAAGCACCTTCATGGCATTATGAACCCACAATATAGCAATGGACTTCACTGCCCTGAAAACCACAATGCCAATAACAAAGTATTCAAGCAATTACCAAAAGGAAAACACAACCAAAAAAGCAAATAATCAACTCTTCCATAAAACCAAAAAGAACAGATATTTGATAGAGACAGGAAAAGGAGCACACCACCTTACATTTCACAACCTCACACTCTCTGCCGCCAGCTGAACAGACCTTGCATGCTGACATCTCTTCCCCACACTGAACCCCATTTTTAAGCCCCCCCTCCAAAAGAGGAGTGGGACTGGGGAGTGAGAGCCAACAACTCAGCCCTTCCTATCCCATAAAGTTGCTGCCAGGCTCCTTAATATTCCCTTATACTGCTCCTGCCGTCATCCCCACGTGCCCCTCTTGGTATCTTCAGTGGGTACCACCAGGAAACGGTGGGTGGCATCCCCCATCTCGAGGGTGCCCCCCACATCCTCAACCCCTTCCCCACACACATCCAGGGACATCTCCTGTGGGCTGAGAGCTTGGACACGCAGAAGAAAAAAATCCCCCGTGAGCTCGGTCACTCCATTTCCCTTCCTCCACGCCAAGAGAAGGTGAAACTTGGCTTGGACCCGGCGATGGTGGCTCCTTGCTGGGCTCTCCCTGGACCCAAGCACCCCAAAAGGAGGCTCTTGAGGTGACCCAAGCAGCCCACGACGACCTCCTGACCATCACTCTGGTCTCCACACCAAGACCTGAGAGAGGGCATCGAACCCACTCATTCTCTGTGGGGCTGAAGGCAAATCCCACCACCAAGGCTTGGGGGGACAACAGGCTTCAGGGTGGGGGGCAACAGGCTTCAGAGTGGGGGGAGGCAACAGGATCTAGGGGTGGGTAACAGGCTCTAGGCGGGGGCAACAGGGTCTGAGGTGGCAACGGGGTCTGGGGGGCGGCAGGAAGCTCGCGGGCGGGTAACAAGTTCNGTACCCCCTCCTCCCGCTGCCTACTCCGCGGCTCCTGCCTCTGCCCGCAGCCGCCAGCCGGTGGGGGAGGGGGCGGCGGCGGCGGCGGCGGGCGGTAAGGGAGAGGGAGGGGAGGGGGGAGTACCACCAGCGGGACCGTTACGGGCACCGCCAGAACTACCGCTCCCAATATGCATTGCGCGAGGCTCCCGCGTCTCAACATGGGTCGCGCGTCGCGGGGCATGATGGTAAATGTAGTCCCGATGGCGGGCCGAGAAGGGAGAGAGGGCCCGGGCGGGCGCGGGACATGCTGGGAAGGATAAGGACCGGCGCGTGGCATGATGGGAGATGTAGTGCGGCTGGGGCCGGAATGCGCAAAGCACGATGGGAGTTGTAGTGCGGCTGGGCCTTTGGACGCAAAGCATGACGGGGGTTGTGGTGCGGTTGGGCCGTGCCCGCGCGAAGCGTGATGGGAGTGGCGGTCCGCGCGGGGCATAACGGGAGTTGCAGTTAGGCTGCGCGGGCTGAGGGGAGCGAGCAGGCCTCGGCGGGAACTGCTCAGAGCCTGGTACCGCCTGCGGCAGCAGGATACCGACCGCGCACAGGAGACCGCAGGGCAGCGGCATAATAGCCGCTAGGCCCGCGGTAGGGGAGGAGGGGAGAGCCTAGGAGCATGGCTTTGCTTCGCCCTCTTTCTTCCTTCACCTCCTACCGTTGTGGCCTGGTGTTGCCTGGTCCCCTCACTTCACACCCCAAAGCTTACAGAATCCCAGCATGGTTGGAAGGGACCTCTGGAGATCGTCCGGTCCAAGCCCCCAGCTCCAGCAGGGTCACCCACAGCAGCTTGCCCAGGGTCACCTCCAGCTGCCTTGGCAATCTCTCCACACAAGGAGACTCCACAGCCTCTTTGCAAAGCCTGGGCCAGGGCTCCAACACCCTCCCACCAAACAAGCTTCTCCTCCTGCTTAGGTAAAACTTCCTGGGTCTGGTTTGTGCCCAGTGCCCCTTGGCCTGTCCCTGGCCACCACTGAGCAGAGTCTTGCCCCAGCCTCTTGCCCCCAGCCTGCAGCTCTCGCTCAGCATGGAGCATCTCCCCTCTGGGGCTGCTCTTCTCCAGGCTCAGCAGCCCCAGGGCTCTCAGCCTTTCCTCCTGCCACAGATGCTCCAGGTCCCTCAGCATCTTCACAGCCCCCCCTGTACTCTCTCAAAGCAAATAAGTCGTTCCTTACCTCACCCCCTTTCCTGCCAACAGCCTATTCTGTTCTTTCCCACCCCAAAAAAATCCCTCCCTGCTCACCCTCTCTGACACTAGCACAAACTCCAGCCTGCTCCTCGTCACTTCCCTACTTCCCTTTGCTCCATGTTCTGGAAGGGCAGTCAACCCCTCAATATTTGGGGAAGGCTGATATTGGCTTCCCATGGGCCCAGGAAGGAAAAAAGCCCTTCACCAGGAATGCAAACAAGTGCTTTAATTTCTAATGCAGGAAACTTTTCATGTAGAAAAAGTTTTATTGGTGTCATGGACAGTTGGGATCGAGTGCAACCTCAGCAAGCTTGCCAACATGTAGTGTCCTGGACATGCTGAAGGGAAAGGATGCCATCCAAAAGGTACCTGGCCAAGGTTCAGAAGTGTGTCCATGAGAAAGAACCTCATGAGGGTTAACAAAGCCAAGGTCATGCACCTGGGTCAGGGAAATTCTTGGTATCAATTCAGGCTGGGGATGAAGGGCTGGAGAGCAGCCCTGAGGAGAAGGGCTTGGGGGTACTGGTGGGGAGAGGCTGGAGCTCAGCTGGCAATGTGTGCTCAGAGCCCAGGAGCCAACCCTGGCCTGGGCTGCAGCCCCACCAGTGTGGGCAGCAGGACAGGGAGGGGATTGTGCCTCTGCTCTGCTCTGGGGAGAGCTCAGCTGCAGTGCTGGGGCCAGCTCTGGAGTCCTCAGCACAGCAGAGACATGGAGCTGGTGGAGCAGGGCCAGAGGAGGCCCCAGACATGATGGGAGGGCTGGAAGCCTCCTGCTGTGAGGAGAGGCTGAGAGAGTTGGCGTTGTTGAGGATGGAGCAGGGAAGGTTCCAGGGAGACCTTCTGGAGGCCTTGCAGGACTTAAAGGGACCTAGAAGAAAGCTGGGGAGACACTTTCTATCAGGACCTGTTGTGCCAGGCCAAGGGCTGATGGTTTGAAACTAAAAGAGAGAGATTAAACTGCATATAAGGAAGAAATGGAGAATGATGAGGATGGTGAGAGCCTGTCCCAGGGTACCCAGAGAGGTGGGAGATGTCCCATCCCTGGAACCATTGCAGATCAGGCTGTCTGGGGCTCTGAGCCACCTGCTCTGGTTGCAGATGTCCCTGCTGACTGCAGGGGCTTGGACTAGATGACCTTGGAAGGTTCTATCTAACCCAAGGCCTTCTGTGATTCCATGGAAAGCTGCCCCCATTCCTTTGCATTCCTCTGGGGAATAAAATGATGCTGGTGCAGGATTTGTGGGGCTTGCTTGAGTTCCTTTTCCAGATTGGGTTTGTTGTTTGTTTTCCTGTAAAGTTTGGGACACCCTCGGTGTAAACTGAGCTGAGGAGCCAGGAGCTTCTTTCCAGCTGGCAAAGCTGTGCAGGTGGAAGAAAGGAGAGGATGTGATGTGGGAACAGACTCAGCCCTTTGCCCAGAGGAGCTGTATTACAGATTTTTTTCCCCCCATTTTCTGGAGCTGCTTGGTAAATAGATGGACTTTGAAACTTGCAGTGTGCTCTCCCTCCAGCTGGCCTCTGTCCATGTCTCCCCTGGGTGGCTGTTCCAGGGAGAAGCTGTCACAGAGTAAGTGGCTCAGTGCCTGGTGGAGATCTCCCCCAGCCTAGCCCAAACATTGTGTTTTCAGGATGAAACAAAGGATTTTTGGCTGTCTTCCCACAATGGAGGAAACCAGCATCTCCCATGGGGAGTCTCCCCTGCCTGCTGCTGCTGTGGAGGCAGATGGGCAGAAGCTCTGGGGCTTCAGCCCCTGCTGTCCCTCTGCTTGGATCCAGGGTGAGGACACCCCAACATGAGCTCTTTCTCTTCCCAGCACACATCTGCCCTTGGGACAGGACTGTCCCTGGCTCTCAGGGGGGATCAAGCTCCCATCCCAGCTGGAGAAACCTTTTTCCATAACAGCATTGGCCAGCCCTGTGGCTGAGGTGTCACTTTGGTGTCCCTTTGGTGTCATGGGAGTTTTTCATGTCCTTTCCTAGAACCAGGGAGTGGGTTGGGTTGGGAGGGACCTTACAGATCACCTGGTCCAACTCCCCCTGCTAGAGGCAGGGACAGCTTCCACTAACCCAGGTTGCTCAGAGCCTCATCCAACATGACCATCAACACTTCCAGGCTTGAGGCATCCACACCTTCTCTGAACCACCTGTGCTAGACTCTCACCACCCTTTCAGGAAAGAATTTAGTCCAAATAGCTAATCTAAATCTCCTCTCTTCCAGTTTGAAACCACCAGCCCTTGTCTAATCACTACACTCCCTGAGTTGAGGTTTGCTCCTTGAGGGTTTCCCTCTATTCCTTCTTGGAATACTCTTGATGTCTTCCCTGCCAGCTGACCATGAGCTGCAGCCAAGCAGAAGCCATCAGCACAGTGCTAGAGATTTTCAAACCCATGAAAATGTGCTGCCACTTTAACCAGAGCATCTATTTATTTCACTCAGTGATGTGTCCCTTTGCTGTCAAGGAGACAAATTACTCCAGTCTGTGGCAGAGCTCATGACAACACCATGGAAAAGCTCTGAGAACAATTTATAGCCAACAGTGGACACACCATTTACCTCTGAAGGGGAAGCATGGTAGGGGCTGGAAGGGACCCCTGGAGATCATCCAGCCCAACCCCCTGCTCCAGCAGGGTCACCCACAGCAGCTTGCCCAGGGTCACCTCCAGCTGCCTTGGCAATCTCTCCACACAAGAAGACTCCACAGCTTCTCTGGGCAGCCTGGGCCAGGGCTCCAACACCCTCAACACTAAACAAGGTTCTCCTCCTGCTCAGCTGCAACCTCCTGGGTTCCAGTTTGAGCCCAGTGCCCCTTGACCTGGCCCTGGCCACCACTGAGCAGAGTCTGGCCCCAGCCTCTTGCCCCCAGCCTGCAGCTCTTGCTCAGCATGGAGCAGCTCCCCTCTGGGGCTGCTCTTCTCAAGGCTAAGCAAACCCAGTTCCCTCAGCTGCTCCTCACAAGCCTTGTGCTCTAGACCCTTCCCCACCTTCCTTGCCCTTCTCTGCCCACACTCCAGCACCTCCATGGCCTTCTGGCAGTCAGGAGCCCGAAAAGGAGCCCAGGGTTGGAGCTGTGGCCTCCCCAGTGCCCAGCCCAGGAGGACAAGCCCTGCCCTAGCCCTGCTGCCACACTAATGCTGCTCCAAGCCAGGATGCCCTTGGCCTTCTTGCCCCCCTGGCCACTCTGCTGCCTCATCTTCAGCTGCTGGCCACCAACCTCCCAGGTCCTTTTCCTGGGGGCAGCTTTCCAGCCCCTCTGCCCGAAGCTGGTGGGGATGCTCCTGCCGAGCCGCTCCCGCCCCCGCCGGTACCGGACTACAGCTCCCGGCGAGCCGTGCGGGCAGGCAGGGACGGGAGGGCAGCGGGAGCAGAGCGCAGAGCTGTCCGCAGCCGCGACCTGCCGCCTCCGCCTCCATCGGTGAGGGATGTGGGGGGACGGCTCCGGGGACCGGGGGGGTTCTGGTATGGGGGAAGAACAGCGGAGACCGTGGGCGGTGGAGTACCGGGGGATGGAGGGAACGGTGATGTGGGCACCAGGAAATAGGGGTACCAGGGGATGCCAGCACTGAGGGATTGGGGTACCAGGAATAGGGGTAGCAGGGATCGGGCTCCCAAGGAGTGCTGGTCTTAGGGATGGGGGGTACCAGGAATGGGGTACTAGAGCTTACCTTTACTGAGGAATGGGGGGACCAGAGGGATGCAGAAATATAATGCCCCAAAGTGTGGGTACAGGGGGAAAAAATGTGGGTACCAGACATGGGTAGAAGAGGATAGAGGCTACCAGGTGTGGGTACCATGGAGCAAATAGAGGGGGATGAGGGTGCCATGGGGCTACGGAGTACTGAGGGCTGGGGATACCAGGGGAGTGTGGGTACAGGAGAGCAAGAGTGCCAGGGGCTGCAGGTACTCAGGGACTGGGATTTCTGGGGGATGCAGGTGCCAGGGGATACACAGGTACCCGAGAGACGTGGGTGCCAGGGGATACGGGTCCCAGGGTTACAGACACCACAGGCTTCAGGCACTAGGGAATGCAGGTACCAAGGCACAGAGGTTTTGGGTGAGGGTCTGTGCCTCAGCATGTCCCCAGCCCAGGAGGGGACCCAACAGAGCAGTCCTGGAGGGTGGCCTGGATTACTGAGCCCCCACCCTCAGGGCACCAAGGTCTCTGGTTGACGGGTAGGTGAAGAGGGAAGCCATGGCCAGGCTGCCATCTCCTGCCTGGCCCTGGGGTGTTGGCTCTGCTCAGGGACCTGGGGAGCGATGACTTCATGGCCTTATTAAGGACTAATTTCCATCCAGGCAGGGAAAAACAAACAAGCGTGGACTGTCATTTGCCGTGGAAAGTTACTGGGGCCGTGGGGAGCTAGTGCCTGGGTTCAGCCACGGCCTGGATTTCTCCACTTACCTCCCTGGGATGATAATCCCTAAATCCCAATGAGATTAAAGGCAGAAAGAAAGGTGGCTGCAGTTCCTCCTCCCTTGCCTTCACCACGGTTCCTCGATGACGAAACCCCACGTCTGCCTAACCCCGCTTAACCCGGGGGCTTGGCTCATCCCCCTCCCCTTCCCCCCCAAACCCAAAAGGAGCAAGGGAGGTAAATCCCTGTCCTGCTTCACTCCCAGAGCCCTAGGGAGGTGAGAGCCAGGGGAAAAAGCCAGAGCTAAGGTGGGAGCTGCTATTTTCACCCTGTTCTTTTTCCCCTGTCCCAACAGGTCCGGAAACCCCTCCCGGAGCCATGGCGCTGGTGAAGAGCGGTTGGCTTTGGCGGCAGAGTAAGTGCAACCCTTGAGCTGTCCAGGTTGGGATCTCTTTCTCCCCACCCCCCAAACAATAATCATCCCTGAGAGAGGTTTTGGCTATGGGATACCAGGTGGAGGCACAGGGTTGGGGGGGAGAATGGCCCCAACCTGGGTGGTTAATCCACGGCAGGGAGGAGATCGTGGCTCAGCCGCTCACGGATTTACGTAAGAGGAGAAGGGAGCTGTCTGCCATGAAAAGAGCTGGAGCTGGTTCTGTGCACTCAGCAGGGCAGCACCAAGCTGCCCTGATGACTTTGGTTTGGCAACCCATTTTTATTTAAAGCCACCTGGCCATGCTGTCCCAGCTCCACCTGCCAGGAACAAGTTACCCTGCAGGGTGCAGGGGCTGGTGGGATCTGCCTACGCGTTTAGGAGATGGTGCTGGGTTCCACGAGTGCTGTTGGCCGTGCTGGGTTCCTTTCACCTCCTCCTAATCCCATCAGGCTCCATCCTGCGCCGCTGGAAGAGAAACTGGTTTGTCCTCTACCTGGATGGCAGCTTGGTTTACTACCACGATGAGACGCAGCGCGACATGGACGGCCGGATCCACATCAAGTACAGCTGCCGCGACGTGAGGACTGGGCGGGAGTGCAGAGGTGAGCACAGCCCCAAGCCCAGCCCACGGGGACTTCTCCACCTAGCTGTAACCTTTCTAAACAACTTTCTGCTTGTGCACATCTGGGACACCTCAGAAATAATCCAGGCTGCCCAATTCACCCCTTTCTAGCCCCCAGGCAGCACTGGGCTAGGCCCCTAGGAGCTGCACCTTATGTCTGCTCTTCCATCACTTTCCCTTGGGGAAGGAAGGGGAAATTCTCCTCCTGGTTTGTGCTTGTTCCAAACCCAATCCCACAGCCCTGACTCATCCCTTGCTGTCTCGCACAAGCAAGGAGAACAAAGCAGCAGCTCAGCTCGGCCCCGCCAGCCCACAGCTGCTGCACAAAGCTCCTTTCTCTTGGGCTGGGAGCGGCGGTGGCCAAGCCTGGATGCCACGGTAGGAGCGTGAAGCCAAAGGTTTCTCCTCCCTGGAGGGTCCTGCTGAACTTTGAGAATGGGGAAAAGACCCAAAAACCTCCTGGATTGAAGATTGTCTTCGCCTGAGCTCATGCTTGGGCCAGAGTTTGGGTGCTTGTTGCATCCTGGTGTGTTGGAAGCAGACGCAGCTCGGCCTTGAAGCCTCAGTCAGCTTTTGGGCACTTTTTTTGCTGTGGGGGTGGAAGTTTCTGCTCAGCAGCTTTTTGGCTCCTGTTGGCTTTTAACCTCTGAGATGCCCCAGAATCCCAACTGCATCTTGTGGCTGGAGACAGAGCCACACTCAAACCCCAGTGGCAAGCACAGTGTCCCAGTAGTAGCTGAACGGTTGCAAGCAGCACAGGGAGAGAGGCTGCTTGTGCCAGGGGTAATTTGCAGCCCGATTCCTTCTCCTGAGAGGATCCATGGGGAAACAGGGAGGGTTCCTTGGAAGCACCACTTTGACTGAGGCCACATCCTGCCCCTTCCATTGCCAGATGTGCAGCCACCCGAGGGGAAGAGCCGTGAGTGCCTGCTGACCATCGTGCTGCGGGACGGCTCCAAGAACATGCTGTGTGCCGAGAGCGAGGACGATGCTGTGTAAGCTCAAATCCTGCTGCACTGGTGGCACTGAAATCCCTTCAGAGGCTTTTTCCATCCCAATTATCCTAGCCTGGAAAGAGCTTTGACTGCAGGAGAGCCTCATCCCACTCCCACCTGCCACTAAAACCCCACACAGCTCCTCTTTTCTCCAGATCAATAAGCACAGGCAGAGATTTGAGTTTCCCACTGAAGAATTCTGAGCCAGAAGCAGCTCTCTGGAAGCTTTCAGTCTCCTGCAGGGTTGGGTTTCCCTCCTGGATGAGAAATCATCTCTTGGCCTGACCCAGGGTCACTGGGGAAGGGTTTTCATTGGTGTTTGGTGGTAACTAGTGTGACAGTTCAAGTTCTTAGTGCCTTAAGAATCACAGAATCATGAAGGTTGGAAGAGACCTCTAAGATCATCAAGTGCAACTGTTAACCCCAGGCCACAAAGTGCCACATCTCCATGGTTTTTGAACCCCTCCAGGGATGGTGGCTCCACCCAGTGCCCTGGAAAGCCAAGGCCAATGCCCTAAGGCCATGCCCAGCAGGAGGAAACCCCCACTTTTAGCACATCTAGCTCTAAAAAAAAAAAAAAAAAAGAGGTTTCTTTTTAGACAAATTAATTCTTTTTAATAGAAACTGTAAAAAGCTGATTAACAAAACAGTGGGAAAGCTTCAGCTGAGCTTCAGTGGAGGGAGATGTTCAACCACAGACAAGCTGAGCTTGACCAATCAAGCCTGACCCCAGCTGAATTGAAACTCAGCCATTATCCTCTTCTCTCCTCCCCAATTTAGATGTCACTTTCCTGCCTGCCCTTGTTGTAGTCAGAACCATTCCCAAGGAGCCCCTTCAGCTTTGTGCCCATCCCCATTGCACTGGGCACCTCCTGGCACCTTCCCATCCCCACCTAGTAGCCCAGTGCTGGCTAATCAGGAATTAAAGATTAACATCAGCCCCGAGGTCATGTCTGGGTCACCGGTGGGAGGGAGGGAGGATGCCAGAGCCCTGCAGGGACAATTCCCACCCCCTCAGCACACCCCAAAACTAGGTCCCCTCTGTTTTGTTTGCAGTGCTTGGAAGATGGCTGTGCTGGAGGCTAAATCCACCCCGGTGAGGCTCCACCCCCAGAAAGAGAGACAGCATCCTGGCATGGACTTTGGGCAGGGGGTGGGTGGAGGTTACACCAACCCTAGTGTCCCCCTAGGGCTGATGTTGAGCTCAAGGTGGCTCCCCAGGACCCTGCACCCCCCAAGGAGTAATGTCCCCAGAGCCAGATAGGGAGGAGAGCTGAGAAGTGGTAGGGATTGAGCTATCTGCTCATGGTGCCACCCACAGGAGGTGACAGAGCCAAGGGTGACCCTGGTCAGTGGTCTGGGGTGACAGGGGCAGAGTTAGGGGGAATGGGGACGCAGTTATGGTGGCAGAGGACACAGTTAAGGGGAACAGGGGCAGAGTGAAGGTGACAAGGACATGGTTAAGGTGATGGGGGACACAGGTAAGAGGAATGGGGGCAGAGTTAAGGTGATGGGACACAGGGTTATGGGGACACAGGTAAGGTGACAGGGCACACAGGTAAGGGTGATGGGGACACAATTCAAGGTGATGGGGGGGCAAAGTTGAGGTGACAGGGGACATGATTAAGGTGACCTGAGCACAGAGAGGTGATTCAGGTGCTTGGGCAAAGGCTGCCCCTGACATTTCAGCCACCCTGGGGCCCCCTGTTGGCACTGGAAGGGAACTAGCACAGCTGGGGGAAACAGGCACGGCCACACCGGCACGGCCACACCGGCTGGGCTCTGGCTCCCCCGTGCCCTGTGTGGCCCCTGTGGGAGCTGCAGCCTCAGCCCATGCTTCCACCACCTCCCAGGTGCACATCTATGACCCCTACGACGATGACTACTACCAGACGGTGCCCCTGGACTCCCACCAGACTGCCTACATCAGCTCTGGCCACTATGGCCACCAGTACGGAGGTGAGTGGCCCCAGCCTGTGCTCACCCCCTGACCCACCCCAGCCCTCCACGGATGCTTCCCAATCCTCAACCTGCCCAAGGTGACAGCCAAAAACCAGAGGTGTCCTCCCTGCCCACTGCAGCCCATCTCCAGTGGGGGGAAGCAGTGCACCTCTGATGGCATCAGGGGGAGGCTCCGGGAGGGAGCCGGCCCCCAGCCCAGCCCAGCCCCCCCCTTAGCTCACCCCTCCTCGTTGCCTTTCAGCTCCAGGGGTGACCCACGTCATCGTGCGGGAGGATCCCTACCGGGTCTCCGGGGACCAGATGGCCCTGGGGCTGCTGGCTGGAGCTGCCACCGGTGCTGCCCTGGGCTCCTTCATGTGGATGCCGTGCTGGTTTTAGCAACCCCACGCTCTCCTCCTCTGCCACCCCACCCACTCCTCCCCCCACCAAGGTGGGTCACAGCCCCCTCCCCAGCCTGGTTTAACTTACCTCTGGCTTGAGACACCCTCAGCCTTCCCAAACCAGCCTGCTCAGCACCCTCCACCCTGGAGACAGAGCTCCAGCCCCAAACCCATCCCATATCCTCCTCCCTGCCTTGGCTTTTGCATTAAATAACCCTTCCATGCTTCAGAGACCTGACCTCTCCAAAAACACCTAACCCCCCCCAGCACCCGATTCCCACCCACAGAGATCCTGGGGAGCTGCTGGGGCTGTTGGCAGAGGGGAAGGGGCAGCTCCCCAGCCCCCAAACCTGCCTCAGTTCCTCACCCCAAATCTCTGCAGGGAGCTGGCTGCAGAAATACCTGGGCTTGGGAGCAAGGAGGAGCTGTTGGGAGCAAGGAGGAGCTATCTGGGGAGAGGCAGCAGAATGTTTTTGTGAGTCAAGCCCACAACAGTTGATTTTTAAGTTGGTATTTTTGGGGGAGAAGGAGAGGGAGGCTCCAGCACCCCCAGAGAGGTGCTGCTAGGAGAGGCAACCCCAGGGGTGCTCAAGAGACTCTTTGATTGAAGATTAAGGGGGATGAAAACCTTTGCAGGGTTTTCCATCCCCTTCCAGCTTCACACCAGCCCCTGGGCCTGGAGAAATGGTGCAAAACCCCCCGGGAATTGGGGTGAAACCCCTGGGAAATGGGCTGGGGAGAGCCCTGGGGGAGGAGGGACATGCAGCATCTCGAGTTTCACTCTGGGAGGGGGAGAAATCACCCCCGGGGGACAAGGAGCAGCTCTCCCTGGGGATCAGGGATCCTTTCTGGCAGCCAAGCTGGGATCTTTGAAGCAGGGATTTGGGATTGAGGAGGGGGACACAGGCCATTTGGGTGGGGACAAGCAGCAGCTCAGGGTTTTTTGCAGCAGCAGGCAGATGTTGAGGGAAGGGGCCCTCAGAGGCATGATTTTACCCTGGAGACACCAGGATAGAGCAGATTCAGGAATCAGAAAGCCAAGCCCACAGCTAGGTAAGAAAGAATCCCAGTGACACCAGCACCCTAGAGCCTGCTTGTGCCATTAAAGCCCAGAGCAGGGAATTGGGATATCCCAAAGCCACATCCTCATCCTCCCCTGGCTTCCCCTTCCTGCTGCAAACCTGCTCCCATCAACTGCATCCAGTTTTGGAGAAGAAAAAGCCACCACCAAAGCTATTCCAGAGTCTAATAAAGTCAGTGAATACAGAGGCAGCCTGTGGCTGAATGAGGATGAGGAGGGAGCTGCTCATCCTCCACCATCTCCACGGGNGGTGCCCCTCAAGAGCTGCACATGGATGTCACCAGCTCCCTCATCTCCTCCTGCACCTCTCTTCCTCCCCCTTTGCCAAGCAGGAGCAACTGGAGGGGAGGGATGGGCTGCTGGAAAAGCTTAAAACCAGCCTTTCTACTGCAAAAATGGGGCTGGAGCAGAGCTGACAGCACCCAACATGGTCCTCAGCACCCCAAGGGTCTTGGGGGGTCACCACTAGCAGCCTCTGAACATGGCATGATGGCCCCAAAGAGAAAAAGCTGCCTGGGAAATGCCACTCATGCTGACAGAGGACCATGATCACATCCTGGCAGAGTGGCTCCTTCCTCTGCATCCCAAATTCAGCCCCTGTGGGTTGAGCTGTCTCCATTTGGGAAGGGTCCCATGCAGCAGAAGATCCTGACCAGCCCTGCCTTAAACCTTGAGATGGCACAGAAGCATCACTGGCTCTAATGCACACATGGGAGCTGAGGTTGCTTTGCCTCCTGCTCTTCAGGAAAAAAACTCAGCATTTTCTAAGCACAAAGGTTCAGGCTTTCCCCACACAGCCCTTTCCCAGCACACAAACCCAACTTGGAAGGGGTGAAGAGGAGAAGGATCCAGCTCCATACACCCCTTTGTGTCCTCATCCCTTCTCCCATCTCCCAGCCAGGGTCCCACATCAGCACACTCACCTCTGTACATCCCTGGCTCCCTTCTACTGCTGATCACACAGCTACTTCTGCTGCAGTGCTGGGGGGCAGGGGTCAGTGAACAGAGAAATCCTAGAGCCAAGGAATCAGTTAATTGGAAAAGACCTTCAAGATCCTGGAGTCCAACCATTCCCCAGCACTGCCAGGGCACCACTAACCCATGGCCCTCAGCACCACATCTCCAGGGCTTCCCAAACCCTCCAGGGATGGGGAATCCACCACTGCCCTGGCCAGCCTGGGCCAGCCCTTCACAGCCCTTTTGGGGAAGAAATTGCTCCTCATGGCCAACCTGAACCTCCCCTGGCACAACTTGAGGCTGTTTCCTCTTGTCCTCTCCCTTGTTCCTTGGGAGAAGAGCCCAAGCCCCAGCTGGCTCCAGCCTCCTCTCAGGGAGCTGCAGAGAGCCAGAAGGTCTCCCCTGAGCCTCCTCTTCTCCAGGCTAAGCAAGCCCAGTTCCCTCAGCTGCTCCTCACAACCCTTGTGCTCTAGACCCTTCCCCACCTTCCCTGCCCACACTCCAGCACCTCCATGGCCTTCTGGGGGTGAGGAGCCCAAAAGGGAGCCCAGGCTTGGAGCTGTGGCCTCCCCAGTGCCCGGCCCAGGAGGACAAGCCCTGCCCTAGCCCTGCTGCCACACCAGTGCTGCTCCAAGCCAGGATGTTCTTGGCCTTCTTGCCCACCTGGCCACTCTGCTGCCTCATCTTCAGCTGCTGGCCACCAACCCCCCAGGTCCTTTTCCTGGGGGCAGCTTTGCAGCCACTCTGCCCCAAGCCTGGAGCCTTCCTGGCGTTGTTGTGAGCCCAGGTCAGGACAGGCCCAGCACAGAGAGACTCCCACACTTCTCCCCCCTGCAGTACCTGAACATCCTAGGGGTTGATCCTGCTTCTCCTGAAGCTCCTGGTTTCCTGAAGATCCAGGGACACCACATGACCCAGGCCAGGCCACTGAGAAGAGCAGTGATGAACCTCCCAGCAGTGGCTTCCTGAGGTGTTCATGCTGTCAGTAGGAGCAGCTGATGGCAGCCAGACCCTTCACTAGGAGCCTAAAGATGCAATTAAATAGGTCAAAAATGCATCTGGAAGCACAAAGAACAGAAACCTTTGCCCACAAAACCACCTAGCTTGGTTTCTGTTCTGCTCAGCTCTTCACCTGCAGGAGAGGAGCTTCCTGGGGACCTTCAGAGCCAACTGTGCAGGACCAGAGGGACAGGAAGCACTGAGAAACAGGAGTTAGGGTTGAGCACTGAACTCCCACTCAAACACAGGCTCACATGACCCTTCTCTCCCAGCAGCAAAAGCTTGCTGAAGCCTCACACAGCATCCAAAGCCCAGAACAACTCCCAACTCCCTCCCAAAGGGAGGATTAATATGGTAGGAGCTGCAGTAAAGGCCAGGCTCAAGAGGTTGATGTCCAGGCACAGCCAGAAACAGCACTGAGACATAGCACAGCAAAACCACCAGCTGGAGGCTGCTTTGATCCTCACTGTGCTCAAACCCTCTCTTCTCTGCAATGAAAGCAGCTGCATTGTGGGCTGCTGCACCCTGCTGAAGGTCAGGATTGAATCTTGCATTTCCACCTGTCCCTGCTTCCCAAGCTAGGCTAAAAGTGGGAAAGGGAAGTGCCAAGTCCTCCACCAGCATCACCAGCCACCACTTTCTCCCTCCAACAACCTGTATCTAAGGCCACGCAGCATCATGGAGCTGCAGGGGGCTAGGGAAGTGATTCCAGTGCTTTAATTAGCAGTTACTTTAATCAAGCCTCTAAGCCATTGCTGCTTCCAGACGTTGCTCACTGGGTGGTCAACAGCAAACACTCCAAAAGGCTTTCATTTCCATCCAAAGCCTCAGGGAACAGGTGGCAAGCCTGGAAGATTCGACTCAGAAACAGTGAGTGCTCCAGGAGAGCCTCTTCCCCCTGGGGACAGCAAGAGCATGGCCCAGCTGCCTCCAGCCCTGCCCTTACTCCTCATCCTCCAGGGAAGGGCAGAGCTGCCCCTGGCATTACCACCCAGCTGCTCTTTAACTCCTGACACGGGCATCAGCCTGGGCAGCAGGTTGCATTCAGCTGCTGCAAGAGGATCCCAAATTCCTCGCCAAAAGCCATGGTGGACTTTGGTGTTGTCAGAGGAGGGTGGGGAAGGGAAAAGGTGGTGAAAAAGGCAGGGGGAGGGAGGGAGAAAAAGAGATCCTTCAGCAAATTGCTCTAAACCCCAGCCCAGCAAGGCTGGAAAGCCCAAAATCAGGCAGTGACAGAGAGGAGGAGGCTGAGCACAGATGGGAGAGGCTGCTTGGAGGTCTGGCCGTTTGCAGCTGCTTTCTGGCAGCCTCTGCCGCAGCCCCGTGGCAGGTAGCCTGATGAAAAGCAACCTCCCCACCCCCATCGAGCTTCCTCTGGGGGCTGGTACATGCCCAGCATGGAGAAAGGTCCTGCTGCAGCCGGTGGAGCTCTCTCACCGGCTCTCCTTTGGGTGCTGGATTAAAGCCGAAGCGACGCAGCGAGGGGACGGCTGCTGCTGCAGCAGCTCTGCAGATGCGGCAGCTCCTCCTGACCCTTCCAGCGAGGCAGACAAAGGAGCCAGCAGCCAGCAGCAGCGTGAGGCGCTCTCTAAGCCGAGGCAGACACTCCCTTCTCCGATTTCACAGCTCAGAAATGCAGTCAGGTTGGGAGCAGAGAGCTTGACCTGCTGGCAGCCATCAGCTAGGTGCAAGCATCCCACCCCGGAGCTGATGGGTGCCTTGCCCAGCAGCAGCTCCTCACCCCCCAGTTAATCCAGCAAATCCCTGTTCTAGGTGGGGAACTGGGATGCCAGGATTGGAGATGACAGCCCCAAGGCTAGGTAGAGGAGGAAGGTGAAGGTAACACCAGCAATGGGGAGCAGTAAGGAGGAGCTGAGACCATCATGCTTCAGTGCTACCCAGGAGACAACACCCACTTATGTCAAGCCCTTCCAATGGAGCTTTCCCAAACCCACTTTGGAGAGGTGGTGTTTCCAGATGCTACCACCCAGGACAGGACCTGAAGGTGCCAGCAACAAGGAACAGAAGCTCCCCCCAGTGACAAAAGCCTTCCCCAGTGACCTGTCCTTTATCACCAGCCCCAGCACACCTCCACAGCTCCAAGACCACACTTGAGTTTCTCCCTTCTCAAACCTCACAGCCCATTTATTGATGGCCCTTTTCATGTGGACAACCTGGACCAAGTGACAACGGTTAGGCTGCTGCTACCAGACCAAACTCAGTTAACATCCCCAGAATACTAGCCAAGGCCAACTCCCCCCAAAAGCATCTGTTACTGGTACTCACCTCCCGGTCCCTGCAGCCCTGGTCTGCCCTCTCCAGCACAGATAGAGGCTGTTGGAAGCTCCTCCTGAAGGAAGGTGTCGCTCCACCCGCAGAGCAGGCTCCCAGCTGAAGCACAGGCAGCGGTGAGGCCACACAAGGTGAAAGGGAAGGGAGGAAATGGCTGGATGTGAGGAGGCAGAAAGGCCCAGCTGCAGCAGGCAGAGGCCAAGCTCTCTGTCCCCATCCTCCAGATCGCTCCTCGCTGGCTGGAAACAACGGCAGAGACACCAGAGAGAGGCAGAGGGACAGCGAGCACACAACTCCTCCTCCTCCAAAACCAAATCCAATCCAACCCTTGCCCTTCACAAAGCTTCCTGCAGCACTTCAAACCCCAAAAGCAGAAGCAAGCAGCAGCAAGCTGAGGGCCCTGCACCCCCAGGAGCCTGGCTGGTGCTGGAGAGAGAGGAGAGAGGCAGAGCTTTCCAAGGAGACAGGTGTTTATTCAGTTGAAGCACTAGGGATTGGGGCTGTTGTCCTTGTTGGTTCATGTGACCAAACAGAGCTGAGGTACCAGGGACATCCCCACATGAAGGAACCTTTTCCCTCCCCTCCCCATACAATTTCTTCAACTACTCTGTACCAAGACAAAAAAGGAGCCAGGGAAAAGCTGCACAATGCACTGCACAACTCTCATCCAGAGTGAGGAGGAGAAAAGAACCAGAGCAGAAACCTCCACTGCTTACAAAGTCATTGTCAAGGAAAACAAGTCCCCTCCCAGGGTTCCACTGGCCATGGCAAGGGAGCAAAACAACATCAAACCCTAAACCCAGATGGATGGATGGTGCAAAACCACCCCAAACAACCCAAACTCTCAATGAAGGCTGTGCTGCTCCTGTGCTCACTGGGGAAGTGTCTCTCCCACCTTCTCTAGGATGGGATTGAGTCCTGCAGTCACCTTAAGCACTGACTACCAGCAAGGGCAGATGTTAACCACTCCTGGCTGTCCAGAGCAGACCCAAGGCCCTCCTGAGGGGGTAAATGCCAAAGCACTGATGACTTGGCCCTGTTCCTGCAGCCACTGGCCTGTGCTGAACATGGAGCTCGTGGGCTTGCTTTGCTCTCTAGATCTTTGTTACAACAAACCTGCTCCAAGAGGTGCAGCAGCTTCCACTAAGAGCAGCCAAGCTGCTCATCCACCAGATCCTGCAGGTGCTTAAGCCAGCTCCTTGCAAATCCAGTGCTTAAAGCTTGGAACTGCAGGAAATGTAGGGGTTGGGTGAGAGCAGAGGCCAACAGGGACATGGCAGGGGTTTGGGTGAGAGCAGAGGCCAAAAGGGACATGGCAGGGGTTGGGTGAGAGCAGAGGCCAACAGGGACATGGCAGGGGTTGGGTGAGAGCAAAGACCAAGAAGTATGAGCTTGTGGGAAAGAGCCAAACAATGACCAACATAAGGCATGTGAAGAACAAAAGGCAACCAAAACCCAAAGCAACAAGATGAACCATTTCTGGAGTTACAGAAGGGTACTAACAGAGGAAAAGCAGCCAGGTTTCCTTCCCCCCTCCCCACTAAGAGTCTCTTTCAAATAAAGAATGCTCCTTTGTCACATATCATTGATGTTTATTTCAAGACATGCCACGTCCAAAAAAAAACCAAACTTGCCTTTAATATTGCATTAGAAAAGCAACTTTACATCTCCTTCTGCCTTGGAGTTAGTGGTGTGCAGAGTTGCTCTAAACCCAGGGCAGGGCATGAGCCTAGGAATGAAGAATTCCAAATCCTTTTTGGTTTGTTTTCATGTCCTTTTCCTGGTGACCAGTGGTGGTGAGGACAATTCCCCTTCTCTCTCCCCAGCTGGGGGGATTTCAGAGGGGCAGAAGTGAACCAAAGAAGGAGCCTGAAGACTCTGGTTGCAAGACAGGCTCCAGAATTTCCTTCCCTGCACTGGCTAACTCAGCCACCTCGGCCCAGCAAACAAATGTATTTACAGTTGTGTTGGATTAACTGACACAGCAACTTCACAATGACTAGTAAAGATTAAAAGGGTGCACTTCTAGTGTGTTCCATTCCGTGCTGCTCAGGGAGCGACACTGGCAAAGCTCGACACGGATTCCTCAGCCAAAGGAAACCAAAACAACAACAACACAATTCTTAAGTACAAAAGAAAAGTGAAGCCAAGAAATAAATATCCAAGAAAAATGGTTAATTGGGAGCCCAGTTAAATAGGAAACTAAATGACTAGTTCTTGAACCCAACTAGACAGCTCTCGAGAACCAAACTAAACCCACGTGGAAGACTGAAGGTAAAAAAAAAAGCTAAAAAGTAAAAAGGCATCAATCTGCAGAATCAGAAGTTGGTTTCCATCCTATTAAAACTCTTTTCTTGTCCATCTACAGTCTCTCAACTACATCTCTGGATGATGACAGTCCACACCCCCTTCCCCAGCCACCCTACAACCACACTCCGGCCCAAGACGGGTGCCAGTCTCCCCTCTGCCCCGGCCCTGGCCTGGCAGCACAGTGTCTCCATGGGATAGTCCAGGCTGCTCTTTCCTCTTTTCTGCCCAAATTTCATCAGGTTTCACTCCACTTCAGCAGCTCTTAGTGCCTGAAGTCACTTTTAGTATTTCCCCTAAAAAAATCAGCAGCAAACCTCTTTTCTCCTCCAACCAAGCTGAAACATTCCCATTCCCAGTAATAATTCACTTCCCTGGTGTTCTACATAAAAGGAAAACAAAAACAATGCTTTGAAAACTCCTCTTGCACTCAAAACATATTTCCCTGTTTCCTGCAAGTCTTCTGCTCATCCACATCCAACCTTTGCCTTCCCCCCTGGACCCTCCAGAAGCCCTCCAAGAAAGCCACTTGCTAAAGTTCTCAAGATGCCTCCTTGGAAATGAGTTCACCTTGCCTCTGCAAGAGCTAAAAACATCCAGGAGCCTTTTGAGGTGTCCAACCACCTGCTAAGGTTGGGTTGGGCCTGTCAAACCCACCCAGGCTCTCAGGCTGGGCCTGTCAAACCCACCCAAGGCCCTCAGGCTGGGCCTGTCAAACCCACCCAAGGCCCTTGGGCCCTTCAAACCCACCCAGGCTCTCAGGCTGGGCTTGTCAAACCCACCCAGGCCCTCAAGAGGTTGGGCCTATCAAACCTACCCAGACCCTCTCTGCTCCAAAGCCTAAGAGCTTGGTTTCTGTTTTGTTGTTGTGGTAAGGATAAGCATTTAACCCTCAGCATCTACCACCTCTCCTTGCATTCCTGACTGCTCTAAGTCACCTCCAGTTGGTTAGAGAAATCCAAAGGGGTTAAGATCTGCAAGCAGTCTTCTGCACATCCATCTCAAGTCCAATTCCACACTTCCTCAGTTCCCACCATCTCAAAGTGCAATATCATAACATATTAAAAAAGGAACAAAGATTAAGAAATTGTACCTAGTTCTGGTTTGTTTTTCCTTTGTTTCTTTTAAAGTTATAACTAGAATATGCTGGAATATTTTGGCTTTTTTTTTTTTTTTCTTATAAATAATGAAGACACTGACATTTTCCTTTGTGTGTGTGTGTGTGTGTGTGCTTGTGAAGCTAAGAGATCATCTCCACGAGACAGCCAGCCATGAGGAACTGCAATAGGTTATTAAAGGGGAAGGTTCAAGCCAATATTCACACTGCAGTCAATGAAGAGTAAAGGGAGGGGAAGCAGTGATGTTCTGGAGAAAGGTAGAAGCCACATGGTATTAGCAGGAACAGCCTCCTTCACTGACAGGCTGCTCTTGAGGCTTTTCCAGTTTTATGTCAATCACTGGAAGACAGGAGTTAAGGTAAATAGATCATTCAAGCCTGCTTTCCCTGCCAGCTAAGGTGGGACAGGATGCTGAGAGGTGTTTTGACTTCAGTGTTTCCCACCAAAAGAACCTGAAAAGGGAGTTTAGAGAGCTTTGGAAAAGCCAAGCTTCAGAGTCATGATACAGCTTTTGTGACTCTCAATACAGTTCAGAAACTGGAGCCCAGGAGGTTGCAGCTGAGCAGGAGGAGAAGCTTGTTTGGTGGGAGGGTGTTGGAGCCCTGGCCCAGGCTTTGCAGAGAGGCTGTGGAGTCTCCTTGTGTAGAGAGATTCCCAAGGCAGCTGGAGGTGACCCTGGGTGATGGATCATCCACAGCTTCTCTGGGCAACCTGGGACAGGGGCTCACCACTCCTGTGATAAAGAATTTCTTCCTTACATCTAACCTAAATCTGCCCTCTGCCAGGTTGAAATGGTCACCTCTTGCCCTGTGGCTACACTCCTTGGCAGAGTCCCTCCATATATCTCCTACAGGCCACCACTAAGTCCTGCAAGGCCACCAGAAGGTCTCCCTGGAGCCTTCTCTTCTCCAGCCTCAACGACCCCAACTCTCTCAGCCTGGCCTCACAGCAGAAGGCTTCCAGCCCTCCCATCATTTCTGGGGCCTCCTCTGGCCCTGCTCCACCAGCTCCATATCTCTGCTGTGCTGAGGACTCCAGAGCTGGCCCCAGCACTGCAGCTCAGCTCTCCCCAGAGCAAAGCAGAGGCACAGTCCCCTCCCTGCCCTGCTGCCCACACTGCTGGGGCTGCAGCCCAGGCCAGGGTTGGCTCCTGGGCTCTGAGCACACATTGCCAGCTCAGCTCCAGCTCTCCATCCCCTAGCCTGGGCTGATACTGGGGATTGACCCAACCCAGGTGTAGAACCTTGTCCTTCTTGAACCTCACAGTTCACCTGGGCCCACCTCTCAAGTTTGGCCAAGTCTCCCTGGACCTTTCTAGGTCCAATCAGTGCTAGATTCAGTCTTCCAGCACTAACTGCAGCACCTCCAGCTTGGTGGGCACCCAGAAGGGGCTCAACCTGCTGGCTCAAAGAACAACAAAGCCCTGGAGATAGCAGGATCCTGGAGGAACCCACAGAAGGACAGCTCCTGCTCCTCTCTACTTCTCAGCCAAGCACCTCCCTCCCACTGCCCTGCTCACACTCACCTTCCTGAACACCCCTGCCATGACAGCTGATGTCCAACAGGAACAGAAGGTCACTTCTCTTCACCAGCTGGTGATAAGCTACCCCTTCTGTGGCACTCAAATTCCTAGGTAGCCTTTCAGAGGAGAAGCTCTGACCAGTAATCCCTAAACCCAACACAGGGCAGTTCAACACCCAGGCAAAGAGGTCACACCTCTGCTACTTCCAACTTAACTTCTTTAGGGACTTGAAGTTGCATTTACAGAGGTTAGGAGAAAATAAACACCAAAAAGGAAACAAAAGACCAAGAATTCATCTTGAATACTCTAAACCTCAATAAACCCTGAAGTCAAGAGATACCTGAAATAAGCCTCACCAGTCCAAGATCCTTGAACCCTCAAGTGTTCTGCAAAGCAGCTGCTGGAAGATCCTCCACCATTAATCCTAGCACAGCCCTCTGGGAGACAATCATATTTAATTCCTGTTATCTGCAGTCTGCAGGAAGGCAAATCCAAGGTGCCCCCACTGCAGTTCCATCTCAAGCCTGGTGATCAAACACTCCCTGATAGGCAGACCTCAGGCCTGTGCTTTCCACCACCCCCCTCATTAATCCAGGCTGTTGCTCATTAACCTCCTGGTGACCTCCCTAACAAACTATTGGTGATCAATCAAGTCCAGATTGCACAAAGCCTGTGCATTAATTGCAAACCACAGCTTTCCAAATCCTCCTTTCCTCCATGCACTAAGATGCTCTACAGAGGCTGGAGTTGCAGCACCAAGCTTGTCCCCCTCCCACAGCCTTCCTCCAGAGCACCATTTCTTCTCCACCTCCTGCCAGCTACCTGATCCCTGCTGCAAACAGGATCAACAGCCCTAGAAAAGTTCTATCCACAAAGATTTCACTCACTTCTATTTCTCTTCCTTCTCCAAGGCTGATCCCTCCAGCTGAGTCTTCTCCACCCTCACACAGATGCCTGCCCAGAGCTGTCTGGGGTTAAGCACTGCAACAGGATGACTTGGGAAGTTATGGGATGTCCATCCTTGGAGATTTCTGATGTCTCCCTGTGCATGATGCTGAGTAACTGGCCTGATTCTGAGTTAGCCCTGCTTTGAGGAGAAGGGTTGGAGAGAGAACCTACAGAGGCCCAGGATTCAGACCTGCAAGGACCACTGAGTCTTTTCAAGCCTCTGTTTTCTCCCAATCCCACATCCAACCTGCTCCAACACCAAGCAAAGAATCCTTCTGGATCTGTGTGCACCCATCTGCACCTTCCTGCTGTCCTCTTTGGCTTTCACTTAGTTGTCCTCACCCTCACTTTGATGCTACCTCATAGCCTCCACCCTTAACACCAACCCCAGCCTTCTGGGGCTTCTTCCAAGAAGAAGAGAAGCCAAGAATCAAGACTCCTTCCTCATTCCATCTTACTTGCCCCTGTTCCCTCTTTTGGAGGGCAGTCCACAAGCTGCCTGAGGGCTGCAGGAGAGAGCTCCCTCCTCCTTCTTCATCCTTGTTATTGAGGGATGTTTTCCTGGTCCCCACTCAATGCCTGGCAGTGCTTTGCCCCCAGTGAGCCCCAGCATAAAGGATACTGTCTTCTCTACTTTTGTCTTGTGTGCTTTCCATCCCAGGCAGGGCAGCAGCCACACGTCGGAAAAGCTGCAAGGAAACACACAGGAAAGAGATCAGAAGCCAGCAGAAGGTGAAAGGCTGCAGCCCACTTGACACCAGGCAAACAATGACTCCACACAGCCTCCAGTGCCATTTACACAGCTCAGAAGGAAATGCCTGACACCAAATAGCACCTCTATTCTTAGGAGATGACAAACCATGGGCTGGTGGTTGTTAGTGAAGACCAAGTGGTACTGGCTACAAGCAGCAAAGCTGCTGGCACCTCTCCTCTGCCCCACTCAGGCCACAGCTGGAGGCCTGGCTCCAGCCCTGGGCTCCCCAGTCCAAGAGAGACAAGGAACTAGTGAAGAGAGTCCATGGGAGGCTAAGGAGATGCTGAGGGACCTGGAGAATCCCTGGCAGGAGGAAAGGCTGAGAGCCCTGGGGCTGCTGAGCCTGGAGAAGAGCAGCCCCAGAGGGGAGATGCTCCATGCTGAGCAAGAGCTGCAGGCTGGGGGCAAGAGGCTGGGGCCAGACTCTGCTCAGTGGTGCCCAGGGACAGCCCAAGGGGCACTGGGCACAGATTTGGAAGAACAGCCCTAGTAGAGCTCTGATCCCATGCTGATGTGCTCAGCACACAGCCAGATATAAACACCTGACATATCTCATATCTTAACACCACTCCACACACTATTACTGCTCTCTCTTTCTCTCCTGCATGTTCTCAAGCATCCAGGACACTAGATGTTCCCAAGTACTCAATCCTCCATCCCTCAGTGTGTTCCAATCCCCCACTGCACACCCAAAAGCAGCTCAGGAGACCCAAAACAGCCAGTGCAAGCCTGACATCAGCCTTGATGTGTTCAATTAACATTCTTGCACATTATTCCAAGGCCTCTCCTCAAATGACATAGAGCTAAACCACTTATTCCCAGTGACCTACTTTCCACTGAAAACTGAGCCAGCCCCTGCCACTCTGTTTATGTTCTGAATGCAGGCACCTGAAACACTGCAGATCTGTGCCCGAGGGCTTTTGGCCTCCAGTGTCCAAAGGATGTTGGGAAGACATTAAGCCAAACTTTGTCACCTTGACAAGCAGCCTCCAGGCTAACCAGGAACAAGTCCCCAGGTATGCTGGGGGCAGCTGTGAGCTTTGCAGGGCAGCAGTAAAAATACCCCATGTTCACTGGTATGTGACCTTTGTTGTCAGCAGTGATCACTACTGACTGAAAAGGCTGCTACAAGAGCACAGGACAAAACTGACAGGCAGAAGAACTGCCAGGTCCTGACCTTGGCTCACAACAACCCCAGGAAGGCTCCAGGCTTGGGGCAGAGTGGCTGCAAAGCTGCCCCCAGGAAAAGGACCTGGGGGATTGGTGGCCAGCAGCTGAAGATGAGGCAGCAGAGTGGCCAGGGGGACAAGAAGGCCAAGAGCATCCTGGCTTGGAGCAGCACTGGTGTGGCAGCAGGGCTAGGATAGGGCTTGTCCTCCTGGGCTGGGCACTGGGGAGGCCACAGCTCCAAGCCTGGGCTCCTCACCCCCAGAAGGCCATGGAGGTGTTGGAGTGTGGGCAGAGAAGGGCAAGGAAGGTGGGGAAGGGTCTAGAGACCAGGGGTTGTGAGGAGCAGCTGAGGGAACTGGGCTTGCTTAGCCTGGAGAAGAGCAGCCCCAGAGGGGAGCTGCTCCATGCTGAGCAAGAGCTGCAGGCTGGGGGCAAGAGGCTGGGGCTAGACTCTGCTCACTGGTGCCCAGGGCCAGCCCAAGGGGCACTGGGCACAAAGTGAAACCCAGGAGGTTCCAGCTGAGCAGGAGGAGAAACTTTGCTGGAAGGAAGGGTGGCAGAGCCCTGGGCCAGGCTGCCCAGGGCAGTTGTGGAGTCTCCTTCACTGGAGAGATTCTCTTTTAGTACTCCACAAGCACTTTGCAGCCTCCATGTTTTCTTTGCCTTAACAACCTTCAATAAGATTCCTGCCTTGACAGATGTGAGAAGGTTCTGACTCTCCTTCACTGGCCTCTGTCTCCAGGATGACTTCTACTCTGAGTGTTCAATGTTGGGCAAGCCTTCCCAGGGGTAACAGATAGCCTTACACACCCAAGTGTTTCAAATGGTGCCACTGTTCTGTTTTGCTCCCCTTGTACAACACTTTGCAAGTGAAAGATGCAGTTTCCAGAGGGGAGGGATGGGAAGCCTCAAAAAGCCTTCAGCTGATGGGAACCAACTAGAACTCCTGCACTGAAACCAAGCTGCTGACAGAAAGCCTAAGTGGTTAAAATACACTAATCATTTCTTTACATTAAGAGCAGGAATCAAATCAGGCCTGTAGCAGTATTCCTCCCCTAATTTACTGGACTAAAAAAGGGAATCTGGCAACTAGGAAATTCAACTTCCATTCTGATTAACCTTCTGCTTATCAGCCACAGCAGATGAGAACAATCCAATAAAGGAAACTTCAGGATGCTTAGGAAGCAACCTTCTACACAGGGACCACACTGCTTCTGCTTCACAGGGACTGCAGGACTCAAGCCAGCAGCCTTATCTCATCAGAGGATGCTGCAGGCAGTTGTACACATAGGTGGTATTATTATGGGGTGCACAAAGAAGAGTGGGGCTAGTAGGTCAAGGGAGGTTCTCCTCCTTCACTACTCTGTCCTAGTCAGGGCACAGCTGCAGGCCTGGCTCCAGCCCTGGGCTCCCCAGTCCAAGAGAGACAAGGAACTAGTGCAGAGAGTCCATGGGAGGCTAGGGAGATGCTGAGGGACCTGGAGAATCCCTGGCAGGAGGAAAGGCTGAGAGCCCTGGGGCTGCTGAGCCTGGAGAAGAGCAGCCCCAGAGGGGAGCTGCTGAATGCTGAGCAAGAGCTGCAGGCTGGGGGCAAGAGGCTGGGGCCAGACTCTGCTCACTGGTGCCCAGGGCCAGCCCAAGGGGCACTGGGCACAAACTGGAAGCCAGGAGGGTGCAGCTGAGCAGGAGGAGAACCTTGTTTGGTGTGAGGGTGTTGGAGCCCTGGCCCAGGCTTTGCAGAGAGGTTGTGGAGTCTCCTTGTGTGGAGAGATTGCCAAGGCAGCTGGAGGTGACCCTGGGCAAGCTGCTGTGGGTGACCCTGCTGGAGCAGGGGGTTGGCCTGGGAGATCTCCAGAGGTCCCTTCCAACCCCAGCCATGCTGGGATTGTGTAGTACTCTGTATATATACACAGAGAAGCCTGAACATTTGTGCATGTGTGCATATAAAAAACATGTGTAGTGATCAGATTCAGGACATTTTAACCAAGGCAGGAATTAAACTCAGGCCTCTGACAGAACCACACAAAGTCTCTTCCAGCATCCGTCTCTGCAATCTCCCTCCTGAGGAACTGAAAAATCTCCTTCTCACCACTAGTTTCAACTCCTTTGCCAAACACTGCCTTTCCTACTCCCTCCAGCCAATAAAGCCCCAGCAGATCAGCATCACAAACCAACCTGCAAACCAAGCTCTCCTGCAGCAGTATGGAAAGGACAGGAGATTCCTGGCCAGATAGAAGAGCCAAGCAAGAAACCTATCCCTCACCACAAAGCAAACCAAACCATTTTCCCCTCCTCCTCATTCTCTGAGGAGAGCAGTGCAGATCCAAGAGCAACTCTGGCTCAGGAGCTAGCAATCCAAAGACTGGAGGAAAGAGCCAAGCTGCTAGATGCAGGCAGCTCTGTCAAAACAGGCTTAGTGAAGGGGCCATGGGCACTGAGCTGCTGCCATGAGAAAGTCTGTCTGCCAAAGCACCAGACCCAGCCTGTGGCTCTGAGAGCCAGCATGACACCTGCCAGGTACTGCTGCAAGGAGGCCTTCAGGGCTCTGCCTCCCTTCTCTTGCTACAAGGCAGCAGGCTGAACCTGGACACATTCTGGGCATGAAATCCACAGGCTGAGAATAAGATTCCCTGAAATACAGACTGTGGAGAGAGAGCATGGATCATGAAGCCTTTTAAAGCTTATTCACAGGTGACAAAGTGAAGCAGAGACTCTGATTCTCTGAGTTGACTGAAGTCATCTCCTTCCCTTCTCACTCTTAAGGCTCCCTTGGCAATCAAGGCTCTGCTGGAACTTGCAGGCTTCAAAAGCCAGTTTCTCTTCTGTTCTATTGCATCAATTGAACTCCAGAAGAACACTTAACACCACTTTTGCTCTGCAATATGATCCACTCACTCCTCTCCCTCCCCAAAGGCAGAAGGAACAATAAGTGTCTAGCTCTCCGGTGACAGCTCTACCTTAACAGATCCAAGAGTACACAGCAGCTGCACAATTTAGATTGACAGTGTGCAACTAGAAGAGATGAGGTTTGCCCCAGGAGCCCAGCAGATCAGGCCTCAGGGGAAAAAAAAATGTCAGAGAAGTCATAAAATGAGAGCCTGCCACATCCAGGCCTCAGCCAGCACGTGCACAGGCTGCAAATCCACCTCCTCTATGCAGAGACTGCATGGAGATTCACCTCTGAGCATCTGAACCAAGCCACAGGTTACTCACTTCACCTCAGGCCCCAGGATGGTGCTACCTGAGATCCTGTCTGCTGAGCTGTCCCCTTGCTGAGGCCAAGGGGATGAGGTTCAGCAAGGCCAAGTGCTGGCTCCTGACCTGGGCTCACAACAACCCCAGGAAGGCTCCAGGCTTGGAGCAGAGTGGCTGGAAAGCTGAACCCAGGAAAAGGACCTGGGAAGGGTGGGGTTGGTGGTCAGCAGCTGAAGAGGAGGCAGCAGAGTGACCAGGTGGCCAAGAAGACCAAGAGCATCCTGGCTTGGAGCAGCACTACTGTGGCAGCAGGGCTAGGGCAGGGCTTGTCTTCCTGGGCTGGGCACTGGGGAGGCCGCAGCTCCAAGCCTGGGCTCCCTTGTGGGCTCCTGACTGCCAGAAGGCCATGGAGGTGTTGGAGTGTGGG
>VWZX01010825.1:388040-415857 GCA_013399015.1 Galbula dea
TGCTGAGGGCCATGGGTTAGTGGTGACCTGGCAGTGCTGGGTAGCAGTTGGACTTGCTGATCTTAAAGATCTTTCCCAACCTTAATGATCCCATGATTCTTTCAAGTCCCAGGGGAATGACAAAGCAAAGCCTGTCAGCAGGATGTTCTCTGTCTCTTTGCTGGTAGCAGGTGCTGCACTGAAACAGATGCTGTTTGAAGCATGGCGCAACTCACTTTCTGGAGTCACACTATAATGCCAAGCACTCTGGATTTGTGCTACAGCTACAGTGAGCTGAGAGCTGAAGACAGTGCCCTTTCCTCTTATCAGTGCTGTCTTCCAGCAAAAAAGCATGAACAAGAAGCTAAAAGTAGCACAAGGTCAAAGGTACCCCTGGATTCCCATTGACAGCTAGCATGGAGCTGGTGGAGGCAGCAGAGGAGGCCACAGAAATGGTGTGAGGGCTGGAAGCCTTCTGCTATGAGAACAGGCTGAGAGAGTTGGGGTTGTTGAGCCTAGAGAAGAGAAGGCTCCAGGGAGACCTTCAGTACTTGAAGGGGCCTAGAAGAAAGATGGGTACACCCCAGCCTGCAGCTCTTGCTCAGCATTCAGCAGCTCCTCTCTGGGGCTGCTCTTCTCCAGGCTCAGCAGCCCCAGGGCTCTCAGCCTTTCCTCCTGCCACAGATGCTCCAGGTCCCTCAGCATCTCCCTAGCCTCCCATGGACTCTCTGCACTAGTTCCTTGTCTCTCTTGGACTGGGGAGCCCAGGCCTGGAGCCAGGACTCCAGCTGTATCCATCCATACACTTTCCCATTGCTCTAGGGAAGAATCTCTGCAGAAGCCAGTAAAATAAGTTCATAGGATTCAATAGAGAAGCTGCAAGGAAACAGAAGTAACTAACTAGTGCTATTAGAAGTCTTCTCCTTGGACAACTGTTTCAACAGCCACTGATTCAACTAATATAAATGAGAGTTGGAAATATTCTGCAGCAGAGAATAGCCTTGAACTTCCTGAAAATCCCAGTCCATGGCTGCAACAGGAGGAGCAATACTCAGCAGAAACATCCATTTGGGGCTTAGGGTTTTGTTTTAATAAGCAGTTGAGTGGTTTGCTATTTTACAGAGAGAATAAATCACTTCAAATCTCTGCCCCATTCTGATAAAGACTGCACACTGCATGAAGCAGCCACTTGGTGTAGAAAGCAGTGATCTGTAGCTGCATGAAGCAGCCACTTGGTGCATAAAGCAGTGATCTGTGGCAGCCCCAAGGTTCTTGAGCTGTTTTTTACTAAGAGTAAAAATTATGTCTTGGGAGCCCAAATCTTCCATGTAATGCAGAGGGAATCAGCCTCCAGGTTCCCACCACCACTTTTTCCTTTGCTGGAACTGAATTACCAAAGCTGGTTTGTCTGAGAAGCAGCCTTACAGCATGTCACCTGGCACTGAAAACCAGAGGCATCATTTGACTCTGTTACACAAGGCAGAGTTTTCTCTGGAGAGTGTGCAAGTGAGGCTCCAGCTCCAGAAGTGGCTTCCTGCTCTGCCCATCTCAGGAGAACAATCCCTGAGCAGCTTCAGCATTAAAATACAAACAGGCAAAGTCTGGTCCTTCCTGCTGTCACCACTGGAGCTGCTGTCCTCATGCTGAAGGCTGTGCTAGGCTTTACAAAGCACTTCTCTTAGGAAATGACAGTTATCTTAGGCCAAAAGGGCCCACAGGCAGAGCACAGAGGATTTTCCTGCTTCCATCTCAAATCAGCAGGGTTCCAACTGGCCCCAAGAGCCATGAACTACCTCACAGGCTTGGACATGAGCTTCTGGAAAAGAGTTAGCTGCACAGCAGCTCCCTGAAGGCAAGAGGGAGTACAGAGCTTTGTCAGCATCACTCCTCTCAGCAAGGCAACTGCTCTCAAGTGCACACCCCTGCTCTAAGCAAACATTAAGGATTCCAGCACAGAATCCAAGTTTTAATTACAAGGCAGCCTGTGTTGTGGCAGGCTAATTGGTGGAGCCTGGAACCAAAGCCTTTCATGCTTGCTAATGCACCAAAATGCAGTGCTAAGTTCACACATCTAATTATTCCATTAGGCAGGGACTCATTTTGCTGCTAATACACCAAGTCCAGGGGCATTCTAACAACAGACCCTTTGGTTCTCTCTGTCCTGTACAAAGTCATTTATAACCCTGTTTGAGCACCTCCTGATCCATCCTGCAGACAAGTCATCAGTGTAACCACATATGTAACACACATCTGATTAGATCCAGACCCAGAAGTGTGTGCCTGCATTTGCTCTGTGGAGACACCACTGTCTTCTACCTCTTACACTTCCTCCTAGCATAAAGATCAGCTGCCAAATGTCTTAGCAGCCAAAACTCCATCTGAGAAATTGCTGGATCAATGCAAATGCAGGATCCCATTAGTCAGTAGGGCCACTCAGCTCTAGCTCTCTCCTCTGGCTCTGCTAGTAAGCAGATTTGCTTACAGAACTAATAAACCCAAACAAAATGCCTTTCATGTAAACACCAGCTCAGTTCCCCAGTGTTTACTGCTTTCCCCAGCTCAGTTTGCCAAGTGAGTTATCTTCATTAGCACAGAAGTGCTACAACTTCAGCTAGCAGGTCAGATCTGAAGAGCCACAGCTCATCTCCCAACATCAAACCTCATTTGGTTGCAGTTGCATCAGCTCAGAAGACATTTTGCTGCTTTCCCCACTTCAAAAGCAACTCCTCAGTTACCAGAAATAAATAGCTTTGGCTGTCCAAGAACATTTGCTCACACTTTCAGTGCCTTCCAGCAGAGTGGGAACACAAGTTTCCACTGGCTCACTCCACAGTGGAAGCATCTGAAGTCAGAGTCCTCCTCAAATGCTTTACCCACACTCATCCCCTGAATCTGTACCAGAAGCAGCCCTCAGACCTCTGTTTCCCCAACTTTTTGGGCTCATGCCTTAACCTCTTCAACCTAAACCCCAAATCTGGCTTCTGAAGAATCCAGGAATGGTTCTGTACCCACAAAGCTTCAGCAGTAATTCTCTCTTTTCTAAGGGGAAAGAAGATGCAAGCCATTTGCTGCAACATCAGGGATCCTGCTGGACTTCAGCCAACAGCTGCAACTCTAAGATGTTGCCTTGCTGTGCATGGACAACAAACATCACTCCAAGAGCCTCCCCAAAGGTTTCCCAAGCTCCAGGGAAGTCTTACTTCCACAAGAGTGCACCAAGAAAAGCAGTCTTTGGGCTGTGGCCCAGCTGTTACTCACCTGTTTTACATTGTAGCCTGCTTTTGCACTAGTTTCAATGAACATTACATTCAGCTCTTTGGCTTTTCTTTCTCCTTCCTCAATAGACACTTGTCTGGGGAAGAGAACACACAATTAGGGAATTAAGATTTTTGTCTTCAACCCAAGGAGATGACCAATTCATTAACAGGTCTGAAAGCATTTAACCTGGGGTTTGGTTTGGGTTTGGTTTTTCTCCCCCTGTATAAAGATGCCCCATACTGAGCAGGGTTTTAGGCAAGCATCACACTGTATCAGGTGGACTCTGATGGACCTCCTGGCTCCCAAAAAACAACTGTGCTTTCCAAGTGGGTGAACTAGAGTCCACTGTACCCCTGTCCAACAACCTGCTCTAGTTGAAGGTGTCTCTGCAGCAGGGTTGGAGTAAGTGACCATGAAAGGTTTCTTCCCACCCAAACCATTCCATGATTCTCTGAATTAAACATCATGAAATGAGGCAAGTTCTGAGCTATGCTTTTAGGTCTGAAAAACTAGCAATCAATACATTAATCCCCAATAATCATCATCAACTTGCAGCCTACCTAACTGTTTTAACAAAGGAGCAAGCATAACCACCTCATATCACAGGAGTTTTGGCCTCTCTTTCCCTGGCTGGCTGTCCAACCCATTAAGTAATCTGCTCCAGTTCAAACTGGGGGGAAACTGGGGGTCAAGAGCTGCCAGATGAAAACCAGAAGGGGTAAGAGGGGCAAACATACATATGTGTAAATAAATCTTAAGAGAAGGTTATAAATCTGAAGGAAGGGTCAGAAAAGAACCATTCTAAAGAAACAGGGACCTCAGCCAAATGCAAACCACTTCCACCTTGTGCTCTGTGACTCTGCTCATCTGCATTAACACCAAAAGCCCAAACCAAGCAGCAAATGCAGCTGAAGTTGCACAGCCTCTAAGAGGAGCATTTCAGTTCCAACTTAGGTTCTAATTTAAGTGGCAACTTATGAACCCCCTCCAAAGAGTTTTAAAAGGAAGGATTACTTGCACCTATCATTTTTATCTGAGCAAATCCAGTCAGCATGAGTATTTGGAAGGATTTGGGCTTATTCATTCAGTGCTGGAGGCTGCAGTTAGCATTCCAGTCTCTCCTGACATCTGAACAATTGGGGACAGCTTCTCATCTCATTCACAGCATCAGGCTGGAACCTTGTGCTTAACCCAATGAAAGGAGTTTCCAGGTGAGAGGTTCAGATTGGATATGAGGAAGAGTTTCTTCCCCCAGAGGGTTTCTCAGGCAGTGGGCCCAGGCTGCCCAGGGAGGTGGTGGAATCACCATCCCTGGAAGAGGTCACAAACCATGAAGCTGTGGTGCTTGAGGCCATAGTTTAGTGGTGAGCATGGCAGTGTTGGGTGGCTGGTTGGACTCAATCTTCTCCCACCAGAATGATTCTATGTCTCTAATCAGAGTCATCTCCAGCCTAGTTAAAAGAAGCTTGAGCATTTGGGGGGACAGAGGGAAATAAACTACAAAAGAAAACAGCAAGAGATTAAGCAAAGCATTTGGAAGATGAGTTATTCCTCCCTACCTCTTATCTGCTAGATCTGTTTTGTTTCCCACCAGCATGATGATGACATCGCTGCCCCTTTCCGTTCGGACATCGTCGATCCACTTTGTCGTTTGCTGGAAGGAGTTTACATCTAGCAGAGAACAGTGGAGAGGGTTAGCACTGCAGGTCTTCCTCACACATCCCTGCTAAACACAGCTGGAAGTCTCAAAAGAAAAGCTTCATGTACTCTGGAATTGGCATAACAGGGTGATGAAGAATCAGCAAAGTGAAACCCTAAGGCTCCCACGCTGAAGTAGATGACAGCTTTGGCATGGACTTCAGATGGACCTAGGACTTCATTCCAGGTGACTTCAAAGCCAGGGAGTGAATTGAGGTTGATCTAGAAGCTGAATGAGAAGTCTGATCACTCTGGTTTAGACCCTTTTGGGTTGTTTTGAAGCTCAACATAGATTATTGTCTAGAGAGAATGGGATTCATGTGCTACCACATTCAATACTGTGTCATTCATGTCTTGTGCTCCTCCTGCAAGAGGTCCCTGCAGAGTCATTGCTTCTCCAAAGTACTTCACCCCAGCTCCACATTTCCTACAGCTCCAGCACTCTGTACTTGCTAGGTTCAGGATTTTCTCTGGGAAATATTAAGTTCTACAACTTCCTATCCTGTACTGGGGAACCCTGAGTTCCAAAGAGCTTCCAAATAACTTGCACAGCACCAGAAGCAGCCATTTAACCTGTCCACAGGCCTTGCTGCCTTCATGACCCATCCTCAAAAGCTGCAAGGGAAGGAGTTTACCAGCTCTCCTGCTCTAAGGAGACACCATGTTGTCTGAAAAGTTGCAACCTCCAAGGAACAACAAGTTGTAGAGAAGCTGCCAGGGAGCTCAGCATTTACCAGTTAGCTACACAAAGTAGTTGCCAAAGTAGTTTGCAGCACTTAAAGAAAGAGGAGGCTCTGCAGCACTTCTTGACTAGTATTGATTTGTTTTAATGGCTTTTACTGCATAGTAATATATCATACACTAGGCAGCCAGGGCTTGATCACTTGCCAGCCTCTTAATTCTTCTCTTTACTACTTGCTAACAGTGAATTTGCTAGGTCAGGAGAAAAAAAATTTCCAAGTTCACAGCTAATTTTGGCTCAACTCAAAGTGTTGGTTTTAACAATGAAAGCTTTTACAGGTAAAGCTCCTATTCCTGCTGTAATCTTCTAGTATTTAGAACTCAAGGGATGAACAGTTTTGCATTTGGATAGGATTAGGCCATTGCTCTCTGTCAGTTCTGGCTTAGAACTGCAAGTGTCTGAAGGCTTAGTTCTCCTAAAAGGAGATTTCTCTTCTCTGGACACAGATGAAGCTGGTAAGTTAGGGGTCTCTGGGCTGAGGGGAGGGACAGGAGGAGAAGGCTTGGAAAAGCACTGGTATTTTAGTTGACAAAAATGTACATACCTTAGTAAGAAATGAAAGAGCAATTGTTAAAGGACAAGGGCTTAGGAGTCAGTTTTACACAGTGCAGAAGGTGACAGGTGACTGGTTCATATGGAAATGGGATGTTAATGCAGTTCCCCCCAGCCCATGCCCAGATCTGCTGTGGGTTGGTTGTTTTACTTGGAGGGGGAGGAGGGTAAATGGAGTGAAGCAAGCTACAGCTATCAGTGCAAAGTCTCTGTTCTCAGAATTGAGATATCTAGGAACATGATTCAGGGGTTCTGAGACCAAAAAAAAAAAGTCACAGGTGATATTACAATCCAAAAAGCAGATGAAAAGAGAGGGTAAAGTGCAACAAGACCAGGCAGGAGTCAAGGCTTCAGGAGAATGCAATAGGAAAGGGTCACACAACAATGTTGTTCATGAGACAGTTTATTGAGTGGCTAAGCTTAAAACTGGACTGGAAGAAAAGAAAACAACCTCTTTTGTTTTCATGCCAGAATGAAGAACAAGCAAGATGACCGTGACAGGACATGCAAAGCTAGGCTAAAGGATGGCAAAAAGAGAGGGCAGAGTATTAGAAATGCAGGATTCCTCCCCACTCACTTGTGATATCATAAACAACAACTGCAACAGTGGAGTCACGAATGTAGCTAGGAATCAAGCTCCTGAACCGCTCTTGACCTGCTGTGTCCCACAATTGCAACCGTACCTGACAAAAATCAGTCAAACAAGCAAGAGAAAAGAAGGCATTAAGGAGAAGGTCAAAGGCAGAGCAAATACCTACTTGTGATATCGTAAACTACTACAGCGGCGGCAGAGTCGCGGATGTAACTGGGAATGAGGCTACGGAAACGTTCCTGACCCGCCGTATCCCACAGCTGCAACCTGATCTGCGGGGGGGGAGAGAATGAAAACAGCCACGTGGGCACTAAAAAAAGGAGAGAAAGTGTCAAGAAAAGGTTTACTCTTGGAGAAAAATTCATGAAAGAAATCAAAAAGCTGAAGGAGGAAAGGACAAACTCATGCGGGAGGTTGCGGGGGGACTGGGGGCAGCAGCAGCACAGGCTCCTTCGTGGCTAGGTCTCTGTGCACTTCTCTCTGCTTTCTCTGTTACTCTTTCCATATAATGCTTCTCTTCCAAAAGGGGAGCAGGAGAATTGCTCAGCTTTCCAACTTCAAGGATCAACAAGAAAACTAAAGCCAACCTTCACCTGCAAGCTCTGCCTACACCAGGTTTTCATACTCTGCTGCTGTCCTTCCTGAGGGCTGACACATAGACCCCTCCAGCAGCCTGCTGGTTGGTGGAAGAAATCAGAGCACACATCCCCCATACTTCTCAAGGAAGAGCCTTCAGCTGCTGTCAGAGCACTTCAGAAACTACTACTGGAGGATCAACTGCTAGTTTTTACTCTGGAATTCAGTAATGTGCACACAGATGAGGTTGAATGTCTCTTACCATCAAGGTTCTGGAAGAAAAGGGTCAGACCTACTAAAAGCAAAAGCCAAGGCAAGGTGTGCAGCTCTGCTATAGCAAGAACATCCAGTCACTAGGGCACTTCCAATGCAGTTCCACTTAGTGTGGGTTTCCACACCCCCACCAGCTTATGCAGCTCTGCACAATTTCCTTCTGCAAACAGCTCGCTGGCTGAAGTTAATTAAGAATCTGAGCTCATTTGAAACCACAGGAGTGTTTTTGTTTCAGGAATTAGAGCTGCACCAAGCAAAGAAACAAGGATAATTTGTGGCTAACTGCTGAAGGCAACCTTCTTTTTCAAGAAGCAGTATTAGCAATATCCAGCTAGCCACTAACTGGCAACATTTAGCTGTTCATAGTTGATCTTTCTGCCTTGTGGCAGCAAAAGCTGAAGGGGTTAAGCATGATGACCTTCACCAAATGCCACTATGCACCCCTCAAACAATCTGCATCATCTCTTTCTTCAAAGAGGGTGACACCAGAGCAGCCTCTACCCCTTGTAAAATGGCATTTGGGAGCCCTCCACAGCTGAACCAACCAGAGGAGATTTCCCATTTCCCAGCTCCCCCAGCAAGGAGCTGCCTCCACAGCACTCATCCCTCTGGAAACAGCTGGCAGACTGAAGGCTCAGTCTGGCCTTCCAAGTGATCTCAGAGCTGGGGGCTGCACACTGACATCAGCTGCTGAGCCTCAGTCCTACTGGATGTGGAAAAATGCAACAAAACTCTTACTCACTGTTCGATCCTCCAAGTACATGGTTTTGGATAAGAAGTCGATGCCAATTGTTGCCTGGAAAAGAGAGGAGAGAAACCAACACCTCTTAAACACAACATCACAACTGGGGGCATTTGCAGCATCAGAATTTAACACCTGCAGCACAACTGCAAGAAAAAGGTGTTCATAGAATCACAGAATGGTCAGAGTTGGAAGGGACCTCAATGATCACCTACTTCCAACCCCCCTGCCTGGCAGGGACACCTCCCACTAGATCAGGTTGCCCAGGGCCCCATCAAGCCTTGTCTTCAAAGCTTCCAGGGATGAGGCTTCCACAACCTCTCTGGGCAACCTGTTCCAGTGTCTAACCACCCTCATAGTGAAGAACTTCCTCCTAATACCCAACCTAAATCTCCCCTCCTCTAGCTTGCTGGTTTTCTTACTTTCAGGATATGGCAGCTCTACCTAGAAATCAAACTCAAGGAGTTTCCTTCATATTCATACCCAGAATCCAAACCAACCAAACCCTAACCAGATACCATAAAGCACAAAACCTTACTAACCTTAACCTCAACTTATACATATTAATACTTAAATCCACCAAGACATATAGGGACCAGGAAGGACTTTTATGCATATGACCTAAGTCAGGGTGCCATCAGCCAAAGCAGGTTATTTGAGCACACAATGTTCTTCCTGACTGACAAATATCTTAATTTTAAGCCTTTTTCCTTAAGGTGAAGGTGGATATTTTCACATCCAACACAGATGTGTCCACACCTATAGCCTCCACTATTTACTCAGTGAAGACTACAGCTCCCTGCAGTGTAACTGCATCCAACCATCTAGACACTAGTGGGAGCTTCACATGGAACATCCTTACATGTGTTTAAGGCAAAGCCCAAAGCACTCTCAAATGCTATCAAGAGCTGCTTCTTAAACACAAGATCTTCACCCATTTTCCAAAGCTGCCAGTGAGGGTCAATCCAAGCTCCAGTTTGGAGCAAATCCAATTTGTTTGCAGCAGGAATATGACTGAGTTAACCTGTTGGAGTTACAAGGCTTTACTGGTTTGACAGGATCCAGCATGGCTGGGGTTGGAATGGACCTCTGGAGATCACCCAGGCCAACCCCCTGCTCCAGCAGGGTCACCCATAGCAGCTTGCCCAGGGTCACCTCCAGCTGCCTTGGCAATCTCTCCACACAAGGAGACTCCACAGCCTCTCTGCAAAGCCTGGGCCAGGGCTCCAACACCCTCACAACAAACAAGCTTCTCCTCCTGCTCAGCTGCAACCTCCTGGCTTCCAGTTGGTGCCCAGTGCCCCTTGGGCTGGCCCTGGGCACCAGTGAGCAGAGTCTGGCCCCAGCCTCCTGCCCCCAGCCTGCAGCTCTTGCTCAGCATGGAGCAGCTCCCCTCTGGGGCTGCTCTTCTCCAGGCTCAGCAGCCCCAGGGCTCTCAGCCTTTCCTCCTCCCACAAATACTCCTGGTCCCTCAGCATCTCCCTAGCCTCCCATGGACTCTCTCCACTAGTTCCTTGCCTCTCTTGGGCTGGGGAGCCCAGGCCTGGAGCCAGAACTCCAGCTGTGGCCTGAGTAGGTAGGGCAAAGGAGACAGGGACAAGACCCTTCCTCCATCTGCTGGCCACCCTCTCCCTGCACCCCAGCAGACCGTTGGCCTTCTTGGCCCTGAGGGCACACTGCTTTTTCATGGGGAACTTGTTGTCCCCCAGCACTCCTAGGTACCTCTCCATGGAGCTGCTTTCCAGCAGCTCAACCCCTAACCTGTCCTGCTCCATCAGGTTCTTCCTCCCCAGGTGCAGGACCCTCCACTTGCCCTTGCTGAACTTCCTGAGGTTCCTCTCCCCCAACTCTCAGCCTATGCAGGTCTCCCTGAAGGGCAGCACAGCCCTAGCCTGGGTCACCCACTCCTCCCAGCAGGATCCTGAGCACATCCAGCAGCTGCCCCACTCAGCAACATCACTACAGCCAGGAAAGTGTTCCAAATAAATTGATTTTAAAAGAAAAAACACCAACAGGTAGGAGGTGAACCTCTCCCAGCTAGGATAAAGAGGTTTACCACCACCTCCTCCCCACTCTCCCTCACTGGAGGAGATTTCTGGTTTTCTGTGTTATTCTGCTATTGTACCCTCACCAATCTCCTTAATTAATTCCTTGCTTTCTGCCAGATACTGTATGTGGTAGTAACAGAGAGTGGAGCCAACCAGCCTGGGGGAAAGTGATAGAGAAAACAAACAGCTGCAAATGAATTGGAGAAAAATAAAAAGGCAGACCTGAACAACCCAAACTAAACTCCATTTGCAGCTAAATAACAGAAACTTTCTTGGCTAGATCAGGACAGTGGCTTTGGAGTATCAGAGAGGTAAAAGAAAGAGTGGTGGCTCTCAAGAGGACTATGCAGTGATTTTCACCTGCCATCCAGAATTGAGACATTACCAATTCAGGACTGAAAGGGTAAGGGGGAGGATGAGAAACCTCAAAAAGCTCCAACACCCTTCTGCTCCTGTTTCCCATTGCTGGGGTACAGGCTACTCCTCAGCAGATTGCCTCAAAGATGCTTTTATCTTCTCTCCTATCTGTCTGATTTTGTTTTACAGGAGAAAAGCTGCAAAGCCCTCTTAGATCTTACACCAGACACAAGTCAGGATCCCATCCTGGCTGACAAACTGCTGGAGACTCCAGATTTTCTCTGCTCTCAGCAGGAGCTGGAACATCAACTGCAAAGCCCCAAACCTGCCTCAGCCTGTGCTTGATGCCATCCCTCCCTCGCCCCCAGGCAGCTGCAAGGCAGCAAGAGCTCTGAAGCTCACTTGTTGCCATAACAAATGTTTTTGTGAGACAGGTGGGAATGCAAGTGCCATGGAGGAACCCAGCAGGTCAGTGAGACTGCTGCATTTGGATGCTCATGGCATGGGAAATGTAACAGAAAGGCCCAGAACAAAACTTCTTGTAGGTCTACAGGATGAAAATCTAAGTACTAATCAAGTTGGGAAGTATGGCAGGTCTGTTACTGACAAGCTGTGATGAGATCCCTGAAGAAGCTGCTTTAGGAAACCCTGCTTTAGCAGGGGGTGGGACTAGATGATCTCCAGAGGTTCCTTCCAAGGACCAACACACTGGGATTCTGTAAAATGTCTCCTGGCCCAAGGCCCTGCAAACTTTAAGAATTGCATGGAATAACTGACAGCTAAAGGTATTTGTCCACCTCCACTGGACTGTGTCCAGTTGTGGTCCCCTCAGTCCAAGAGAGACAAGGAACTAGTGCAGAGAGTCCATGGGAGGCTAGGGAGATGCTGAGGGACCTGGAGCATCTGTGGCAGGAGGAAAGGCTGAAAGCCCTGGGGCTGCTGAGCCTGCAGAAGAGCAGCCGGATGCTGAGCAAGAGCTGCAGGCTGGGGGCAAGAGGCTGGGGCCAGACTCTGCTCACTGGTGCCCAGGGACAGCCCAAGGAGCCCTGGGCACACACTGGACCCCAGAAGGTGCCAGCTGAGCAGAAGGAGAAGGTTGTTTGGTGTGAGGGTGTTGGAGCCCTGGCTCAGGCTTTGCAGAGAGGCTGTGGAGTCTCCTTGTGTGGAGAGATTGCCAAGGCAGCTGGAGGTGACCCTGGGCAAGCTGCTGTGGGTGACCCTGCTGGAGCAGGGGGGTTGGCCTGGATGATCTCCAGAGGTCCCTTCCAACCCCAACCATGCTGGATTCTCAGATTATCTGATGACTACATCAGGAACCCTGAGGCAAAGCAAGACCTGAATTATCTTGCAAGTCACAGGCCAGCATTTCAGCTCACTGTCCTACCTCTTCCCTCCTCCAAGTGTGAGGAGCTAAAGGGAGTCATGGCCAGCAATTCTCCTCTTGCATAACAGGCATGGAATCACCTTGTTTCCTAACATCACAACCAACAGCAGGATTTTCTTGCAGGCTTTTGGTCTTCCTTGACCCAAGACAGCAAGTTCTTGTTTAAGTCATAAATGCTGCTTTCATGGAAGCAGATCTTGAATAAGCTGTGGAGCAAGAGCTGAATTTCCTAGCAAGCAGCAGGAAACTAATGCACAGCACAGATTTTATTAAACAGCAGCTATTTTTACCAACTGAACACCAAAAAAAAACCCCCAGCCTTGTTCAAATGAGAGGTGGTGGCAGCAGCCAGAAGTGCATTTAAAATGGATCAGGAATGTCCAATCAAGTTAAGCTACAGCTACCCAAGCACAGAGGCTGATAGACATGATCATTCTAGTCCCTGGCTTTGAGAGATCTCTCTAATATCCTGGGCATCTGGTTTGACACTAACATGGGCTCTGATTTTGGCTACATTACTGCAGCTTTTATGACTCATTCTTTCTTCCAGCTACAGTAAAATAGGACATTGTCATCACTGCAGGGGGGGCAGAGACCACACCTTGAATCCTGGGCTCCCTTTTGGGCTCCTCACTACCAGAATGCCATGGAGGTGCTGGAGTGTGGGCAGAGAAGGGCAAGGAAGGTGGGGAAGGCTCTAGAGCACAAGCCTTGTGAGGAGCAGCTGGGGGAACTGGGCTTGCTTAGGCTGGAGAAGAGGAGGCTCAGGGGAGACCTTCTGGCTCTTTGCAGCTCCCTGAGAGGAGGCTGGAGCCAGCTGGGGCTTGGGCTCTACTGCCAAGGGACAAGAGAGAGGACAAGAGGAAACAGCCTCAAGTTGTGCCAGAGGAGGCTCAGGTTGGTCATGAGGAACAATTTCTTCTCTGAAGCAGTTAAGCCCTGGCCCAGGCTGGTCAGGGCAGTGGTGGAGTCCCCACCCCTGGAGGGGCTGGAAAGCCCTGGAGATGTGGTGCTGAGGGCAATGGGTTAGTGGTGACCTGGCAGTGCTGCTTCATGGTTGGACTCCATGACCTGAAGAGGTCTTTTCCAACCTTAATGATTCTATGACTGAAGTAAGTCAGAGGCCTTTGGCTGAATGACACTAAACCAAGTACATGAACACTAGGCATGCATCAGTGAGAGCTAAACTGAAGCTTTCTTGTAAGCCCTTCTGCCTTCTAACTGGTTTGAGTCCCACTCATTCATCCTGCAATCATTTAGTATGTTATGTCAGACCAGCTGCCCATGGAGACAACATCAGCATAGAGCAGAGAGGGTCAGACCTCCTCAAGAAGGAACTTGGACATAAGCTCCACAGAGAAAAGGAGCAGACCTGAAAGACATAATACTGTGGGAAAAAGAAAGATTAAATAGAAGAACTTCATTCACATGTCCAAGTAATTACAGTGGGTAGGAATGGAAAGGATGTTTGCTCCCTTGGGAGCTATGATGTGTACTCTAGCCCTCCTACACCACAGAAGCTTCTCTTCCCCCAGGAGTTATGTGACAACTCTGCATCTCATTCTACTCAACTTGCCTAGCAGCAGCAATGGAGGAATTACTGAAGAGGCAAGAAAGAAATCATAAAGGGGTAAAGGAATGTAAACAAGCTGCTTGGAGAGACACTAAGCAACAGAAGAGGCACTGGTTTCCTTGGGTTTTTTTCCCTCCCTCATTACCTCCTCCCCCTAACCCTTTGCATTCACCAGAGAAGAGATTTTTCTCAGCTTAGTGTATTCAGAACATCAACTGTAACCAAGGCATGAAACATCATCTGCTTGGAGAAGACACTTCATGGGACTACAGTTGTTTTACAGCTTGCCACCTTCTCAAGCTCATCCTAAATTCTGGGAGTGGGCAACAATGATTGCTCTAATCACACTGAGAACGAAGTGACCTGGTGTCAACTCAAACTGTCACCAAGCACAAAGCACTGAGGGGGCTGCAAGGACCAACTGGAATGAAAGACAATCACTGCTTCAGCCCCAAGCTTGGTTAAATAATAAATAATTAAGCATAAATAAGCAGTCAGGGGATGAAGACATGCAGAACAAAAAGTTTTGGGCTCTCTGCTCCAGCAGATAGAATAAAATAGTATCCTGAAGCACAGCCAGCCTTACAATCTACTGCTTTCTGCTCCATGAGTCCTTGTTCACCACATTGCAGGACCTCCTGCAGTGCAGCTTGCTGCTTCTTGACAAGAGCCAGATGTCTGTTACATTTCATCTGGAGAAGAGGAGGCTCAGGGGAGACCTTCTGGCTCCCTGCAGCTCCCTGCCAGGAGGTTGGAGCCAGCTGGGGCTTAGGCTCCTCCCAAGGAAGAAGTGATAGGAGAAGAAACAGCCTCAAGTTGTGCCAGGGGAGGTTTAGGTTGGTCATGAGGAACAATTTCTTGCTGGCAAGGGCTGTGAAGGCCTGGCCCAGGCTGGCCAGGGGAGTGGTGGGGTCACCATCCCTGGAGGTGTTCAAAAAACCACAGATGTGGTGCTGAGGGCCATGGTTTAGTGGTGAACTTGTCAGTGCTGGGCTAATGGTTGGACTCAACCTTGGAGATCTTTTCCAGCCTTAATTATGCTATGATTTTTCCCCACAGAGGCATTAGATCTGTGATGGTCTGGAAACAAATGGTGCCATAAAAACCTGGTAGACTTAACCTCTTGAGAAGCCTTTTGAAGCACAGCTCATCCTTACTGCAAGTCACAGATAAGCTACTGGAGCAGAATCCAGCCCTGAAATGCCCTTCTGAAAGGTTATCAAAACACAAAGATTAAAGATCTTACAGTTAAGTATCTGTAAATGTGCCAACTCTTATCCACAGCAATCAAAGGGATTCTTCCTGCAATGGAAGACACAGCACCAGAAGGCCCTTCCAGAAGACAAGAACGTGGCTTGATTTACCTGGTAGGTGTTGTCAAAGCTGTCATACATGAACCTGGTGATCAAGGAAGTCTTCCCCACTACAAAAGAGACAGAAACACAGATTCAAGGAACCATTTCAGTGCATGTTTTACTCCAAGTGATTTTAAAAATGCTTTCAGGCTGAAATAAGCTGAGTAATTTCTCCATGGCCAACAGATCTGGACCATGCAGTTCAACTTCCTCCAAGCAAAAGAAGAGTTCTTTTGCCTTTACAGTTGTGAGCTCACTACTGAGCACATTTTTCTCTGGAAAAGGCTGCCTCTTGTATCCTTCCCCAGCATGAGTTTTCCTCTGACACATTCATGATCCCAGATGGAAACTGAAACAATTTGACCCTTCCAGTTTCTCCCAAGCCACTGTGAAATCCCAGCTGAACTGAAGGAACAAATGCAACAGGTCTGACAAAGCCTAGGACAACTGAGCATGAAGAAGACAGCCCTGAAATGAGGTAGCCATGTCACTTCACATCTTGCTGCACATCTCAAAGTCACTCCCTCTGGATTGGTCACACAAATGACAGTCCCTGCTGTAGTATCATGGCAACACAATACAAGATTGAGAAGCATCACTGTTGAGAAGCTTGTTTACCATTCAGCCCTCATCACACCATGAACTTCACCCTTCCTTTGTCACCTTCCCTCTCCCTCTGTATATGAGCAGGTTCCCATGCTGCTTGAGGAGGTCATTATCCACCTCAGGGATGGCTGGCCTCACTTGGACTCCAGGAACTCAGGAGGATGTCAGCTGTGGTGCAATCAGAAGGTGTCACTGCAGCATGTGCAGGCCCACCTGAGAAGCACAGGGATACAGATGGAGCCTTTTCCTTGCAGCTCCTCTGTCCCTGTGCCTCAGCTTGGTCAGGTTAAACCACAAACTACATCAAGATCTTCATCTCATAACCAAGATTGCTATCAACTGTGTATAATAACATTCCAGTCAGGTCTCAGACTATCTAGTCATCTTTTTCCTTGAAAGACAAGGAAATAGCAGGTTCATTTAAAGAAAAATCATCATCACAACAGTTACCTTCTACTCCTATTAAAAGCAAGGACACAGCTGAGTTGGGGCACAGCCAAACTCACACTCAATGGACCACCTTTTCCTATTGTGCCATCTTCACCTGATCAGCAAGACATGCTGGAACTGAGCATGTTTAAATACTCTTCATAGACTCAGAATGCTTTGGGTTGGAAAGGACCTTCCAAGGTCATCTAGTCCAACCCCTGCCGGCAGCAGGGACATCTGCAACCAGAGCAGGTTGCTCACAGCCCCAACCAACCTGAGCTGCAATGGTTCCAGGGATGGGACATCTCCCACCTCCCTGGGCAACCTCAGACAGGGTCTTACAACCCTCAGCAGAAAACATTTCCTCCTTTTCTCTAGTCTCAATCGCCTCTTTTAGTTTCAAACCATCACCTCTTGTCTGTCACAACAGGTCCTACTAAAAAGTCTCACCCAATCTTTCTTAGAGGTCTCCAAGTACTACAAGGCCACCAGAAGGTCTCCCTGGAGCCTTCCCTCCTCCAGCCTCAACAACCCCAACTCTCTCAGCCTCTCCTCACAGCAGAAGGCTTCCAGCCCTCCCATCATGTCTGGGGCCTCCTCTGGCCCTGCTCCACCAGCTCCATGTCTCTGCTGTGCTGAGGACTCCAGAGCTGGCCCCAGCACTGCAGCTGAGCTCTCCACAGAGCAGAGCAGAGGCACAATCCCCTCCCTGCCCTGCTGGCCACGCTGCTGGGGCTGCAGCCCAGGATATACTTCACCTCCAGTTGTTTTCCCCTCACCTCCTTGGAGCTGGAATCTGCCACCCCCCACAGGCAGAAGAGAAGAGCACTGACTCAGGTTAGCCATCAAACATTGAAGGGAGAGACAAAAAGCAGTTAAATGTGCACAAGCCAGAGCTTGTGTTCTTCAAATAAGCTTCCAGAGATGTTAGCTCTCTGCAAAGGTGACCAGCAACAGAGCAGGAGAATTTAAGCCAAGATTCTGGGGGTGGGAATGGGATTTTTTTGGGAGGTAGATTGGTTCTTTGGTTCTTTTTTCCTAATCTTAGTATAAAACTCTCAATAAAATCTCCACTCTCAGAATTAAGCAGCATTTTAACCCATCTGCAAACTTCAGTGAACTCTGTAGCTGTACTAAACTAACAGGAATGCTCCAGCCAGCCTTTGAGAAAAAGCTTTTCCCATGTCACCAGTTGAATGCCTGTGTGAATTGTTAAGGTATTCTGCTCTCCAGGCACAATCAGCTTTCCCACCAACTTCAACAGCTGCCTGCTAGAGCAAACATTCCCTTCCCTGAGGAGGTTTTTTTGGAAGCAGCACATCACAGATGGGCAGAATTCCTGAAGCCCTTATTAAGACTTGTCCCAGGACCCCAGAGATGTATTAAAGGGCAAACAGCACAAGCTGGTGCAGGACAAACAGCCAGAGGCTGTGAGAGGAGCAGGGTTTTACTCCAGATCCCCCAAGAGACAGATGAGCAAATCCAAAACCTTCCCACTGCAGCACATGCTGTAAGCCCCAGGGATAGGTTTGCAGCAGCAGCACCAAGCTGTCTGTGCCTCACTGATGTGAGCAATCCAATTTAATTCTTGTCCATTAATTTAAGGGGATGTGGTTAAAGCCATGACAGAGTCACTATTCTCACAGGTAACAAGTGACAGAATCACAGAACACTAGTGGTTGGAAGGGACCTCTGGAGATCACCCAGGCCAACCCCCCCTGCTCCAGCAGGCTCACCCACAGCAGCTTGCCCAGGGTCACCTCCAGCTGCCTTGGCACTCTCTCCACACAAGGAGACTCCACAGCTTCTCTGCAAAGCCTGGGCCAGGGCTCCAACACCCTCCCACCAAACAAGCTTCTCCTCCTGCTCAGCTGCAACCTCCTGGCTTCCAGTTTGTGCCCACTGCCCCTTGGGCTGGCCCTGGGCACCAGTGAGCAGAGTCTGGCCCCAGCCTCTTGCCCCCAGCCTGCAGCTCTTGCTCAGCATTCAGCAGCTCCCCTCTGGGGCTGCTCTTCTCAGCTCCTCTCAGCCTTTCCTCCTCCCACAGATGCTCCAGGCCCTAATCATCTCTGTAGCTTTGGAGTCCCTCCAGGAGCTCCATGTCTCTCTTGTACTGAGGATCCCACAACTGGGCACAGTTCTCCAGGTGGGGCCTCACCAGGGCTCAGTAGAGAGGCATGAGAACCTCCTTCAACCTGCTGGCAATGCTCTTGCCAGTGCAGCCCAGAAGACTATTGGCCTTCTTAGCCACAACAGCACATTCTAGGCTCATGGGGAACTTGTTGTCCACCAGGACCCCCAGATCCTTCTCAGAAGGAAGAGAGGACAGACTCAGGTTGATCTGGGGTGGTTTAGATTGCAGATTAGGAACAACTTCTTCACAGTGGTTAAGCATTGGCCCAGGCTGCCCAAGGCAGTAGAGTGAAGTCACCATCCCTGGAAGTGTTCAAAACACATGGAGAGGTGGTGCTGAGGGCCATGGTTTAGTGGTGGCCTGCTGGTGGTAGGTTAACAGTTGGACTGGATGATCTTATAGGTTTTTTCCAACCTTAATGATGTTATGATTCTCTGAAATCACTTGCTTTAGGAAGTCCCAATCCCTGAAGAACACTGAAGTGTCTGGGCAAATCATTTCCTTTCCCACTGCACACCAAGAAGCCCTGAAGGGCCTCTGTCTAGAAACCATCTGATCTGAAGAGATCTCTATTCCTCAAGCTTCCTCACTCTTCCAATCATTCCACAGGAAAACAACAAATAAGGTGTTGTTTGGCTTGCCTCTATTTAAATATCTGCTTCCAGCAACATTTGGGGACTGTCTTAATGCACTTCAATCCCAAGATATTTCTTCTCCAAATAGAGAAAGGTTTTCTTTCCATAGCATGTCAACAGGCAGCAGATCAAGTTAGCATTAGTACCAACTGCTTACACCATGACTACTGAAGCATCATCATCTCTCCTTCAATAAAAACACCCAACCAATTTGCTTCAGAAGTGCTGGCAGAAGCTTACAATTCCCACTACATCTATAATTAAAAGGAAAACCCAGTGAATTTCCCTTCACAGCTTTAGATAAAAAGACAAACCTTGTCCTGAAGGTGACAGGCTTCCAGTATTCCCTCTTCAAGAGCCACTCCTACCACCCAACATCACCTCGCCTCTCCCCAGCCTCTCCACACACTCCAGCCTGTCCTGCCAATGGCACAAAGTATCCTCACCTCTCCAGAACAAAAAACATAGCTGGATGAATCACCTTCAGCTACCATCTGCTGCATGCTGCAGTGATGTGGCTGCATCTGTTGGATTCTCCTGTGGAAGCCATGCTGCTATCAGCCTTGTTTCACTCAGCTCCAACAGAGAGCAAAAAGCCCCAGAAATTCAGCTACTGCCAATGATGTTGATCACAACTGGAGGCACAGCACAGGCCCCTGGGCTAGTCATTGCTGAAACACCATCACAGGTGATGTTCTGAGGACATGGAGTAATTCAATGTGGTAATTGTATTTATGATGGTCATACCATAACAGTTATTAACTAAATTCTCAGGCAGGATAATCCCTGCTGAAGGGAAAAGTCATCATGCAGCTACACACCACAACCTGCAGAAAGAGTCAGACAATCATTTTGGTTGAAAAAGACAGCTCTAAGATCAAGTCCAACTGCTACCCAGCACTGCCAGGGCACCACTAACCCATGGCCCTCAGCACCACATCTCCAGGGCTGCCCTGGCCAACCTGGGCCAGGCCTTCCCAACCCTTTTGGGGAAGAAATTGTTCCTCATGGCCAACCTGAACATCCTCTGGCACAATTTGAGGCTGTTTCCTCTTGTCCTCTCCCTTGTTCTTTGGCAGAAGAGCCCAAGCCCCAGCTGGCTCCAGCCTCCTCTCAGGGAGCTGCAGAGAGCCAGAAGGTCTCCCCTGAGCCTCCTCTTCTCCAGGCTACGCAAGCCCAGTTCCCTCAGCTGCTCCTCACAGCCCTTGTGCCCTAGCCCCTTCCCCACCTTCCTTGCCCTTCTCTGCCCACACTCCAGCACCTCCATGGCCTTCTGGCAGTCAGGAGCCCAAAAGGGAGCCCAGGACTGGGGCTGTGGCCTCCCCAGTGCCCAGCCCAGGAGGACAAGCCCTGCCCTAGCCCTGCTGCCACACTAGTGCTGCTCCAAGCCAGGATGCTCTTGGCCTTCTTGCCCACCTGGCCACTCTGCTGCCTCATCTTCAGCTGCTGGCCACCAACCCCCCCCAGGTCCTTTTCCTGGGGGGCAGCTTTGCAGCCACTCTGCCCCAAGCCTGGAGCCTTCCTGGGGTTGTTTTGAGCCAAGGTCAGGAGCCAGCACTTGCCCTTGTTGAACCTCATCCCATGGATCCAACCTAGCCAGATCCCTCTGTAGAGCCTCCTACCCTCCAGTAGAAAAACACTCCCACCACCTTGGACTGAGGGTGCACTCAAAGAAAAAGAACCAATTAACTGATTGAGGAGCTGCAGGAGAGTTTAAATCCCATTCTGTGAGCTGTTTCCACTTGCTCTGCAGTCCATCCCTGACTGTATGCTTATCACATTCACAGGAGGCTTTAATTTGGGAGTTACTGTGAGTGAGAAAAGACAATCAGAATTCAAAACTATCTTGAAAAACACAGAAGTGACTTCAAGAGGCAAATGAAACTCAGCAGGGAGAAGCAGCACAAGGTAATCCACAGAGACAAAACCAACAACTGCCTGCTTCAAAATCCAGCTTCCAAACAACTGGGCTTTCACCAAAGGAAGCAGATAAGACAGCCAAGACTTCAGCTTTGTTTCATTAAGCTGGGGGATTTTTTAATCTAGTGGGTTAATTTAATCTCTTGGAAAAATCTCAACACAGAAATGTGTCCAGGGCAGCATTAGTTAGTGATGCAGAAGCACACAACATCCTTTGGGCCAAAATATTTCTGGTATGCTGCTGGGCCATGGGGTTAGGGGGGGAAGTTAACATTATTCTTGGAGGAAATGCTGCAAATGTGGCTTTATTGCAGAAACATAGCCTTGGTTGGAGGAGACAAAGGGTTCTGCTGGACACTGACACAGGAAGAAAGGAAAAAGCTCAGCTGAGGAGCTGAGAAAGTTTATTAGCCAGGAAAAAGGCAGCTAAGTTTACATAGAACATCAGAAATGTGAGGGAGAGCAGAGAAGTGACTTAGTGATAAGGAAAGGTGGTCTCCAGCCTCTTCTCTTTCTGTAGATCAAGATCTAACAGCTCAAAGCAGAGTCCAGAGTCCCACCAGAAAAGGTATGCAACTTTCAAAGTGAGGTGAATTGAACTCTGAAATAGCCTCTAGGGCTTGGCAGTGGCTTCTCCTTCCTCCCTTGGCACATAGTTCTCCCTGTCACTCCACTGGAGGAATTTCCATGGAAAGCATCCCAGAACTTTGTGCAGCAGAGGGAAGCTAAGGAAATAAGTGATGAACCAAAGAAACCATTTTTTCCAACATGATTTTGGGCAACTCTTCTGCCAGTCAATGGCTGAACAACAGCAGCAGACTGGGTTACATCAGATGAGTCTTCTGCTCCTTCAAGCTTCTGATCCAACAAACCCAAAGTCCACATTACCTAACTCCTAAGCACACAGCTGTGGCTCACACACTATGGCTTAAGGGCAGAGATTATCACCATGCACTGCTGCAAGGGAAAGCAACCAGCTGCAACAGGAACTGAAGTTTCTATTCCACTTGCTCAGATGGTTTTCTGCAGCTATAGCAGCTTTGGATCTGGACCTAGAGATCACTGGTGGTTCCCCTAAAGAACTAGCTACTCTGCCTCCTCACCATCAAGCCTGAGGAGCACACAGTGAAGCACTGCAGAGCTTTTGCCTGGTGCTTTGTTCTGGGAGGCTGGGGAACAGCAGAGAGAAGTGTTTTGCTGTACAAGGCAGTAAGTGGAAGCATTCATCCATGCTGATTCTGGTAGGCTGCAATGATTTAATATGTTATGGGACAGGAATTACAGAATCCCAGTCATGGGGAGGGTTGGAAGGGACCTCTGGAGATCACCCAGGCCAACCCCCTGCTCCAGCAGGGTCACCCACAGCAGCTTGCCCAGGGTCACCTCCAGCTGCCTTGGCAATCTCTCCACACAAGGAGACTCCACAACCTCTCTGCAAAGCCTGGGCCAGGGCTCCAACACCCTCACACCAAACAAGCTTCTCCTCCTGCTCAGCTGGAACCTCCTGGCTTCCAGTTTGTGCCCACTGCCCCTTGGCCTGGCCCTGGGCACCACTGAGCAGAGTCTGGCCCCAGCCTCTTGCCCCCAGCCTACAGCTCTTGCTCAGCATTCAGCAGCTCCCCTCTAGGGCTGCTCTTCTCAGCTCCTCTCAGCCTTTCCTCCTGCCAGGGATTCTCCAGGTCCCTCAGCATCTCCCTAGCCTCCCAGGGACTCTCTGCACTAGTTGCTTGGCTCTCTTGGACTGGGGAGCCCAGGCCTGGAGCCAGGACTCCAGCTGTGGCCTGAGTGGGGCAGAGGAGAGGAGGAAGAGAACCTCCCTCCCCTTGCTACTGCTCACACTCTTCTTCATGCACTGCAAGAGAACATTGGCTTTGATCATAAGGGCACGTTGCTGCCTCACAGGGAGCTTCTTGGCCCCCAGCACACCCAGCTCCTTCTCCATGGAGCTGCTTTCCTGCAGCTCAGCCCCTAACCTGTGCTGCTCCATAGGGTCACTCCTCCCCAAGAAGGAAGAAGTCTATCCCAATGTGTAAACATGGGAAACTCCTAACAGGCATCACTGGTTCAGCACAGAAACAAGTTGATGCCCAAATGCCAACATCCTCCTAAATCACCAACTCAATCAGTGGCAAACAGCAAAGTGTCTGAGCACAAAACAGAGTTAAAAGATTGCAACTTGTAAGTTTCTATCAGCAAAATTGCCATTAACTCTGAGGGCCCAAATTCCAAGCCTTCAAACAGCTAATTGAGTCAACCTGATCAATACACTTTGTCTGGAAGCCTTGAGCCACTGCCTAGCACTCCTTACAGAAAGAGCATTCATCTGCAAGATGAAATCAATACCTTAATCTCCTGCTTCCAGCAGCTTTCATCCAACAGCAGCAACTGGAGAGATTTCAAGGTCATTTATCTGATTCCTGAAGCCTGCCTTGGGGCCTCCTGGGCTGGAGATGTGTACATCCAATGCCAAGCATCACTAATGACACTGATTCATGGTGGCTACCAAGCACTCCATGGCATGCAGAAGCTGTGCTCCCAGCAGCTCTGCAAGCAGCACTTCACCCTGCATGCCACTGAAGAGGCTCCCCCAAGAAGCAGGGATGGAAGAGAAGCAGTAGGCAATGTAAATCATCTCCCTGCCACCATGGGATGAGAAGGGCAGGTTGTGCCATGCAGAGTCTGCAAAGGGCTCAGGTAAGTCAAGAGTGACCTACAAAGGAGAAAGAATTGGGATTGAGCCAGCTCTCCTGCCTGATGTCCAAGGGGCAGGCATCACATACCCAGTTTGTTTTCTTAGGCATGTGTTTACCTTCTTGATACTAAACATTCACATTTTGGCCAAGGATTCTTCCAGAAAAGCCATGCTTAAATCTGAGTTCATACTTTATTGTCTGGCACCTTCAAAGCATCAGAAATAAAAAGCCAAGAAACATTGGAAAAGCAAAATAATCTTGATCATTGTAAAGCTGAAAAGTCCCACTTGACCTCTCCCTGTTCTCAGAGGGAGGCTTGATGACCAGAGATCCTACTTGCTAAAAGCCTAAGTTCAAGAGAGGAGGATGGAGGAAGCCTTCTCACCACAGACTGACTGACTGAAGTGGAATCCCAAATTTTCACTTGCCCTTTGCAAGACTCCTTCTTGAAGGAGTTGAAGGATAAATCCCAGTGACACTACAACTTTCTTTCACAGATAAGCTCACCTCAATATTGTTACTGGAATTATTTCCTCTACTAGACAGCACAGTGTTGCTTATCCAGCAATAACTGAAGTGCTGACAAGGAACTGAGAATTCAAACTCCACAATTAAAGGCCTGGAGCACCTCAGACTGAGAGCCCTGGGGCTGCTGAGCCTGGAGAAGAGCAGCCCCAGAGGGGAACTGCTCCATGCTGAGCAGGAGCTGCAGGCTGGGGGCAAGAGGCTGGGGCCAGACTCTGCTCACTGGTGCCCAGCAACAGCCCAAGGGGCACTGGGCACAAACTGGAAGCCAGGAGGTTCCACCTCACCAGGAGGAGAAACTTGTTTGGTGAAGAAAGGGTGTTGGAGCCCTGGCCCAGGCTTTGCAGAGAGGTTGTGGAGTCTCCTTGTGTGGAGAGATTGCCAAGGCAGCTGGAGGTGACCCTGGGCAAGCTGCTGTGGGTGACCCTGCTGGAGCAGGAGGTTGGCCTGGATGATCTCCAGAGGACCCTTCCATCCCCCACCATGCTGAGGTTCTGGGACTCTGTCCTCAGCTCTCAAAACATAAGAGCTGATACCACTGGAGGAGTCCTGCTCAAAATTACAGCTCCAAGGTCTCCCATCAACTTTCATCCTCTGATCTGCTGGGACTTCAGACTCAATGCTTAAGAGTCACTGAAACACAAAGATTCAGTGCTCAGGATCAGAGAATTTGCTAGTTCCAGATCTGGAAAAAACACTCCAAGGCAGCAAGAGGGTGAAGCATTGTTAAGAACAAGACAGTGAATTATGAACACACAAACCCCAGTTTTAGTTACTTAAAAAGCAGCCCCAAAAGAAGGATGCTCAGAGTTGATTTTAAATGATCTGTATCAGCCAGTAATCATGAAGAATACTTTTAGCTGTGTCAGCCTGAGCTCTTCAAGCAAAAATGCTGTATTAAAGTGATTAAAGCAGCAGCTTTAAAGAAGAAAATCCTCCTCTGCTTTTCAATGTCAAGCTATGGAAATTTCACCCAGTTCCCCCAAAGCAAAGAAACAAAACTCATTCATTATCCCAAAGACACTGCCAGAGCCAGCAGACTGCATTCATCTCAGGAAGATTAAGTTCATCCACAGTCACAGCTGAGGAGCTCTGAGGATAACATCAAGCCTAGCCACAGAGAGCAGAGGTAAAAGGCAGAGCTGATGTGGTCTCACTTCCTTGCTCTAATTAAAGTGGGTTTTTTACCCTGAAGTTGGGCTTTTATTTTCTGCCTTTTTCCTCCATTGATTCCACTTCTGCTCTACTGTCGAACCTCTTTTATTCTGCCATTTCTTTCCTGACACAACAGACCAGAGCAGATCCCACCAAAGGCCCATCTGAGCCAATTCTCTGCATCCCTAAGTCCCTAATAAAGGAAATAAAATAAGCCACCAAAAAAGAAACAACCAGCAAACATCAGAAGAAAGGCTGCAAAGAATAAATCTCATCCATGGCTCCATCCAATATAAATAGCTTTGTTTACTACTAGAATTGTGGAGCCTGGTAAAAAAGTTGGTTTTCACTTCAAAAAGTGTGGCTAGAAGTATTTGGTATTTTTTTTAAGAGCCCAAAGCAATATTAAACTCACATTTATCAGACATTTTCAAACATGTTTTGACTGCACAGGGTAAAGCTGCCTGCAGGATAACCCTCCAGCCTGGCTGCCCCCAGTGACTCTAGGAAATCAGAACATTTTCTCCAGTCAACACTCCAAAAGCTGTGCAAGTGGCTTTCCTGCTACTCCAGTGCTTCTTGCATTAGACCAAAGCAGCAATGGCTCCTTTATGTGCAACCAAAATGGTTTCAAAAGCTTCTTTGAAGAGGTAATTTATTCCCAGGCCTAGCTAAAGATGTAGGTTATAAATTCTCCTCTTGCCTTTTTAAAAAGATTTGCTTCTTTAAGAAGGCATTTAGGATTCTGGTTAGGATTTGAGTGTAGAAGATCCAGAGAGTTACAGGGAAACAAACAAAACCTAAGCAACTATAGAACACTTCTGGTTTGGTTCAAATCATTTTAGTCATTCAAGAGATGTTTCATCATTTCCTACTCTCATTTCATTCCTCCCAGAGAACAGAGGCAACCTTGAATTTCATCTATTATCATGTTCATATTCATCTGAACTAGAACAAACAATGGACTCAAGCTCACAGCCTAGATCAAACACAGCAAGAGCAGGCAAAGGAAATTAAAATCTCTACAGTAAATCTGTCAACTTGAGCCAGAGAGAAGCACAGGGAGCCCTGACCAAGGAGAATACTCTGAACAGAAAGTCCATTTAAGATACTTCCAACAGCTTTGTCACTTCTATTTCAGCTGTGACTTCTCTGACAAGGGAAATTTGCAACTGCATTACAGAGAAAGTATGGGACAGTGAAAGTCTGCAGGTAACTTGCTGATGGAAAACATCAATATTTATGTATTTCTTCTTTGGTTCAGAAGAGGCTTTGGTCCATCAGAAAGTTACTTCTAAACCAAATCAAAAAATAAGTCAATTCAAGAAGTTACAAGCAGGTTCTACAGGCAGCAGACAAGTGAAGTGGGGGAGCCAGGGTCAGGCTGTGCTGCCCTTCAGGGAAACCTGCACAGGCTGAGAGCTGGGGGAGAGGAACCTCCTGGAGCTCAACAAGGGCAAGTGGAGGCTCCTGCACCTAGGGAGGAAGAACCTGATGGAGCAGGACAGGTTAGGGGCTGAGCTGCTGGAAAGCAGCTCCATGGAGAAGGAGCTGGGAGTGCTGGGGGAGAAGCTCTCCATGAGGCAGCAATGTGCCTCACAGCCAAGAAGGCAAATGGAATGCTGGGATGCAGGAAGAAATGTGACCAGCAGCAGGTGGAGGGAGGTTCTCCTCCTCCTCTCCTCTGCCCCACTCAGGCCACAGCTGGAGGCCTGGCTCCAGCCCCGGGCTCCCCAGTCCAAGAGAGCCAAGCAACTAGTGCAGAGAGTCCATGGGAGGCTAGGAAGATGCTGAGGGACCTGGAGTATCTGTGGGAGAAGGAAAGGCTGAGAGCCCTGGAGCTGCTGAGCCTGGAGAAGAGCAGCCCCAGAGGGGAGATGCTGAATGCTGAGCAAGAGCTGCAGGCTGGGGGCAAGAGGCTGGGGCCAGACTCTGCTCACTGGTGCCAAGGGGCACTGGGCACCAACTGGAAGCCAGGAGATTCCAGCTGAGCAGGAGGAGAAGCTTGTTTGTTGTGAGGGTGTTGGAGCCCTGGCCCAGGCTTTGCAGAGAGGCTGTGGAGTCTCCTTGTGTGGAGAGATTGCCAAGGCAGCTGGAGGTGACCCTGGGCAAGCTGCTGTGGGTGACCCTGCTGGAGCAGGGGGTTGGCCTGGGTGATCTCCAGAGGTCCCTTCCAACCCCAACCATGCTGGGATTCTGCAATTCTGTAAAGTCCAGAAACCTCCAGGCTGTGTTCTCTGCCCACAACAATTATTAGGCAGTGGCACAGGAAAGCAACAGCAGCTTTATGACCAAAAGGTTATGTAGTGGAACAGCATCAAAAACGCTGGAGCAGCAGCTAACAATTTGTGCATGATTCCTGATGGGAGAGAAGGACAGACATGGAGCAACTAAGTCAGAAAGAGGCTTCTGGCAGCTTATCTCTGTGGAGTTTATGGCTTCCTACCTTGAAAATTAATTCTAGAAAGGCAGTCAATCAATACTGCCAGACAACTGTAGCTGACCTTTTTAAGGCAATGAATCCCTGCCAATCCTTCATTTCTTTTCAGGTCATTACCCACAAAGCTTCCCCCCCCCCCCCGCAGAATGCG
>VWZX01010825.1:415870-437552 GCA_013399015.1 Galbula dea
TTTCCTTTAATTAAAAGCACTATTGAAAACTGTTTGATACAGTCCTGGATCAATCACATTGGCTTCAGGGACTGCTGGTAGTCTATAGCTTTATAGTTGAGAACTGTTGGATGGAACCACAGTGTAGAGCAGGCAACTTAGCTGATCACTCCTGGGGTACACTCTGCACGCTGGAGCTCACCTGTATCTATGCTCACATCTCTAACAGACTGCCATTGTGCATAACCATTCCAGTAATTATCATAATCAGCAGTTACAAATCCAGGCCTGGGCTCCCCAGTCCAAGAGAGCCAAGGAACTAGTGCAGAGAGTCCACGGGAGGCTAGGGAGATGCTGAGGGACCTGGACCCTCTCTGGGAGGGGGAAAGGCTGAGAGCCCTGGGGCTGCTGAGCCTGGAGAAGAGCAGCCCCAGAGGGGAACTGCTCCATGCTGAGCAAGAGCTGCAGGCTGGGGGCAAGAGGCTGGGGCCAGGCTCTGCTCACTGGTGCCCAGGGACAGGCCAAGGGGCACTGGGCACAAACTGGAAGCCAGGAGGTTCCAGCTGAGCAGGAGGAAAAGCTTGTTTGGTGGGAGGGTGTTGGAGCCCTGGCCCCAGAGGGGTGTGCAGAGAGATTGTGGAGTCTCCTTGTGTGGAGAGATTCCCAAGGCAGCTGGAGGTGACCCTGGGCAAGCTGCTGTGGGTGACCCTGCTGGAGCAGGGGTTTGGACTGGATGATCTCCAGAGGTCCCTTCCAACCCTTGCCATGCTGGGATTCTATCCTAAGTGGACTTTTCAAGGCAAGCCAAGACATTTTTATCACAAGTGCACATCTGCTTTAGCATGAAGACTCATTATTACAATCAAGAAAGAGCATGGCTAGTATTTTGCTGCTGAGGAAATTTCCATTTTGATTTTCCCATGTAAGCATCAAGCCTCTTGGACTCCATTCAACTCTTATTGCTGGAAGAATGTTCAAGCAAAATATCTTCAAGCCTCAGTATCTCAGCAGTTCCCAAGCAACTTCACAAACCAGAAAGGGTGACATCAGCCCTTTTAGCTCACTAGGCAGCCTTCAGCTCTTGGGTGTTAAAAAGCAGCCTACATTTAACAAACTAGAGCAGACCATCAGCTAGGTACACAAGCCTAAATGGATGGTAGGAAGGGGGCATGAATATTTATGACTGTCTGGTGCAGAACAGCAGGAAGGGAAGCAACAGAGTGAAGTGAAGTAGCATGATATAACAAGGATTGACACCTACCTAGCAGATGAGCACACAAAGCTATTCTGTGAATAACTGATATCATCTGCAGCTTCTCCCATGCTACAATAGCAGAGACAAAGAAAGGAAGCAAGGCTCCTTTCCAGTCACATCATTTTAAACATTAAGCATATGAGAAAGATCCAGTGATCTTGCATTTCACACAAGCTGCTGTTCTCTTGTTGCTTTTTCCTTTCAGTGAGAGCAGGCACAGCCTGATGCTCCTAAAGGATTCTGAAGTCACAGCAAAAATATCAACTCTGTGGATTTTTGTTATTGCCTCAGGGAATCAGTGAAATTTGCAGCTCCTTATGTCTCAGTAAAACATCTCCAAACAGTACACCAAAGCTATTTGTCACTCAGGAGGCAGAAACTCAACTTTAATTCAAGACCCAAGTTTAATTTTTTTAGTGGCTTCTCATAAAAAATGATGACTATGCATTCCAAGCAATGCTCCAAATGATCCAAGTCTCACAAGTGTTTGAGACCTTGCAGGAAGTCATGGAAACAAGTAAGAAATCTCATTTTGTCACAACCCAGATGTCCTCAGAGCAAGAGGGTTTTAATTCCAGGCACTGTCTCTGGGCAATCAGCCACACAAATAAGAGTTTTCATGCCTGCTCTTTCCTGTCAAGCACTTCCATCCTTTACAAGACCGGACCAATTACTCCCTTATCTCCAACAACCAGTAATCAAATGATTAACACTTCAATAACCACCTTAGAAAAAAAGACAACTATGAAAACACATGGCAGCCTGAAAAGCTCATTAACATCAATTTTCATCTAGCCTTTTCTCTGAGTACCTCAGAAGAGCATGTACAGTGTCCTGTTTCCTAACAGGAGCCACGAGGTCCTGCTTGTGCCACAATGCTCCACCCCAAACAGAAGGAATTTGAGGTTGAAGCACTCTTCTGACCTAGAAAGCATTTTCCTCCCCCCAAGGGCCAGCCTGCCTAGCAAGGTCTCTAACAGCTGAACCCTGGTGCTACAGGAAAGCAAAAGCTTAAGCAACATCCATTTATTCCACTAAGGTTTCTTATCTTCATCCTAAGGAAACCACCAGCTCTGGATCAGCAAGCTCAGACTTCAGCTGGAAAGGATCATCTCTCCATAGTAAAACATGATTCTTTGCTACTGTCCTGCTTTGAGCTAGAACAGAATTCCAGCCCTCACAGGATTCCTGCTCCACCAGCTCCATGTCTCTGCTGTGCTGAGGGCTCCAGGGCTGGCCCCAGCACTGCAGCTGAGCTCTCCCCAGAGCAGAGGCACAATCCCCTCCCTGCCCTGCTGGCCACACAGCTGGGTATGCAGCCCAGGACACAGCTGGTGTATGTTCAAGCATTTTGTGTCCTCAGCTAGGTTCTGCTGATCAAGATCATCTACTAACATCTCTCTGAAAGACTTTTGGGGAGGTGTGGACCAGGAAAGGTGTGGAAAAATACTGCCCTTGCAACTGGCTGTTGAGTCTCTTGACTTGAGGCTGCAGAGGTGGGACCCAGACCCTTAGATGCACCTGTTCACAGACTGCCTCTGCAACAAGGAGGGAGCAGACAGTTCTCAGCCAACAGGAAACACTCCAGAAACATCCTCACTGTCACAAGGCAAAGCTTAAAATATTGAAAGCATAACTGCACTCTATAAAAAACCCCTAACAGGGCAAAGAACTTGCCTAGCTCTCCTGAACATGAAACTCCAGTTCTCCAAGCCCCAGTGTCCTTTTGCACAACAAGAACATCCTCATTAGGATCTTCACTAATTGCTCTCAAGCAGCACTCCCCACATCTTGCTTCAGCTCTCCCTCAGCATCCCCCACCCTGCAGCTCCTTACAAACCACCCCAGCTAACCACATGATGCACTCTGAAGTAACACTCAGCTGAAGTTAAGCCTCACCCAGACACTCCTCAGGGACAGAAAATGGCCAAGAAATTGTTACTCTGCTTGGTAGAGGCAATTTCCTACCTTTGATGCAACCATTCCACCAAGATCCAAATACCACACTAGGGTAAAAAGGCAGAGGTTTGGAGCTGACACCTAGAGGTGGAAGGAGGACTGGCTGAAAGCTGTGCCATTGATCCAAGGATTCAGCAGCATTTATTTCTTGAGGGAAATGCAAGATACAAGTAGCAGGCTCCAGGAAAAACTATTTAGCAGTAATAAAGCTAAGGCTGATGGTCATTAATGGCCAGAGGAGAAGACACAAAGCTGGAAAAGGCTCCTCTTTGTATTTAAGCATATGAAAGGGTCACAGAATCCCAGAACCCAGCATGGTGGGGGTTGGAAGGGACCCCTGGAGATCATCTAGGCCTGCTGTGCAGGCCTAGATGATCTCCAGGGGTCCCTTCCAACCCCCACCATGCTGGGTTCTGTGAAAGCATGAGAGCACTTGGAAATACTGTAAAACATGTCCCAAGGTTCTTCTGATCAAGTCTACTTGACCATAAAACAAAGGAAGAAGAAGAAAAATCAGTTGTCCATCTGATCAGTCCCAAGTAGTCTTAATATTAGCTAAGCCAAGTCATATTTGTTGCATGCACACTTAGATAAGCTAAGTTATATTTGTATAGACACTTCTGTGGAAATAAACATTTAAGATCAGATTTGGGAAGCACAAGAGCTGGAGGATGCCAGATGAAGGGAAGGAGGAAGACCAGTACTAGATCCTGGCTAGTAAAGTCCTCTTCATTCCAGTTGCAATTGAATTGGGAATGACTGCCTCTCCCTGAGCTGGAGTATTGAGGATTTACAAGGTTCAGCTTGAAATGCAGAGAATTAATGAATTGCTGTAATCTCATTATAAAATCCAGGATGGGATTAAGGGAAACAGGTAGAACAGGGTTCTAAGTAGTCCCACTGAAGAAAGATTAAATGAATCTCAGACTCTCAGCAGGCCAGTAACAAAATTAATTCAGGCTCTAAAATGACACTCATATTCTTAGGCAAAATGTGGCAGAGTCCTCATGATACAGAGCTCCCTGGGCTCTGGTTAAAGGGTCCTCAAAGTAGTAAGGGTTGAGATGAAGCTGGGGATTAAACAGGAGCTGAGAGTCAGAACAGATGACACTGACTATCTGCTTTTTACCAAAACCCCCTGGTCACTTATCACTCCAACAGTGCCCACAGCACTCTGGTTGAACACCTCCTTTAAGAATGCAATTTGGATTGTGGGATCCAGGTTCCAATTTCAACTTACAACTAAACTGAAGCAGAGCTAAACCCCACAGCTTTGCTGGGCCAACAGTCAGGCAAGTGAAATGGTGTGGAGACATATCAGAACATCTTCAGTCCAGGCAGAAATGCAATGACATCAACACCTCCTGAGGTGCTTGGAGTACAAGTAAATTAAAAACAAACCACTAGTTGTTTCTATAATAGTTTACAGAATTTCTACTCAGTATTTCTCCTCTTATGCATCAACTTTCCACAAAACTGCAGTTCATTTCAATTCCAATCTGTTAATTTTTACAGTGTAAACACATCAGCACAGACTGCAAATGGCAAGACAACATCTCCACCAAAAAGCTCTAGCCCTTGGGTCAGGTTGTTTCAAAAAGGACTCTTGGAAAGTTCTATTGTTAAGCAAATTTCTTGTTCAGAAGTGCAATATTTCCTGAATGCCAAATCACTTCTAGCCCAATCAATGGTTTCCAAGCTAGATTCTCAGCATAAAGCCCAAAGGAAAGTTTGGGCCATTCAATATTTACTCTGCATGCTCCTTTATTAACTGGGTGGTGCTTTGGTTGGGATTGGGTTTATTTTTTCCAGCTGCTTTACTGGTCCACTTGCTTCTTAGACACAGACTCCAATCTATCAAGTTTAAAAGACCAATATTTAAGTTTCAGCTTGTCAAGTTTAAAGGACCAATATTTAAGGTCTATTATTGTCATGCAAGGGTGGCTTACTAGGCACTTTCTATATGATGGCAGTTAAAGCCTATGAGGATTAATCCACTTTTTGAAGCATATATTACATCCAGACACCCCATGAAAAACAACTGCAGCACTGAGCAAAAATCCACCAGGAGCCCTTCAGTAATTAATCATTCCTAAGATCCAGGGGTTTTTGACATCCCAGGATTTTATTTTTAAATACCTAATTATCTGCTTGTACAAGACTTGGAAGATGTAAAATGCTACATGGCCAGATCAAAAGTAATTCAGTCACTTTGGACAGAGACTGAAGTGTGCATCTGCTCTTTAAGGAGTAGCTCTGGTTGCTCCCCTTGCAGAAGGGGAAGGAGCTGTGAGCTCCTCCATCACCTAGACCACAGATTCAAGCACAGTTCTAATAAACATGACATTTCCACAGTCAGAAGATGGCTCTGAAGACTTTTCACTGGCATAAAGACAGCAGCACACAATTGTTTCCCTCTCCTTCAATTCAAATTGTGGTTGGAATGAGCATGATAAGAGTAAAAAGTAGTATTCAGGGCTTCATACCCCCTCCCCAAAATTAGTGAGCTTTAGGTGACCACAAGAAGAAAGTTTAATCCACACTCCTATGAAGCATTTGTTTATATTTACTGAAGAAAAAGTGAGAAACTGGGCAAGAGAAGATATCCCTTTGAAACTAGTTTTCCAGATTTTACTGCTGCTTCTAAGCTCTCAATGAAATAAGAAGCTAATCACCAAAAAATTTGGAGAACAAGAAGCAGACATTCAAAAGATAACAATGGTTTTCAGGTTTAAATATCTTTAACACACTATTTGTTTCTAGAATAAACCATAAGCATGGGCAGTTTACACAAAAATCTGCATATAAATCCTCACACATCACGAAGTAACCCCAAAAATAACCTTTGTTAAAACAGGATAAACTAAAAAGAAGCTAAAACATCATTTAACATGAAAATACTCTCATGGACTCTTCAGAATGATTCTGTGCTGATGACATTCCCTGCACAATTACTGCTTTCATTACCTCTGGGGTAAGGCACCACAGAGTAATGCCCATGCCTCTGCCACTACTGAGGAACAAAATGCACTAAAAGAGGTTCCTCTTCCCTGTGCACAAGTACTTCAATGACTTGCAGAAACCCTGAGTTTTCCTTTGCATCATTCATTTTCACAGATCCCAGAATCCAGCATGGTTAAGGTTGGAAAGGATCAGAGGTCATCTAGTTCAACCCCCCTGCTCCAGCAGGGTCACCTACAGCAGCTTGCCCAGGGTCACCTCCAGCTGCCTTGGCAATCTCTCCACACAAGGAAACTCCACAACCTCTGGCAGCTCTTCTCCAGGCTCAGCAGCCCCAGGGCTCTCAGCCTTTCCTCCTGCCACAGATGCTCCAGCATCCTCAACATCTCCCTAGCCTCTGTTGGACTCTCTCCACTAGTTCCTTGGCTCTCTTGGGCTGGGGAGCCCAGGGCTGGACACACAACTTCAGATGTGGCTTCACCAGAGTAGAGAAGAGGGCAAGGAGAATCTTCCTTAACCTCCTACTGGCCACCCTCTTCTTCCTGCACCACAAGGATTCCATTGGCCTTCCTGGCTATGAGGCACATTGCTGCCTCATGGGGAACTTGTCCCCCAGCACTCCCAGCTCCTTCTCTGCAGGGCTTTTTCCAGCAGCTCAACCCCTAACCTGTCCTGCTCCATCAGGTTATTCCTCCCTAGGTGCAGGGCCCTCCACTTGCCCTTCTTGACCTCCAGGAGGTTCCTCTCCCCCAACTCTCAGCCTGCCTGTGTCAGACAAGCTCATAAGTTCAGGAGCTAAAAATCAGGTAAACAACTGTATTGCAAGATGTAACCAACACTGGCAAGTAACAGAAAACTAGATCAAATCCTATGCAGCAGCTTCAGTGGTGAGAGAAGATACTGTAGATTAAGTCTGCCTCACAGGAGACATTTCCCCTTCACAGTATCATGGCAGAGAACAGTCAAGACTTGCTAGAGCTGCTGAACAGAATCTTAAGATAGCAGTATCCTGAGGCAGAGAACAGCTGCAGAAAGGAGGAGATAAAAATGGAGCAGCCACCTGAGTATACAGTTATGGGCTGCAACAATCATGGTTTCAACTGTTTCCAGCACTAAACATTACTCTGATGCAAGCTAAAGCAGCAATATGCTCTCATCTAGCTGAGGGAATCCAGTCCTACATTGTACCACATGCTGAAAGGAGGCCTCAGAACAAGCTATCACTCCCTTCCTAAATGCATTTTGTCCTTGAAAGCACCACAAGCAATGCTAAGTCAGCCATTTCAAGCTGCAAACTAGAGTTTCAGGAGACCTCTTAAAATGTTAGGGATTAGTGGTACCAACTTCCATTCCCTCCAGCCTTGAATTCAAGTTTGGCCTTAGGTGCCCCCAGCATCTTTATCCACCTGACAAACCAAGGGAATATTCCTCCAGCTCCTTCCTCTATTGACTACCCAACCCCATGCTGCCCTTTCACACCTTCTACCTGGAAGAAGACAAAGTTCCACACAGCTTCTCCTCAGTGATTTCCATCTTATTCCTAGAACCTACCATCTGCTGGGCAGTTCTTGAAGGACTAAGACTTGAACTTTACTCTTTCCACACAAGAGCTGCAGAGCAGCTTCCACAAGAGCTCTCTTCTCTCAAACTCATTCTTCAGGCACACCATACAGAGGTATTTATTCTCAATGAAGCTCCAACAACATCTTAAAATAGTCCTAAGGTCAATGCACTCTGGCTTCTAAGGAAGCAGCTTGTGAAGGGAAAAGAATCACCCAGAGAGTACATTCTGTGTGCTTTCATTAAGCACATCTCTCCACAAAGCACAGCATGAATTCAGCCACCTTTGGCTGATCCAAGCTGACAAGGATGTCCATGGAGACCACCTAGGGACTGGTGCAAAAATAATCAGATTTCCATGGTCTTCTCAGTAACAACACACATGGGTTAGCCTCTATGGTGCAATGGCACAGCAAGGAAAAAATAGCTGATGTCAAAATAGAGCAGAACATGGACACCATGACCTGGACAGGCTGAGAGTTGGGTGGAGAAGCAGCTCAGGAACCTCCACAAGGGCAAGTGGAGAGTCCTGTACCCTGGGGAGGAAGAAACTCATGGAGCAGGACAGGTAAAGCAGGTTTGTGGAGAAGGAGCTGGGAGTGCCAGGGGACAAGAAGGTCTCCATGAGGCAGCGAGTGCCCTTGTGGCCAAGAAGGCCAATGGAATCCTGGGGTGCATCAAGAAGAGGTCTCCACCCCCTCTTATCTGCCTTAGTGAGGCCACATCTGGAGTACTGTGTCCAGTTGTGAGCTCCCCAGTTGAAGAGACAAGGAACTAGTGCAGAGAGTCCATGGGAGGCCAGGAGATGCTGAGGGACCTGGAGCATCTGTGGCAGGAGAAAAGGCTGAGAGCCCTGGGGCTGCTGAGCCTGGAGAAGAGCAGCCCCAGAGGGGAGCTGCTCCATGTGAGCAAGAGCTGAAGGCTGGGGGCAAAAGGCTGGGGCCAGACTCTGCTCACTGGTGCCCAGGGACAGCCCAAGGGGCACTGGGCACAAACTGGACCACAGGAGGTTCCAGCTGAGCAGGAGGAGAAGCTTGTTTGGTGGAAGAAAGGGTGTTGGAGGCCTGGCCCAGGCTTCGCAGAGAGGCTGTGGAGTCTCCTTGTGTGGAGAGATTGCCAAGGCAGCTGGAGGTGACCCTGGGCAAGCTGCTGTGGGTGAGCCTGCTGGAGCAGGGGGGTTGGCCTGGGTGATCCCCAGAGGTCCCTTCCAACCTCCCCCATGCTGGGATTCTGTGAGCAGCACAGGACCCTGTTTTTCAATACCAAAATCACAACCACAACATTTTTTTTAGCAACAGAAACCAAAAGCCTACAGAACTTGAGAATAGTAATTTAAGAAGCTGCACACTCTGCTCTCCTCAGGCACTTACACAAGTCCAGGCAACACACAGCTTATGGTTAGAACTCAAACAAGCATACTTTGACATCAAATTCCCCACTTCTCCTTCACAATTTTCCTCCTGAGCATTCCTCCTGGTGGAATGGGGCAGAACCAAGGCCACCAGCATGGACACTTGACACTCTTGCTGCCTGCTCCACCTGCACTGCAAATTAAGAACTTCATGCTCAAAGGATGTTAATCTGGCAAACAAAGCAATGTTAATCCAGCACAAACCTCAGCCTTTCAACCCTCAAGCCTCTAAAAAGTTCCTCACTGAGACAGAGACCTCTCTAAAGCAGCTGACAATAAGCTTGTTTCTTCCCAGCTGAGTTTTACAAATGCCTTGGAAAGAGGCCATGGAGCCTGAGGGGTCTGTATACCTAAGGTTTAATACTCATCTAGTAGAATTTGAAAACAAAAACAGTCTTGAAAAGAAAGGGATTTGGCTCCAAATAGTCAATGGAACAAATTTTGGGTGATTTTCTTCTTATTCTGACCCTCTCTAGAAAAAGGCTTTCCCATAGGGTTCAACTACAGGAAAAAGTGCTTCTGTGAGAGACTGGGTTTGGAGCAGGAAATTCTTGAGAGAATTAGCTACACTCCAGCTGGGGTACAGCATCTTGAAATAACTCTCCTCCTCCTGGAGTCTTTTCCAGAGAAACAATCCTTTCATGTAAGGGCTCTTATACTACTCAAGTTCCTTATTTAACTAATGTTTACTCTAACACAGACAGAAAAGACTTGTTTCTAACTCAAACACTTCCCTGTATAAGTGTGCAGAGAAGGTCATTTTGGGTCACACCTCCAAAACCAGCTTTAACACCACAGGATCTGAGAGGACCTCAAAGACCTGCTACCAAACACAGGAGGCCCCACTTTGTTGTTAAGATGACAACAGAGCTGCCACTGAGTACAGTAAACACTACACAACATCTGGCTGTCATTTTAGAATCATTCTGGTTGAAGAAGACCTCTAAGATCATTGAGTCCAAGCATCCACCCAACACTACCCTGCTCACCACCAAACCACGGCCCCCAGCATCACAGCTCCATGGGTTTGTCACTTCTTCTGCATACTAAAGCATAACTGTTGCTTCCAGTAACTCTGTGGCTGCTGGTGGCACCTGGGAATTATCTACTGAAGTCACAGCCATGTGCAAATACAATGGAAAAGCAGATTCTGGAGTCATGTGTTTTAAGGCAAACACTTGAGAAGCATCAGCTTGGGCAAGAAGCATGTTTTGGAACTCCTTAAAACCATCCCATGTAGGACATGCTTTCCCTCCACTTCCCAAAGGGTAAAGCTGGAAAGTCTTTGCTCTTCCTGGGATCAGAGCTCCAGAACATCCCTAATCAAGAGGACAAGGCTCCTCTGCCTTCCAAGGGGCACAATTCTGACTTATGATGTGGTGGAAACAACAAGGTTTGACTGAACCCAAGCAGATCTCAAGTCTTTGACTCATGGGCAAGTCTTGCAGAGACTACAACCACCACAAAGGCATCACCACCACAGTTCCATAGGGAAATCACTCTCTAGATGGCAGGACTGACTAGGGCCAGTGCATGTAGCAATTAGCACAAGGTTCCTCTGGAGTTTAATATATATATTCTGCAGTGTAATGATTTAGGGGAAAACTCAGCTGTCTAGAGAAAAAAATCTTGTATTTTTAAGCAAATCTGTAGAGTTCCTGAGGCCAAGACTGTATTTAACTGTGAGTTACCTGCTGTGACAGTCCAAACAGTCCACCAAGCCTAGAGCTATAAGCAGAGGCAACCTAACAGCCCTCTGCACTCTTGAACAGAGAGAGGGTAAAATAACTAACACCAAACCAGCAGATGATTACAAGGTTGTGATGCTTTCACTGGGAAAAGCCTTTTTTCCAGTCTGCTATTACACTAGAGCATCCAAATAAAGAGGTAAATTTAATGGGACACAAGCTTTTGATCTGCCTCCTGTTTATGCAGTTTCAGGGGGCAAAAAACCTCTCCTCTGCTCCAAGTCACACTGAGGTTTAAGAGAAACTAAAAATAAAAAGACTGGAAAAGAACTGTGGCCACAAAGTTAATTGCATGATGGTGGATAAAAGCCACTCCAATGATTGCTCAGCAAAAAGAGGCAAAAGATAACTCAACTGGGAAAGAAAAATGGGAAGTTGGAAGAACAGAAAGAATAGGAACATAATTATGAACTGAATACATAATGAACTGATACTCAGAGGAAGCTGAGAAGGAATGACAAGAGCCAGAAACAGTGAGTGGGGCAGGCCCACCCTGTGCAAAGCCCTTTGGAAAGCATTCCAAGGTCAGGAATGAAAGAAAAAGCTTCATGTTCCCTTCAGATGATAAACCAAACTCAATCTTTCTTCTGCCACTTTAATTGGTTCCTCCTCCTGCTGGGTTCAGCCCCTGCAAGATTCACCTCCAGCTTTCTCCAAGGAAGCAGCAGCTCAGCTTTAGCAGGGCCATCCTAGCTTTTCTGCAGACCTGAGTGATTTTCAGCCATTTTGAATGAGCAGCAAAGGCATCAATCTGAATCCAGGGGAAAGGAGCAGCAAAACAAGCAGGTAATATAAATAAGGCAAACCTCTAGCACTGAGGATCTGCCTACTGCTGGGGTCAGAACTTCCCTTGAAAGAGAAGACACTGCAGCACAGTGTTTCAGCACCAATTAATTCTGTTCTACATGAAAGCTAAGCCCTGTTCCTCCACCTTCCCAACAGCCACCAGGAAATATTGCCTGCAAATTGGGCTGCTTTGTCCCCAAAAGCAAGTGTTCTCCATTTACCTGCATTTCTAACCCAGTGCCCTGTACCTCTCACCAAGATGGATTGATCTGCATGCACACTATGCTTTTGCTTGCAGCACTTACAATAAATTTTGCCCTCCCCACTTCCTCAGACATCTACTGGATAATTCAACCACCCACCTGCTTCAGATTCCTCTGCTAAGCTTTCCTTCTCTCAGGCCATAACAACAAATCCTTCCATCTCTGTCAAGCAGGGTTTCTCAGAGCCTTTTCTGTGCTGGCAGAAGAGGACAGAATCAGTAATGAGTGTTTTCTACTCCCAGAGAAGACAGCACCTTTATTAACACAAAGGAAATGCCTACAATCAGCAGAGAAACTTCTGCACTCAGATTACTACAACACTGACTGCCCATTTCGATGTAGACAGCTTCAGAGCCTCTGCAGGGCCCAACTCTTGACCTGTTAGCAGGAATTCACTCTCCCAACTCCAGCAGCTACTTACAGAATGGTTAAGGTTGGAAAGGATCACCAGAGGTCATCCAGGCCACCCCCCCTGCTCAAGCAGGGTCACCCACAGCAGCTTGCCCAGGGTCACCTCCAGCTGCCTTGGCAATCTCTCCACACAAGGAGACTCCACAGCCTCTCTGCAAAGCCTGGGCCAGGCCTCCAACACCCTCACACCAAACAAGTTTCTCCTCCTGCTCAGCTGGAACCTCCTGGCTTCCAGTTTGTGCCCAGTGCCCCTTGGGCTGGCCCTGGGCACCAGTGAGCAGAGTCTGGCCCCAGCCTCTTGCCCCCAGCCTCCCATGGACTCTCTCCACTAGTTCCTTGGCTCTCTTGGACTGGGGAGCCCAGGCCTGGAGCCAGAGCTCCAGCTGTGGCCTGAGTGGAGCAGAGGAGAGGAGGAGAAGAACCTCCGTCCACCTGCTGCTGGTCACACTCTTCTCCCTGCACCCCAGGAGACCATTGGCCTTGGCCACAAGGGCACACTGCTGCCTCATGGTGATCTTGTCCCCCAGCACTCCCAGGTCCTTCTCTGTGGAGTTGCTTTCCAGCAGGTCTACCCTTAACCTATCCTAGTGCATGGGATTATTCCTCTTAAGGTGCAGGACCCTCCAGTTGCCCTTGTTGAACTTTGAGGTTCCTCTCTGCCCATCTCTCTAGCCTTCCTGGGGTATCAGCCACTCCTTCCAGTTTTGTACCATCTTAGACCCCTCAGCAGAGATCAAACTGACAGGAACCTTGTCAGTGCTGCAGCAGCCACTGCTTGGAGCTTTGCCAGAGAAGACTGCACCCTGAGGCCCCCTCTTCTTCTAGCCACACATCCATTTCAGATTTAATTTCCCTTCCCTTTGTGTTGCACATATCAGAAACATTAAGAAAATGAACTGGCTGTAACTCAAACCTAGACAGAGGCAAGCAGAGGAAGCTTAGCAGGAAGCATTTAGAGGAATGGAATAAAGTGGCCTGTGCATTAATTACAGGAATCTTGGAGGGAGGTTTTTCCCTGCTGCAGCAATTGCCAATAGCTTTCCTAGGAGCAAATCATTCCAAAAGATCACTTAGCAGGATAAATGGAATTCACTGGTATGGTCACAAATGTTAACAGTACAGAGGGGTAAGTGGTCACAATTCAAGACACAGGAGACCAAGTGAAAGATCACTTGCCCATTAGCAGGTTTCCCCACACCTTTCACTGCTGCAGCAGGTTTTGGCCATGTCTGAAGACAAAAAAGCTACCTGACTCACCAGGATCCCTTCAATATTTCCTTCTAACTCTTTCAGCTCTGGGCAAATATGCTTTTGATTTAAACCAAAGCCTTAATTCTGTATGTTGATGACACCTACACATGTCTGGATGAGAGAACACTATGAGCCTGCAAGTCTCAGAATAGCTGGGTGGCATCTCCAGGGGATACTGGCACCTCCTCAAGGCATGGAAACTCTCAGAAGCATCACAGAATCCCAGGTTGGAAAGGATCTCAAGGATCATCTAGGCCAACCTTTCTTGGCAAAATGCAGTCTGTGGAAGATAGCTTTGTGTACTAAAATGGAGGCAACTACCATAGAATCTCAGCATGGTTTGGGTTGGAAGGCACCTCTGGAGATCACCTAGTCCAACACCCCACACACCCTCACACTAAAGCTGGGTCACCCACAGCAGGCTGACCAGGATCACCTGGTTGCTCAGCATCTCCCTAGTCTCTGCTGGACTCTCTCCACTAGTTCCTTGGCTCTCTGCAACTGGGGAGACCACAACTGGACACACAACTTCAGATGTGGCTTCACTAGAGAACAGGTTGAGGAGAACCTTCCCTAACCTCCTACTGGCCACCCTCTTCTTCATGCACCCTAGGAGACCACTGGTCTTCTTGGCCCTGAGGGTACATTGCTGCCTCTTGGGGAACTTCTTGTCCCCCAGCACTCCCAGCTCCTTCCCCATGGAGCTGCTTTCCAGCAGCTCAGCCCCTAACCTGTCCTGCTCCATCAGGTTCTTCCTCCCTAGGTGCAGGACCCTCCACTTGCCCTTCTTGACCTCCAGGAGGCTCCTCTCCCCCAGCTCTCAGCCTGTCCAGCTCTCCCTGCCTGGCAGCACAGCCTGAGCCTGGCTCCCCCACTCCTCCCAGTGTGGCACCAGCGGCATACTGCCTGAGGCTCCACTCTGTGCCTTCAGCCAGGTCTCTGGTGATTTATGTTGAAGAAGACAGGACCCAGCCCTGACCCCCTGGGGAACACCTTGGACAATATCAGTGTGCACCTGAATTCAGTCAGCTGGGCACCTGCACTCATGGAAGTAAGCAAGGTCAAGGACTATTTGCTTCCAGAGTTACCAGCTAAGACTTCAGTAGAGCTGACAGTGGCATTTCCAGCTCTGGGGAAGTTATATGGACCAAAAATGGCCTAGCAGAACAAAAGGACCTTGAAGCACATACTCTAACTGCTTCTCATCCTTGTTGAGAGTCTCAAGGATTTTGTGTTTGGCCTTGTAAAAAATACTTCAAAAGTCAAACTTTAAACATCACACAACATATTCCTCAGCTTCCCTTGTGCACACTAACTAACCAGTTAGCATCAGACTTGGTATGCCAGAAGTCCAAGAAGCCTTTTCAGATCCTACAGAGGACTGGGAAACCATGCCCTAGCATTCTGGTAGTACCAACTCATCCCAGCAATCCAGCAGAAAGAACATGCTAATGCAGAACAACAAAATGCAAGTTACACCCTTGTCCTGAGAAGTCCAATTAAACAAATGCCACCATTGTGCTGCCTAAGGACTTCCTTCCTAAACTGAAGGCTGAACTTGGTTTGACAGACTCTCCATGAGGCACCCAGAAGCAAGCAAGGGGCTCAAGAACTCAGTGGCATGCAAAACTTAAACAAACAGGTCCACATATCCAACAAGGGGAGGCACCCACAGCATCTTTTATGCTCACGTTGAGTGGCACATGACATCAGGAGTAGGAATTCTTTCCACTCAAACCCCTAATTTTGATCCTGGTTTGCACTTAGAGTTGCCTATCTTTTGAAGCTGGTATTTTTTGCTCGTTGATGACCAATGAGAAGCAATTTCCACCTCAAAATGATCTCAGCCTCTGCACATTTTCCAAGTACACACACATTTACTGAAGCATTGCATAGTTCAGAGGTGAACAAGCATTTATTAGCATTTAGTTTCATGTAATATTTGCTTCCCAGATTAGCAGTTTCTAATTCTTGATGCACTAAGCTGCATTTGGGTAAGAGAAAGAATACTGAAGCACACCAAAAAGTCTTTTCTCTTTCAGTTAATATTACTCAAATAGTCCAAAACATATTTAGCCCATCACATTTGGAAGAGAAAAAAGAAAATAGCTGATGTAAAGCAATTGATTCCATTGTTAGCTGTTCCTGGGCCTTCCAATATATCAGAGCCAGAAGAGCTCAGTCCATGCCGAAGGGAAAACAAAGAATCCATTTTGCTTTTCAAGTCTGGGTGAGCTCAGTAAATAAATCAAGAAAAAGGGCCTGAAAAAGTCTCCTTTCACTGCCAGTCTATATTTCAACTGCTGTTTGCTTGCTGAGACACACACAGGTCTCATTCAAAGACCTTCCATAAATAATACATCCTAAGACAGCAAACTTGTCATCATTTGGATTAAATCAATTCATTTCCAAACCAGTGGCTTTAAGCTTGGCCTAATCCTGCTCCAGACCAGAGATGCACCACAGCTCCTGTATCCTGCCAGGAGCATTTGGTTCTCATGAAGTTCTTTGCTGGTTACAAGACTTAAGGGTCAGTTTTGGGGGTGGGCTTGAAAATACCTGGTGGTGTTCACAAGACAGTGAAATTTGGTTACTTCTGAGCCATGGTTCAATCTTTATTGCTTTTTGTGTTTGATTTTTTTTTTTCCTCAGCAGTAAAAGGGACTTGTATACCCATGAACATCACAAATGCCTTTAAATACAGAATCCAGCATGGTGGGGGTTGGAAGGGATTCTCTTGAGATCATCTAGTCCAACCCCCCGGCTAAAGCAAGGCTCTACACTTGTTGAACTCCATGAGGTTCCTCCCCCCCAGTTCTCAGCCTGTCCAGGTCCCACTGAATGGCAGCACAGCCTGAGGGTGCTTTGAGAAGAACAGCTGACAACTGGTGGCTCTGCTAATGTCCACATGCTAGATCTTCTGCTAAGGTGGCCTCACATGAGATTCTTCACTTTCATTTCTTAGGCCTATTTACAGCATCAGCAAAAGCCTTAGACATCAGCTTTGTAGAAGCTGGATCACATGCCATGAAATTGCCAAGTCCCACCAAAGACCTCAACAGCTGCAGATAGCAAATCCATTACTTTAAACCAAAAGGATAAAATCCTTTCCAAGTTCACTGATTATTTCTCAGATACAGACAGAAAAACACACCCAAGTGCAGAAAGGTGCAGCTATTCTCCCTTTGGAAGGAAGATCTACATCCTTCAGAGTCTTCCACAAATGGACTGGGATTAAAAGGCACTAGGAGAGCTGGCACCACAAAACATTTAACCTTTTTTCCTCCAACTCTGACACCCTTCTCACAGATACTGCTACAGGAAGGGCAGTTTCAGAGGTGAAGAGAACTAGGAGAATATTCAGCCTCCAGAGGTACTCAAGAGCAACTCATGGAATGTATAAACTCAAATATCTGAAGACCTGGCCACAGGAGAACCAAGACATTAGGAAATGGGATAAATTTTGAAATCACCAGAGGGACAAGTTATTGGCTCTCTGGAGCTCATAAAGCCAAGAACCCCTTAAAAAGAAGGGGCTTAGGCTGCTCAGGGATGTCAGTCTCTGAACCAGTTAGACCAGCTCCATATTACACACAGACCACCTGCAGTTCCACAGTTATCCAGGAAGACACAACACACTGTTCAACAGAATAGTTCACTAGTGGCTTCCAAATAGTTACATTCCTCAAGTTATCATATTGTACTTTTCAGCTTTTTCAATATTAAAAAAGACCTCTGTTCCTGATAAAGAAAATAAGAACAAATGAAGCCTTTCAGATCTTATGCAATGTAGAAATGCCAGCAGAAAGACAGCAGGGACAGAGGGGTTGGACTAGATCTCAAGAAGTCCTTTCCAACCTTTAACATCCTGTGATTTTTGGCTTTGTATGTATTCATGCCCTTCAGGCCAATAACAGCTGCAGCATAAAGCCACGTGATGAAAGAATATTCCTGTTGCAGTGCCCCAGCATCCAGTTCTGCTCACTCCATCCCAAGGAATTAAGCAGTAGAGGTGCTCCTATGCAAGATAGAGCTAAAGATGTTATCAATATTTGATGATCTACCCTCTTCACTGCAAGCTACCCTAACTCAGGTGATGTGTACACTGATGTGAAATCAGAATTATTCAACTTGAGGCACTGAGACTGAGGAAAATCAGCTGATAGAACTGTGATGGGGGGGGTAAAAAGCATGCTTCCTACTGCCTTTTGATCTTGTTTCATCTAATCCCTCAGCACAGAGCTCTCTCTGCCTTTTCAGTAAAGATTAGCATATTTCAAACTGCTAAAGTCTGTATAATCTTCAATCATTGAGAAAAAGTAATTCAATTAAGGCAAGCATTGGTGAAGTTGCCTCCCTGGTAGCCACCCAATGCCATATCCTTGTAGTACAAGTTAAAAATAAGAAAGAGAAAGGAAGAGAAGCTTCTTCTAGCTGGACATGGATTATATTGCAGGCTCGTGATGAATCCACATGCGGCAAGTAGCCAGGCTGGGGAGGGGCAGGAGACCCAACAACCATATTGGTGTTGAGATGATGACTTGCAGTAAATCCTGAGAGAAGCTGTGTGTGAGCCCATGTCATTTAGCCAAGCCACAGCAGCATCAACCAACCAAGCAAACAAGCAAGCAGGACCCATGGATGGAGCTGCAGCGACGTGTCAGCTCACCCCAGCCCTGAGCACTCGAGGAGCTGGTGCAGGAAAGGCAGAGAAAGCAAAGCCAGGAGATAAAATGTTGGGGGATCAGGCAGCAAGATGGAGCTTTAAAATAAAAAAAACAAGTAATCAGCATCTTAGCACAGAATCTGCAGCTGGTGTCGAATGGCATAACTAGGAAGAATCACTGCAGTCCACATGAACACTGAGGTGTATATATATGGCACTGAACTCCCACAATATCTCACACAGAATCACAAATATGGCTGAGAAGACCAGCAAAAAAAGAAGCCCAGACACTGCACCCACTGTGCAATCCCACTTTCCAATAAGGAGAGAACATCTAGGGATGCTACCAGATCTCACCCAGAAGAGTATGGTCTCTGCTCACGCAATCGGCATGGAAAGGCTGCAAAACCTGCATGAACTCCAGGGAAGAATTTCTGAACCATAACATAGACATTTTATTTTCTTTTAACATACACATTTATTGAAGAGGCTGGATGCAGTCAGCATAGAAGGTCTGCTATCAGCCAGCTTTGGTCACTGAGGCAGCTGCTTATCGACACCACAGCCCTTCATAACATTTCATTTGTCATTGTGGAGTCCCTCAATGTAAATGGAGCAGAAGCATCCAGCCTCCCCAGCAGCAGCAGTTAAGATCTCTTTAATTAGGGCCTCCCAACAAGGCAGGCAACCTTTCAGGTAAACAGGAAACAAATGCAACAATCCAGAGCAACAGTTTACAAAGCTCTCCTCCCTTCTGAAAGCTGCTAGCAGAAAAACTTTATTTCTCCATCTTCCCTTAACCTTCAAAACAAAGCCCAACAAAGCGAGCTACCTGTAAGCAAAGCTCACTCCAACTCCCTCTGCAGCATCAGGGATGCTTCTGTAATTATCTCTCTTGTGCAGAAGACCATTAATAGGGCATTTATTCTTCCAGGAGCCATTTGTAATGGGAGCTATACACCCTTTGGAGAGTAAAAAAAAAAAAACCCACCACTCCAGAGAATGACATCATGACAGCAGCATCCACATGAATTGAGAAAAAGCCATTTCTCCAGCAGAGAGGAGACTAATCTGAGCACTGTGCTGGAGTATGCCCACGCTGCAGCACCCACGGGGGCTGCGTGGACACACCGAGGGCTCCATTGCCATCGGCATCAGCACGTTTAGCACCGGCTCACTCAGAGAGTCATCGCCCAGGAGTCGAGACAAAGGCAGGTCTGAAAGCCACACGGCAGCTGGGAGCCAGGCCCTAAGAGCTAGATTCCAGCCGTAAGCCACAGCCAAGCAGCTATGCCTATCTAGTCGGGAGTATTTTGCTGTGCTATACCCACAATATCTTCTCTCTCCTCCCCAGGTTTGATGCTGTGAACAGGAATTATCTAAAGCCTTCCAGTACAAACACAGACGATTAGCTGAGGGGTGGGGGGGAACTGACAAAGACTAAAGGCAGCAGATACCTGATGTTATGTCTGCTAGAACAGCCATGAGAGCCACGTGTAAACTAAGAGCTGTTGAGATTTAACATCTGCACCAGATGCTACAACCTTCCATGGAGGAAAACCTTTGTGAAATCCATGCTCAGCAATATACTGAAACCAAGTCAAGCATTTTGCACTTGCACACCTAATATTTAACATTCATATCATCAAGTAGCTTGGAGAAAAACAAAACCAAACAACAACAACAAAACCCTGCATCTTCTACACATGACCCTCTTCCAAAAGCCTCATAAAATGGCTGGCCAAGGAGTAGATCAGGTGATTTACCTCCCTCCCCCCAAAAAAATGCCCAAGTTGAACTCGTGCTCCCTGAATCCCTAATATGAAGGGGAGCTGTTCCAACACCCAAACCCAACATTACATATTAAAGGGACAGACTAAATGAACAGCCATTGTATAGGTAAATAATTTTAATAGCAGCATTCTCACCAACTTCATCCACCTAGGAGTGAGGAAACACCAAGATGTAAGTCATTTGGGGAAAGAAAAAAAACAAACTAGTATTTCATCATCTCCTACCACGCAGAGACCAAAGGTAACTGAGGGAGCAAATACCCCACCCTAAGACAGAAAATATTTTGCACCTACTCATTACATGTCAAGGATCACTCAATATCTGACCAGGATTACACAAAGCAGCTGACAAAGGAGCATTTTTTCCCCCAAATAAAACTCTCCAAAGCAAACGATGGGAAATGCAGTTTTGGAGATACAGGCCTTCTACTGAAGGAAGGAGGAGACTTCATTCAGCTTGGTTGGGTTTGGGTTTGTTTTTCTTTTCTGAAGACAGGGAAGAAAATCTCATTGACTGAATTAAATATTCAGAGCCCTGGATGTGCTTGGCCAAGGCGTAACATCCATTTATGGGGAAAAAATACTGTATTTATATACAAAACACCCAGGATTGAGACTCCTAGCCCCCAAAAAAACCACAAGAACTGGCATCAAATGAATCAGCAACTGTTTCTGGCGAGGCCGTCGGGTTTCGCTGGGGTTCTCCTCACTCACAGCCGAACCACGCTCGCTCCCTCCCTTATCAAGAAGGGGAGAAGCCCCTACAAAGGGGTGACAAGCGCTCCCATAACCCCCCAAGGGCTCGCAACCCTCCCACCACACAGAATGCGGCGGTGAAAGGGCAGGAGACCTCCTTTTCCCCCCTCAGATCGAAGCGGTTTTAGCACATCCCACGGGAAGATAAGGAGGGGAAGATCCCCTCAGGCACGACCCCCGCCCCCAGAAGGCTAGATCCAGCTGGAGGTACAAGGGAAGGGGGCAAGGAAAGAAGGGAGGAGCCCAGCCCAGACCTCTCCGGGTGTGTATGTGTGAGGGGAGAGAAGAACCGGAGCGAGCCGTGACTCACCGCTCTGCTCTCCCAGGAACACCAGCTTGAATTTCCGCAGCGGGTTGCCGAAGTCTCCGCCCGCAGACATGATGGAGGAGCCTCCTCCGCCGCCGCCACCACCCCGCGCTCGCTCCACTGACCCGCGGCGGGACCCACGAGCCCTCTACGCTCTGCTTCTTTCCTCCGAACCCTTCTGCTCCTTTCGCTCCTCTTGAGGGGAAGCGGCAGCGTTGGGGGCCGGGCGGAGAGCCCCGGCAAGGCGCAGCCGGATGGGTGGTGGTGAGGAGGAGGAGGCGATGAAGGTGGAAGAGGAGGTGGAGGAGAAGGAGGAGTTGCCGCCGCTCCCCTCAAGGCCGAGCTCCTTCCCGCGCGCTCCCGCCGCCGCCTGGCCCCCGCGCGCGCACGTACGCACGCACCACCGTCGTTCCCCCGCCCCTTACGCAGCATGACGTCACTGCCCCGCCTTACCTCCTCCCGCCCTTTAAAAAGTGGCGGCGACCAATCACAGCGCGGGGGCGGGGTCTTTAGGGGAGGGGGCGTGGCCTTAGCGGGATGGGGCGTGGCCTGTCCACCGCTACCTCTGAGCTATAG
>VWZX01010825.1:438061-469099 GCA_013399015.1 Galbula dea
GAGGTGTTCACTCTGGAGCCTAGCGATGGCTCCGTGGGTGATTCCTTTTTGGCAGGGCGGGGGGAGGGCTCTCTAGGTGAAAACCTGCTGGCTGCAATCACTGAACTGGGATAGGGAGGCCAAAGGTGTGAGGAACAAGTAAAATACCTTAAGACCAAGGCCTAAACCTAAACTGAGGTAGATATTTATTTTCTCTTGGTGATGCTTACACCTTGATGTGTTCAGTTTTGGGCTCCTCACTGCCAGAAGGCCATGGAGGTGCTGGAGTGTGGGCAGAGAAGGGCAAGGAAGGTGGGGAAGGGGCTAGAGCACAAGGCTTGTGAGAAGCAGCTGAGGGAACTGGGCTTGCTTAGCCTGGAGCAGAGGAGGCTCAGGGGAGACCTTCTGCAGCTCCCTGAGAGGAGGTGGAGTCACCATCCCTGGAAGTGTTCAAAAAATGTCTAGATATGGTGCTTGGGGACATGACTTGGCAGTGTTAGGGCAACAGTTGGGCTCAATGATCTCAAAGGTCTTTTTCAACCATTCTATGCCCTCAGCAGAGCAGACCCCTCATGGCAGGATGATGTTTCCCAGAGAGGTCTTAAATTCCCAGCTGCATCCTGGCCCCTCCTGTTTAAATCTTGGCTTTGGGATGTTTCTTCTCACCACAGTATCATAGAATCACAGAATGGTTTGGGTTGGAAGGGACCTTTAGAGGTCATCTAGTCCAACCCCTGCAGTCAGCAGGGACATCTGCAACTAGAGCAGGTTGCTCACAGCCCCAAGTAACCTGATCTGGGAGGGTTCCAGGGATGGGACATCTTCCACCTCCCTGGGCAACCTGGGACAGGGGCTCACCACTCTCACTGGAAAACATTTCTTCCCTACATCTACTCCAAGAGGTTGAGAGGAAGCTGAAGGCTCACTTCAGCCTGACTCCAGTGAGCACTCACACACCTCAGTGTTCTTCAAAGCCTGGCTGAAAAACCAACTTTGTCTCACCACTCTCAGTGGAAAACATTTCTTCCTTCTATCTAGTGTAAACCTCCTCTTTTAGTTTCAAACCATCACCCCATTACCATCATCCCACCAACTCCTGGGGACCTTAGGCATGGTCCCAGGAAGTGCTGCAGAAGGTAGGAAGCACATAGCAGAGGTTTTCTTCTAAGGTGTATTTAAACACTGTTTGCTTGGGTTTGTATTCAGACAAGTTTGAAAAGGAGATGTGCAGACACTGGAGCTCAGCTCTCTGAGGACACCTTTGCTCCTCCAGACACCACCTTAGAGAGTGACTTGAGAAGGAGCAGGGAGCCAGCAACAGCCTTCAGCACAGGCTGGGATCTAGCTGACTGGAGAACAGCTGTGTGGAAAGGGTCCTGGGTGTCCTGGTGGGCAGCAAGATTAATATGAGTGAACAGTGTAACAAAGAAAGCCAAGGAGATGGTAGTTTGCATCAACACAGGCATCACCAGCAGAGATAAAGAAGCCATTGCCCTACCCAGTGTTGATCAGGCCACACCTCAACAACCTGTGTTCAATTTTGGTCCCTGTTTGTACATAAAAGCTGTGAACAGGCTGGAGAGGAACCAGAGAAGGGCCACCAAGATGATCCAAGGACTGAGAAGCTGCCATGTGAGGCCAGGACAAGAGAATTGGTTTTTAGCACCCTGGAGAAAAGAAGCTTCAGGGGAGACCTTGTCCCTGGGTGGCTACAAAGAAGATAAGAGACTCACAGGAGTCTCCTAAAAGGTCTCTAAAAGAAGATAGAGACTTCTGCCAAGAAGTCCCATGGACAAGACAAGGGTTAATGGGGACAAGTCACTGTCCAGTCAGACACAAGAGGAAAAATGTTCACCATGAGGACAATCAGCTCTTGGAATGAGGTGAAGGCCCCAACAATGGACTCTTCTGAGATCCAGGAGGGGTTTTTTTTTTTAGCACAGGACAGAAAAGAAGTGGTTTGGGTTTTTGCAGCTGAGGGGAAAAGCAACAAAGTGAAACCTTTGCTGCATGTTCTAAATGTCACAAAGCAGAAGGTTGTGCTCCTGCAAACAGGGATTGGATCCCCTGGCTGTGAAATGATTCATTAGCCCAAGGACCAGTGACATGCAGATTGGAAAGAAGGGCCCATGGGTTTTTTGTCAGGGAGGGTGCTCAGGTGCCAGAACAAGGTGCCAAGAGCAGCACTAGCTTTGTATCCAGGGAAAATCAAGAGCAGGAGCCTTTGTGAGAAAGATGCTTTCATCACAGCAAGAGGAGGGCTCTGCTTCCAGCCAGCTGGCAGTCAGCAGCAATCTATAGGCTGGAATGGGCAGGAGACTGAAGGGCATGATTTAATAGTCTCTTTTGGCCTTAAAAAAGGTATCTGTCTATGATAGAGCTCAGAGAAACTCAGCAGTGAAGAGATGAGCTCATTTTTCACTGGGACAATGATGGTCATTGGGAGGGGGAGCTCCTGCAGTAGGTTCAGCAGTGACTGCTGTGCCCTAGACTCAGTCTAGAGCAATGCTCTCTCCTCAGCCATATGCTGTGGGTGGATGAAAGATCACAGAATCCCCAAATCCCAGCATGGTGGGGGGTGAGAGGGACCTCTGGAGATCATCTAGTTCAACCCCTCTGCTAAAGCAGGGTTACCCAGAGCAAGTTGTCCAGGGAATCACCATGGACTAAGAATGTGCTCTTGTAGCCAAGAAGGCCAATGGTCTGCTGGGTGCAGGAAGAAGAGGGTGGCCAGCAAGTCAGTGGAAGTTCTCCTCTCCCCTCCTCTGCCCCACTCAGGCCACAGCTGGAGTCCTGGCTCCAGCCCTGGGCTCCCCAGTCCAAGAGAGACAAGGAACTAGTGCAGAGAGGCCATGGGAGGCTAGGGAGATGCTGAGGGACCTGGAGCCTCTGTGGCAGGAGGAAAGGCTGAGAGCCCTGGGGCTGCTGAGCCTGGAGAAGAGCAGCCCCAGAGGGGAGCTGCTCCATGCTGAGCAAGAGCTGCAGGCTGGGGGAAAGAGGCTGGGGCCAGACTCTCTTCAGGAGGGTTGCACTAGATGATCCCTAGATGTCCTTTCCAACACCCACCATGCTGGCAGTCTGCATCCTCATCCTTTGCCTCTTGCCCTTCAGATATTGGTAAGTATTGATAAGATTCCCTCTCAGTCTGCTCTTCTCCAGACTAGATGAGTTCCCATGAGGGGCAGAGGGAATTAGGGGGTGTAGCCCCCTCTCTCTGGCCACACAGCACTTAAGGTCATGGAACAAGAGGTTGTGGTGAGCACGACCTGCTCTTAATTGCAGTGCCCATCACAGCCCCTCCGTACAAATGCAGGCCCAGGCCATTCCCTTCCAGTCACAGCAGCCCCCTCCTCAAGCATGGCACTTCCTCCAGGTCTTCAAAGCTGATGTTTTCCTGGAATGGGAGTGCCAGCCCTAACCCAGCTCAGGCTCCAGCTCTGCTCCTTGCCCAAAGCACCCTGGAGTTATCAAACACACGTCATTGCCAGGGTGGCCCTGCCTGGGGCTCTTGAGGTGAGATCAAAGGGCAGGACAAACATCCCTTCCACATGAGCACTTCTGTCCTGTCCAGGGAGTGTCACAAAACCACAGCTCCAAGCTGGGACTGTGTGTCCTTGCAAAACATGGTGGAGAGAGCAAAGGTGGTGCAGCCCCACTCTGCTATCTCTGTCCTCTGACTGGGTGGAGGAGGCAGCTCATGGCACAGAGCCCACTTTGGCTCTTCTATCAGGCAAACCTCACCCTCTCTCATTCCTTCTCCCCTCTCCATGCACCAGACTGCAATGGGGATGAACATCTGGGATGTCAGGTGTGTGTCAGGAGCTCCAGGCACTCAGAAATGCAGGACAGGGCATGGCAGGGTGGATCACAGAGCAGGAATCAAGTGCACAAGTCTGGTCTGCAGCAGAAGAGACTTGCCACATCAATGAATGCAGATGGACTGGAGAGAGAAAGTCCATCATGAGCCCTGACAGCTCCAGTCAAAAGCAATCAGAGCAGTGATCAGTCAGCAGATCTGGAAATCCTGAGCTGAAATCAAGCTGCCAGGCAGCTGCTACCCAGGACAGCTCTAAGATGGAAGTGGGCAGGGGTATCTCCTACAGCAAGGGAGAAATTTGGGCCACGTAGGAGAGAGAGAAATGGGGAAGAGCCTAGGGGAAAGGAAGGTTTGTACTCAAGTTGATCTGGTGAAGAAGGGGGGAATGGACAAGACAGGAGGGGGCAGTTTCCAATGGGATGAATTTTCCCAAGCCAAGTCCAGACTGCCAGGTTTGAGGGCCATGCAGTACCCAACTCTTCCCTGATCTGCCAGGCACACCCCCTTGCCCACCTCCTCTCCCAGTGGGAAACACACTGCAAATCAGGCAGATCCTTGTCAGTTCACCCTTCCTACAGTCTCTCCACTCAAAATGATTGCAGGAAGTGCCTCCAGACAGGAGCTGGGATCAAAGCTCTGGCAGCAAGGCAGAATTCACTCTGCCCTCAGAGGGAGCAGCCAGCTGCTGAAAGAAGAGTTTGTTTTTGCTTCCCCCACAAGCCTGCCCTGGGGCCTGAACACCTCATGCTGACATGTCTGGCATGCTGGCAGTCTTCCAGCATGGACACAGCTGACCCTGGACCATGACACATCTGTTGACTGCAGGGTAAAGTGCAACCCTGCCTCTGCAACCACCTTAAACAGTCCTTTATAGTGCTCGTGCCAGCGAGTAGGGCCAAACCAGGCAAGTTTAGCCCCAAATCCTCTCTGGGCCTGCACACCCAGCCCAGCCTGAGGCACCCTCACACCCCATAGGGCCTGTCTCCAGGCTGCAGCAGGGGCTTCCAACTGCATCCCTACCTCGCTCTCACAGCCAGAAGGAACAACGTGAGCTAGCCGAGGGCTCACGAACGCACATGCCCTCGCACTGAAGCCGCCTCAACCCTCCTGCCCCTCAGCACCTTCCAGCCCCACCGACATGCCTGCTACTGATTAAGGGGGAAACTAACATTGAATATTTGCAGAGGATGGCTGAGGACCGGACAATGAGACAATCTAGGTGTGGGGTACAACACAAAAGAAACTGCAGAGATAAAGATTGAACAGAGACAAAGAAATTGAATAGAAGCACCAGGCTGGGCGATGGGACAACTTAATGGTCTGGGTTTGGAGCACAACACAAAAGAAAACCAAAGATCACCTGGACCCGATCCTCAGTCTGGCATCTCGATTCACAAAGGGGGACCTAGGGGGTTGTGTATATGCATATGTAATATGTTGATAGTTTCCCGTAACACATTACAGTTCAATTGTACACCTGAAATACTTTGTAGATGGTAGCCTGGTGCATATGTAATAACACTCTGCAACTGCATTGATAGTTTAATCACTTTGTCGATAGTAGCCTGGTGCATATGTAGTACTTGAAATACTTTGTAGATGGTAGCCTATTTCTTATGTAATACTTTTATAGAAATGTTGATAGTTTCAATTGTAACGTAAAATACCTTCTTGTTGCATATGTTATACCTTGTAACATAAATAGAGCACGGCTCAGGCAGCAAGGTGTGCATAGTTTGGTAGAAATATCCCCTGCGCACCCGGCGCCGAGAATAAACCTTTCCGTGAGTAAAAATATTGATTAATTTCCTTAAATCACTACAATCCGGATCGCGTAGGCCACACTCAAAATGGCCGTCACCGCGCCCTGGCTGAGCGACAGCCCCATGCCACACTCAAGATGGCCGCCGCACCTCCTCTCGATAGACGCTGCGAAGATCCAATCAGCATGCGAAAAGTGAGCGGGAGGGAGGGCCACGGTATGGTTGGGCGCGGGATTGGCTGCGCCGCGCACCCACTTCCGGTGGCAGGGGCAGCAGGGGCAGGGTGTCCGCCATTACCGCCCCCCCACACACATATACAGCGCCGGGTCCTATCCGTCCTCTCTGTCAGGATACCGGGGCCCTACCGGCACCGGGGCGTCCAAACATCGTCCTTCTCCTCCTTCCCCAGGAGGTCTCGGTGGGCACGTCGCAGGGTGGGAAGCACCGAGGCGCGGCCGGGGGAAGGCTTTGAGGGACGGACACGGCACCGGCTCGGGGATGAGCGCGGCGCTGCCGAAGGTACCGGTGGACACTGAAGATAGGGAGAGGGAAAGGGAGGGACAGGCCTGGTTATGGGCTTAGGCCCAACCCTGCTGCTGTGGAGTCTTGAGGGACAGGCCTGGTTATGGGGTCAGGCCCAACCCTGCTGCTGTGGAGTCCGGGGGTTTGGGGGGTGGGGACACGACAGGCCCGAGCAGAGGGACACAGCCTAGACCCTGATTAGTTTCCTGGGTTGCGTCCTCTAGTGTATCTGGGTGCATTAAGAAGAGAGTGACCAGCAGCAGGTGGAGAGGGGTTCTTCTCCCACTGTCCTCTGCTTTAGTGAGGCCTTATCTGGATTCTGGGGTCCAGTCCTGGGCTCCCCACTCCAAGAGAGCTAAAGAACTAGTGGAGAGAGTCCGTGGGAGGCTAGGAAGATGCTGAGGGACCTGGAGCATCTGTGGCAGGAGGAAAGGCTGAGAGTCCTGGGGCTGCTGAGCCTGGAGAAGAGCAGCCCCAGAGCGGAGCTGCTGAATGCTGAGCAAGAGCTGCAGGCTGGGGGCAAGAGGCTGGGGCCAGACTGCTCAGTGGTGGCCATGGCCAGGCCAAGGGGCACTGGGCACCAGCTGGAAGCCAGGAGGTTGCAGCTGAGCAGGAGGAGAAGCTTGTTTGGTGTGAGAGTGCCTGGAGGCAGTGGGATGGTGCAAGGCATGTGTGTGATGTGTAACCGAGGGGAGGAAGAGCCTCCTACCCCAACTTGCATCCTGAAGCAAAGTGAGGGGGTGCACGAGAAGGTCCCTGCAGTCATCATCTTCCTCCTCCTTCATCTCTTTCCTCTCTGGTGCAGCACTGATCTGGGGAGTGACTGCCTGGAGGCTTGTGGGGGTATTGGGAGGGTTATTGATGCCTATAGAGGGTCTTGGGTGGTGTTTTGATAGGAGGCTTCTGGGAGGTGTTGAGGAAAACTCACCAAGTATTTGCCTTGCTGTTTGCATTGTGCCCTTGGTGGTTCCCTGCAGGTGCTGTGCTTGAGGAGGGGAGTGTTGCCAAAGCAGGTGCTGGTGCTCAGCAGGTGAGTGGTCTGAAATCAAAGGCAGTGAGTAAAACACAGTAGAAAGCATTCAAATAAACCCACTTGGCCACTTCAACTGACAGTGGCAGATAACATGGTACCAAAAAAAAGTCCTTTTTGCCAAGGAAAATATTTGAATTGTGAGGGGAGGCCTCTCAGTTGTTGTCTGGGAGCTGAAGGGGCTGGAGGATGTGAAGAAGAGAAAGTCACTTTGCTAATGGGATCTCTCTGAGGGACTGGGGGATTGATACTTTGCTCAAGGAGGCTGGCCAGAAATGTTGTGTTTCCACAGAGGGGTGAAATCAGAGCTTTTAATGATTCTCTTCTTTCTTCCAGAGCATCAACACCTAGAGAAAGCTGTCTGTGTTCTGCAGGTAAGGTCTTTTCTCACTGCAATGCAAGGCAAAGATTCACTTACTCAAAGTAAATAAGACATGTTGGAGTGTTTGTGTGTCCCTTTCTTGGTGTGCTTGGCTTTTTTGTTTGTAGTCAATTTTGGATTGGTTAAGTAACCTGAGCTTGTGCTTTTCCACTTCCATACCTTTTTTTTTTTTGCCCTAATCTTTTCTTGGTTCCCAAAATTCCAGCATGAAGGCTTGGAAGGAGCTTCTAGAGATCATTCAGGCCAACCCCCCTGCTCCAGCAGGGTCACCCACAGCGGCTTGCCCAGGGTCACCTCCAGCTGCCTTGGCAATCTCTCCACACAAGGAGACTCCACAGCCTCTCTGCAAAGCCTGGGCCAGGCCTCCAACACCCTCACAACAAACAAGCTTCTCCTTCTGCTCACCTGGAACCTCCTGGGCTTCCAGGTTGTGCCCGCTGTCCCTGGGCACCAGTGAGCAGAGTCTGGCCCCAGCCTCTTGCCCTCAGCCTACAGCTCTTGCTCAGCATGGAGCAGCTGCTCTCTGGGGCTGCTCTTCTCCAGGCTCAGCAGCCCCAGGGCTCTCAGCCTTTCCCCTTCCCAGAGAGGGTCCAGGTCCCTCACCATCTCCCTAGCCTCACATGGACTCTCTGCACTAGTTCCTTGTCTCTCTTGGACTGGGGAGCCCAGGGCTGGAGCCAGGCCTCCAGCTGTGGCCTGAGTGGGTCTAGTTATGGTGTAATGCTGTGGAGTGACAGCAGCCAGGCACAATTCACTGTGGTACTGCCCAGGATTTGACTTGTACCCCTGTCAGATCTCACTTTATGGAGCTGGTGGAGTCTGCTGTCACTATTTGTAACAGACTTTGATCTTGACATGGAGGCAAAGTGGAGTTGATTGCCTTCAATCCTTGGTGTTCAGTTTCTCTTTGCTGTTCTGAGCTTCCTTGATGAAAAATGGGGGTTACTGAGGGATTCATTTCCCCTGGAGAGAGAAGTGTAAATAAAAGCTGGGGCCATTTTAATGTGGCTTCCTAGCACATGAGTGTTTGAACAGGACTGGCTTTATAATGAAGTGGGGCTCAGCTCCATCCCTGCTGTCACTTCAGGGGAGACAGCTGTAACATTTCATCAGTAACCTCCCCAGCCACTGGTGCTGGCTTTGTTGGTTCTTTTCTGTTTGCTTGGGAATTCACCTGGGAAATGAAGCCCTTTTAATCTCTTCCTTTCTTGCTTGTTGCTCTCTGTAAGCTACTGTAAATTGGAACTGGCTTCCTGGGATTCCTTTGCCTTCCCCCAAAGAACTGAGGAGCAGTTCTTGCCCTCAGTGTAGATTTGGGGCTCTTAAAGCACCCATCTGTGTCTGTTCAAACAAGGGCTGTCTGCCATGCAGCTGCCAACATGTTTCCTCTGCTTTGCTTTGAAGGTGACCTGCTCCTCAGTTGCCACAGACACTACAGATCTCAGCCTGCACATGGTATTGGGAGGTTTAAATACCTGCTCCCAAAGGAGGTAGGCACCAGAACTCTCCTGCTCTGCTTGCTTTCAGCTCACCCCCAGCATTTTACAGGCCAACTCCATGGCTGCTGACTCATACTGAAGAGGAATAATGTGATGGTTTCCTGCTGCTTTGCTTGCTTCAGAGTGTTCTCTCATGGGAAATGCCCACTCCCAGCACTGCAGTGATGCTTTCTTGGAATCACAGGGTCATTAAGGTTGGAAAAGAACTCCAAGATCATGGAGCCAAACCATTAACCTAACTGCCAGGTCTCCACTAAGCCATGGCCCTCAGCACCACAGCTTCAGGGCTTTGAGACCCCTCTGGGGATGGGGACTCCATCACTGCCCTCAGCAGCCTCCTCCAGGCCTTCACAACACTTTCTATCATGAAATTCTTCCTGATATCCAACCTGAACCTCCCCTGGCACAACTTGAGGCTGTTTCCTCTTGTCCTCTCCCTTGTCCCTTGGCACAAGAGCCCAAGCCCCAGCTGGCTCCAGCCTCCTCTCAGGGAGCTGCAGAGAGCCAGAAGGTCTCCCCTGAGCCTCCTCTTCTGCAGGCTAAGCAAGCCCAGTTCCCTCAGCTGCTCCTCACAAGCCCTGTGCTCTAGCCCCTTCCCCACCTTCCTTGCCCTTCTCTGCCCACACTCCAGCACCTCCATGGCCTTCTGGGACTGAGGAGCCCAAAAGGGAGCCCAGGCTTGGAGCTGTGGCCTCCCCAGTGAGTTACTGGTACCTTCTTTAAGTTACTGAGTAGTTTGTCATCTCTTCCTGCTGCTGAACTTCACACCCCAACTTCAAATGATGCAGAATATTGTGAGCAGCTCTTATTTGCATTTCAACTTCTTACTTCTGTGGCAGGAGAAAACAATAACTCATGCAGACACAGCTGCCTTCAAGGCAGGAACTGAACTCCACAGCAGTTTTGATTTCTCCTCCTTGGTTTCTTCAGGAAGAAATGACTCCTGCTCTGCATGTTTTTACTGTGGGTGACTCCTGTGCTGCTGCCATCCAAGAACTGAAGAGCTTAACTTGAGAACAGCTGCTCAGATAATGTCAGCCTAGTTTTGGAGTCAGGGGAAGGAAGCCCAGATGGGCTGTGATGTGCTCCACATCCTGCAGCAAACCTCTCTCAGGAGACAGAACCCTACCAGGGTTCCCTGCAGGGGAAGAGAAATTCCTGGGGTTTCATTTCCAGCTTGTTCAAAACATACCTGCTTTCTAGAGTTCCTTCTTTTCAATCCAGGTGCCAAAGAAGAAAAAGGATAGAGTACAGATGAAAGAGATCCATGTTGGGAATGAACATGAGTATGGGGACCTCAACATTCAGATGACCTCCTATGATATGTGTCTGGTGGAGCATTTTGCTCAGCATGTGCATAAACTCTGCAACCAGCTCTCCATCAGGGTGAATGAGAGGTAGGAGGAGCATGGCTCTGCCCCTGGCAGCCTTTGCACTCACTTTCCTTTAGGCCATGTGTGGCTTGGAGATGAGAGAAGCATAGAATCATATGGTTTGGAAAGGACCTTCAAGATTAGCAAGTCCAACTGTTAGCCTAACAGTAACCCCTGGCCCTCAGCACCACAGCTCCAGGGCTTTCCAACCCCTCCAGGGATGGGGACTCCACCACTGCCCTGGCCAGCCTGGGCCAGGCCCTGACAACCCTTTTGGGGAAGAAATTGTTCCTCATGGCCAGCCTGAACCTCCCCTGGCACAACTTGAGGCTGTTTCCTCTTGTCCTCTCCCTTGTCCCTTGGCAGAAGAGCCCAAGCTCCCCCTGGCTCCAGCCTCCTCTCAGGGAGCTGCAGAGAGCCAGAAGGTCTCCCCTGAGCCTCCTCTTCTCCAGGCTAAGCAAGCCCAGTTCCCTCAGCTGCTCCTCACAAGCCTTGTGCTCTAGACCCTTCCCCACCTTCCTTGCCCTTCTCTGCCCACACTCCAGCACCTCCATGGCCTTCTGGGGGTGAGGAGCCCAGGCTTGGAGCTGTGGCCTCCCCAGTGCCCATCCCAGGAGGACAAGCCCTGCCCTAGTCCTGCTGCCACACTAGTGCTGCTCCAAGCCAGGATGCTCTTGGCCTTCTGCCCCCCTGGCCACTCTGCTGCCTCATCTCCAGCTGCTGGCCACCAACCTCCCCAGGTCCTTTTCCTGGGGGCAGCTTTCCAGCCACTCTGCCCCAAGCCTGGAGCCTTCCTGGGGCTGTTGTGAGCCAAGGTCAGGAGCCAGCACTTGGCCTTGCTGAACCTCATCCCCTTGGCCTATAAGCTTCAAGAAGGCCAAGTGTTATTGATGCTGTGGAAATGGAGATGGGGAGGCTGAGGTGACTGGAGTAATGCTACCTGCAGAGCAGAATCTGATCCAACACATGATCCTGCTGTTACATTCAGAGGGGGAAAGAAGTCTTTTGGAGTGTTCATTGCAGCATTGTTTATTAGCTGTTTTCCTGATGAACAGATTCCAAAATAAATCAGAGCTGCTGCTTTAAATCTCTCCTTCAGCTAGAAAGAAGTTCAGAGTTCCTTTCTCAGGGTTTTTCTGGCAGTAGTGCTGCAAGCTTCTCCCTTATCTCCTTCCAGTAAAACACCCAGCTCCTGCCAGGGCTTGATTTGCAAGATACATAGTTTGCATAATTAATTTCTCAGGAGAAGTTAATCTCCTTCCACATCCTCTGCTGCTGGAGGTTGATTCCTTCCTGTAAAGGAGGCCAGATCTCTCTTCCCTGTCCTAAGCACTGACCTGTGCTTCTTGCAGCTATGCCATGCCCACCAAAACCAATGAAGTGCTGTTCCTGGAGGAGAGAGGTTCCAAAATGCAGCTGGATGCAGTCCTCACTACCCACCAGAGGGTTGTCCAGGTAGGAGCTGATGTTTGCTAGCAGTGCTGCAGCTCTCCTGCAGCACATCCTGCCTCAGGCTCTCCAAAGCCTTTGGCAGCTGGAGTTCAGTTCCTGAAACAAAGGAAAGGTTTAGTTTGTGCAGAAATGGAAGCAGCAAGAAGTCTAATTGGGCTTCTTGCTGAAGGTCACTCACAAAGCAGAAGCAGAGGAAGGGTTCCTGGGTGCTAGAGTTCAGCCAGCAGGTTTATTATCTATTTTGATGCAGAGAGCTTGATACAAGGGCTAGAAAAGTCATGTTTAGGGTTGGATGATGGGGACAAACTCCAGGGAAGAACAGTATCAGGACCAGCCTCAAAAGTATGCAGCTGATTGTGGTTCCCCAAATGACCTTTCCCTGTTTCCTGGTGGTTTCCCTCCCTCCATGCAAATCCTCTGCTGAATTCCATTGAAAACCCAGAGGTGAACACTGCCACTGGAGAAAGCTGCTGTGGGGTCGATGCTGGAGCTTGCAGCTCTGGCTGTTGAGTCTCACCTCAATGTGTTGTTAAGGCTCTTTACCTGCAGGAGAGCAAGCAGGCAGGGACAGGAAGCAGAGTGTTCCTGAAGAGGAGCCAAAATCAGAGCTTCAGGCTGTGCTGTGTGGCAGAGGGGGTGAGCATGAAGCAGAGAGTGCTCCTCTGAGGTGCTGGACTGCCACAGAATCATTAGAATCAGAGTGATGAAGGTTGGAAGACACCTTTAAGATCCTCAAGTCCAACCATTAACCAGCAGGGCCTCTCTTTCTTTGCTCTTAACATCACAAGGCCATTTTGGATGTGGTGTTCTGCTCCTGCAGTGCTTGTGTTTCTTCTTTCAGGTCAGAGGTTTGACTTCAACATTTGCTCCAATCCTCTTGGAAATCATTCAGAGTAATCAGCCTGAAGGTGTCCATCTGTTGGTGAAAGAGGTATGGTTCATTCCACCAATGCCCTGGCATTCAGGAAGCACAAAGGATGTGTGACATGAATTTGGGTTGAAAATTCAGTCCTGCTCCTCCTGAAGCTACTCTAGACTTCCAGATACCCAGGATCTGCCAGAACCAGGTCCTCACTTGCTCTATCAAAAACACTTGCCTTGAACTCCTCATGAGTGTTTTGGTTCCAGTTTAGCCTCCCATAATTAAGAACACAGAAGGCACCTTTCCAGCCAATCCTATAGCTCTGCAGGAGGTGGCAGGTTGCAAGTTGCTTTCCTTTGCTGCTGCAGATTCCCTGCAGTCATAGAATCATAGAGTGATTAAGGTTGGAAGACACCTTTAAGATCATCAAACCCAACCATGAAGCAGCACTGCCAGGTCACCACTAACCCCTGGCCCTCAGCACCACATCTCCAGGGCTTNAAAGGGAGCCCAGGCTTGGAGCTGTGGCCTCCCCAGTGCCCAGCCCAGGAGGACAAGCCCTGCCCTAGCCCTGCTGCCACACTCTTCCTTCAGCAGTGCTTCCCTGCCACCTATCTGGGAATCACCAGGAGCTTCATGGAGCAGTTGGTAGCACAGCTGAGACTGGCAACTCAAATGCTGTGCCTTCTTTGGATGGAATTTGCTCTGGCAGGAGTTCTGCTTGTTTTCTGCAGAAGGGCCCTCAGCACTGAGGCCTTCAGGACACAACTCCCCTCACTGCTGGACTAGGCCTAAGGAGATACTTTCTGTTACTTTACCATAGAACAGTTGAGCTTGGAAATGACCCTTAAGATCCCAGAGCCCACCCAGAAACCAGCACTGCCAAGGATTTTACATTCAAACTTAAATACAGATAAAAACAGGCCCAGGGAACTCTTTATTCAGGGACTCCAAAGATGTCTGTAGCTTCAAAGGGAAGGCAGCACATGAAATTCAACCAGCAAAACACAAGTTGTCTTCTTAAGTGACCCTTCCCCTGGGGCTTTCCACTCCCTGGCCTCAGGGGACACTGGAATCTTTTGTTTTATCACTTTTAAGTGATTCTCTTTGGGATTTGAATTCCTCTTGCTTTCAAAAGGTCTTTGAGGTGATTCTGATCTGCTTGGGTTTTGTTTTCCCTCCTCCCTGCACAGCACACAGAAGCTGATTTCAAGAGTCGACTGAAGTCTCGACCAGAGCTTGAGGAGCTGCTAGCACAGATGAGCTGAGAGGAGGAGGAGGAGGAAGGCTCCATCCCCTGGGAAAAATGAGGATTCTCCTCCATGGCTCCTCAGGCCTCCAGAAGGTGACTTGATGAGCACCTTTGCTGTAGCTTGGTGAACTGGAAGAGATTTCCACTGTGGCCAAGCAGTTTGCTTTAATAAAACACGTGTTTCTATCTGGCTCTGAGTGCAGGAGGTCACAATTCAATGGGATTTTACCTTTTCTTCAGCTCTTCCCCATTTTTTCTCCTTTCCTTCCTGTTTTTCTTTTGGTAGGTGAGAAACAGTCAGGTAGTGAGTTCACATTGTCCTACTGCAGCTGCTCCTGATGGAGAAGTGACTGCCCTGCTCCTTTCAGAGGTCACAGACTGGTTTGGTTTGAAGGCACTACTCAAGGTCATCTAGTCCAAGCCCCTGCAGGCAGCAGGGACATCTGCAACCAGAGCAGGTTGCTCACAGCCCCAACCAACCTGAGCTGCAATGGTTCCAGGGATGGGACATCTCCCACCTCTCTGGGCAACCTGGCACAGGGGCTCAACACCCTCAGTGGAAAACAATGCTTCCTTGTATCTAGTCTCAATCTCCCACACTTCAAATCTTGGGTTCAGTTTTGGGCCCCATTTTCTCCCATCCCTAATGCTTCTGAGGCTTCCCAAGAGATATATCCCCCCCAAAATCCTCTTCTGTGGGATGTGAGGTTATCACTGCTGGGGGAAGAAACCTTGGGGAAAAGTCAGGGAAGGAGATGGGAGTGGAAATCCATGGCAGGGCTGTTGCAGAGCTGAGACCCAGCTTGAGGGCTGAGAACACTCCCATTTTGGGACATTTGGGGCTGGAAATCTCCATCCAACTCCACCACCCCCCCCTTCAAGCTCCAGGTTATCCCTGGCAGCAGGGAGAGAGACAAAACACTTCAGGCAGGACAACAGCCACCGCCGGATTTAATTCCCCAACAACACAGCAGGGATTTACCAGCCCTTGAGTGAAAAAGAACATCATAAAAAGAGGCCAACTGGGGTGCCAGGAGTTGGGGTTCCCAGTGATTTCAGTCCCTGCTGGCTAAAGGGTGGCTGGGTGCCCGCTGTGGCTCCTTGGAACGCTGCTGCTTGGCCATGCACTCGCCAAAAGCCCGGACCTGGGGCTGGCAGCGGCGCCAGTCCTGCTGCTCAGCCATGCACTCCTGCAGCTCCCTGTGCTGTGCCATGCAGCCTGTCCGGGAGATCATGGCGTCCACTGGGTCTTCAGCCTCCTCATCCTCGTCTTCCTTCAAGGATGGACGGTTCCACGCGTGTCCAGGCCTCGCCATCGCTGAGGTGGAGCTGGAAGGAGGTGAGAGGCATCCCCTTACGAGCCCTGCTTGAGTGATTGCCCCCTTTATTTGGGGCACCCCTCAGGCTGTTTAGCACCTCCATGGGTGCTCGCTCTGCGCTCCCCTCCCACATGTGTGTTGGTGCCTCCATGAGTGGCCCCATATATTCCATGCAAACCCAGAAGGGCCTCAGCCTTCCCCCCCTAGAGCCCCAACAGCTCCATGGGTACTCAGCACCCCGTCGTGCATTTTACTGTCACCGACGTGTGCCTAGCAGCCTCATCCTCCTCCCACGGGTGCTCAGCACCTCCTCCACGTAACTTACTCCCACCCATGGGTACCCAGCACCCTCCATGCCATCCCTAGGCTGTACCCAGCCCCCTGTACCTGCCCAACAGAGCGGCGCTGCTCCTTTAAGGCTGGCGGCGGCAAAAGCACTGCCGGGGGCGGGATGAGGTGGTGACAGCGATCTCTCATTGGTCAGCGCCTTCTAGTTCCGCTTCCGCTTCCGCTCCGTGAGGGCTGACGGGAAGCAACGAGGCGGAAGAGGTCGTGAGCTTCTCGGTAAGATGGCGGCGACGTTGCGGATCCAGAGCGATTGGAGCCAGGCACTGAGGTGGGCATCGGTCTCCCGGTCCTTCTCCCCTGCTTCCCGGTCCCTGACCAGCGCTCACCTCCCTGTTCTGCCCTTTCTCCCCGCAGGAGGGATGAGGGTGAGGCCTGGCTGAGCTGCCGGAGCCCTGGTGAGTGCTGAGGGGCCTGCGGAGGCCTTTGGATTAGGAAGGGGTGAGGGTGGTTGGGAGGTGCCGTGTGGGTTAGGAGGGAGTGACGGTGGTTCGGGGGTGCCTTGTAAGTTAGGAGGGGTGACGATGGTTGGGGAGTGCCCTGTACGTTAGGAGAAGTTGAGGGCAGTTTTGGGCTGCACTGTGGGTTAGGAAGGGCGAGGGTGGTTCGGGGCTGCCATGTGGGTTAGGAAGGATGAGAGTGGCTGTGGGGAACCCTGTAGTTTAGAAGGTGTGAGGGTGGTTGGGGGCTGCCCTGTGGTTTAGAAGGTGTGAGGGTGGTTGGGGGCTGCCCTGTGGTTTAGGAAGGGTGAGAGTGGCTGTGGGGCACCCTGTGGGTTAAGAGGAGTTGAGGGCAGTACCCTGTGGGTTAGGAGGGGGTGGGAGGCAGAGCTGTGGGAGTCTGTGGGGGTAGCTGAGCTGATGTTGCTGTCTGCCCAGGGAAGCCGACGCTGTACGGGAGCCTGACCCGGCGTGGGCTCAGCACTGAGGGTGTCCCAGATATCACTGCCTCCGAGGGCTTTGTGGTTGGAGAAGTCACCAAGGTGCCAAGGCTGGAGTGGAACTGGTGGGGAAGCTGGTTGGTGACCACCTTCCAGCATGAAGGAGTGATATCTTTACAACAGTCAAAATAGCAGCTTGAAGCTGTTGCCCAGTCCCCTGTGTAGCCCTGTCCATCTATCTTGGACTCTCTACCTGTGCAGTGCCCTGGAGGTGCTCCATACCTTCCCCTAGTTAGACTGGAGCTGTGTGTCATGGCTGGCCAAGCCATAGAGGCTATCCCTTGCTACCTGGGGCCTTCATCTGGTGGAGGTGTTAGGAGATAAGCCCAAAACTACACCTTCCATCACTCTTCAGGCTGGGAGAGACGATGGCTTGGTCCTGATCATAGTTCAGCCTTGGCAGCTGCTGTGTTTCAGTAGGTTTAAATAACAGCACTTCTAATTCTTTTCTTTTTCTCCCCCCCTTTCTCTTTCCTCTTCTAGAAAAGCATTCTCATTTCTTGTCCTCATGAAAATGTGTCCACAAAGTTCCTGGCCCCATACACCACTTTCTCTAGGATTCATCAGAAAAGTGTAAGTAACCTTGCAGAAGGAGGGGGAAATAACTGGAAGGGACTGGGAACATTCACAGGGTGTCTCTGAGGCTTGCATGCTCCTTCTGAGCAAGTGGCTGCAGCACAGCTTTGTGTGTGAACCAGGAAACAAAACAAAACAGGTCATGGAAAAGTGGGAAACTCAGTCCTGCTTAAGTTTCCACCCTAAAAATAATCTCTCAAACATTTTAGACTGTTCTCTTGCAAGTGATTTCATTCCTCCAGGCTCATGGCAGATTCCCCTGCAGAGGAATAAAATCTTTGAATTAGTGTGTCAAAAAAACAAGATAAAAATGAGGTTCCAGGCACTGAGCTCTGCTTCTCTGGCTGCTTCAAATCCATCCCCAGTTTAGAGTAGCTCTTTGCTTCCATAGGATGAAGTCATCTGACTTTGGGACTTGCCATGTGAATGTCTGTGTGTGGGGCTGGGAATTCAATGTTGCATAAGCTCAGCTTGACCTGGGGGGAATTCAGAGACCAAAAAGGCCAAGCTTCTATTTAAAAAGTAAGTGAATTGCATGAACTTCTCAATTATTTGCAGAATCCCAGCAGGGTGAGGGTTGGAAGGGACCTCTGGGGATCATCCAGGCCAACCCCCTGCTCCAGCAGGCTCACCCACAGCAGCTTGCCCAGGGTCACCTCCAGCTGCCTTGGCAATCTCTCCACACAAGGAGACTCCACAGCCTCTCTGCAAAGCCTGGGCCAGGGCTTCAACACCCTCCCACCAAACAAGCTTCTCCTCCTGCTCAGCTGGAACCTCTTGGGCTCCAGTTGGTGCCCAGTGCCCCTTGGGCTCTCCCTTGGCACCAGTGAGCAGAGTCTGGCCCCAGTCTCTTGCCCCCAGCCTGCAGCTCTTGCTCAGCATTCAGCATCTCCCCTCTGGGGCTGCTCTTCTCCAGGCTCAGCAGCCCCAGGGCTCTCAGCCTTTCCTCCTGCCACAGATGCTCCAGGTCCCTCAGCATCTCCCTGGCCTCCCATGGACTCTCTGCACTAGTTCCTTGTCTCTCTTGGACTGGGGAGCCCAGGGCTGGAGCCAGGCCTCCAGCTGTGGCCTGAGTGGGGCAGAGGAGAGGGGGAGGAGAACCTCCCTCCCCCTGCTGCTGCTCACACTCTTCTCCCTGCACCCCAGGAGACCATTGGCCTTCTTGGCCCTGAGGGCACATTGCTGCCTCCTGGGGAACTTGTTGTCCCCCAGCACTCCCAGCTCCTTCCCCATGGAGCTGCTTTCCAGCAGCTCAGCTCCTAACCTGTCCTGGTGCATTTCAAAGCACTGCAGCTCATTTTGCTGACTCACCTTTCTCACTGCACCCCCATCAATCTGGGGCCACAACAAGTCCAGCTTTATGGAGTAAATTACTGTGAAACACCCATCTAAAAATGCTGAAAAGTCAGTCTTTGAAGCTCAGAAGTGGGATAAATCAAGATGTATTTTGACAGAGAGGCAATTCTGTGTCTCCACAACTGCTTTAAGAAGCAGCCAAGCTCTGCTGAGAGATGGAGCTTGGCAGTGAGACAATTCCAGAGAGAGAGGTGACTCACTTCTGAGCTTTGTCCTCCTTCAGTGTCCTCAGATGCCCTTTTCTGTGAGAAATGGCAGCAACATTCAAAGCAGAGGAAAATGGAAATGCAGCTGTGAGTCTGTAGTCTGCTGTCAGAAGGATGTGCTGGGTTACAGCTGTACTGCAGAGCTCTGCTCTGGGAAGCAGCTGAAGCAAGATCTAGTTATATGTAGATGAGTCTGAAGCTGGTGTGGACTAAGCCCTAGTTATCTTTCCAACCTTCTGCCTCTTCTGAGCTCTCCTGCTTGGCCTTGCCTGTCCATGGATCCCTCCTGAACATTTGGGGATGTGTCAGACATCAGTGAGACTTTTTGTTCCTGCTAAGGGGAGACCTCACTCTCTGCAACTCTCTGAAAGGAGGCTGGAGCCAGGTGGGGGTTGGCCTCTTCTCCCAGGGAGCAAGTGATAGGACAAGAGGAAACAGCCTCAAGTTGCTCCCCAGCCTGCAGCTCTTGCTCAGCATGGAGCAGCTCCCCTCTGGGACTGCTCTTCTCCAGGCTCAGCAGCCCCAGGACTCTCAGCCTTTCCTCCTGCCAGGGATGCTCCAGGTCCCTCAGCATCTCCCTAGCCTCCCATGGACTCTCTCCACTAGTTCCTTGTCTTTCTTGGGCTGGGGAGCCCAGGGCTGGAGCCAGGACTCCAGCTGTGTCCTGAGTGGTGCAGAGGAGAGGGGGAGGAGAACCTCCCTCCCCCTGCTGCTCTTCACACTCTTCTTCCTGCAGCCCAGGAGACCATTGGCCTTCTTGGCCCTGAGGGCACATTGCTGCCTCCTGGGGAACTTGTTGTCCCCCAGCACTCCCAGCTCCTTCTCCATGGAGCTGCTTTCCAGCAGCTCAGCCCCTAACCTGTCCTGCTCCGTCAGGTTCTTCCTCCCCAGGTGCAGGACCCTCCCCTTGCCCTTGCTGAGCTCCAGGAGGTTCCTCTCCCCCAGCTCTCAGCCTGTGCAGATCATGATCCTAGAATCATTTTGGTTGGAAGAGACCTTTAAGTTCATCAAGGCCAGCCACTAATTGTGTCCTTAGCAGGCCAGAGTTAGGCTCTTGAGCAGAAATCCTTCTTTACAGAGTCCTAAAGCTAATGCTTGTTGGTTTTCCCCTCCTGCAGGTTACCTGCCTTGACATTTCCAGTGGTGGAGGCCTGGGTGTGTCTACCAGCACAGATGGCACCATGAAAATCTGGCAGGCTGCAAATGGAGAAATAAGAGTAAGAACATCCAGCTTTGATGTGGTGTGTTGTTTGTGACATTCCTGAAGTCCTCTGGCCACAGCTTTGGTCAAGCTGTCCACATGCTGTGGCCTAGGATGGGCAAGAAGGTGGCTTTTGATTGAAAAGCTAATTGCAAGTTGATACCTCAGAGGTTTTAAGTTCAGTTCAATCCACTGGAAAGCAGATTCCTCCAAAGGAATCTCCTCCCAATGGACACTTAGCAACCTAGAGAGGAGCCCCAGGGTGAAAAGGAGAATGGGTAGTTAGGAAGGAGAGCCAGAGTGCAGGTAGCACCTGACAGCTCCTAACCTGCATGGTACAAGCACTGCATTTCCTCTGCAGTAGACAAGAGGTGAGGAAAAGCTTCTTGCCCATGAGGGATTGACCACATCATGCCTAGTGCCTGCCCAGTTCAGATGTTTCATGTGGAGCTTGGCTGCCAGCTGCTTGGCTGGCAAAGGATGAAGATGTTGACTCAGTTGTTAGAAACAAAGGAGCATCCTTTGCTACCTGATGAGCTACTCAAGTAGTGGAGGGAGGCCCAAAGGGTCTCTGCAGTCTCTTTGCCTGCCTCAGATTCACCCCAGCCCATTCCAGGAACCCAAACCCAGAGGGTTTACACACATTCTACATCAGAGCTGTTGCTTCTTGTCCTTCACATGCAGTTTTATGGCTAGGGGAAGATCACAGAGGGAAGATAGTAGTGTTTGCTTACAGATCCTCTGAGGCCTGGCCATTCCAAGAGAGAAGATCCCAGTTTCCCTGGGAGGCTGCCCAGCTGGCACCAGAGCCAAATACTGAGAAGGAGTAACAGTATTGCAGCAGCATCTTCCTGAGGGGGAAAGGCTGAGGGAGCTGGGGCTCTGCAGCCTGGAGAAGAGAAGGCTAAGGGGTGACCTCAGCTATGCTTTGAAATGTGTGAGGGGTGGGTGTCAGGAGGATGGGGGTCAGGCTCTTCTCAGTGCAGCCCAGTGACAGGACAAGGGGCAATGCCTGTAAGCTGAAGCACCAGAGGTTCTGTGTGAACACAAGACCAAATGTTTTCCCAGGAGAGCTGGGAACTGCCCAGAGAGCTTGGGGAGTCTCCTGCTCTGGAGAGATTCCAAACCCATCTGGACATGCTTCTGTGTGAGCTGGTCTGGGGACTCCTGCTGTGGCAGGGGGGTTGGACTAGCTGATCTCCAGAGGTCCCTTCCAACCCCTAACATTCTGTGATTTGAGCTTAATCCTCTTCCCCACATGAGAATGCTCAAGTTTGCCAGTGTCATAGCTGCAAAGTTGTTGTGCATGAAGCTGCTGCTGCTGGCACTAGCACCTAGTTCTTTGTTTTTCCAGAGACTTTTGGAAGGCCATGTGTATGATGTGAATTGTTGCAGGTTCTTCCCATCTGGCCTCGTGGTTCTGAGTGGAGGAATGGATGCCCAGCTAAAGATCTGGTCAGCAGAAGATGCCAGCTGTGTAGTAACATTTAAAGGTCACAAAGGAGGTACAGAGCACTTCAGCCTTTACAGTGCTTCAGCTGCCATGGCTGTGTCCTTGCTTTGTACCCCAGGGCTAATGTTCAGTCACTAGCCAACTGCACCTTGGCCTTGGGATCAGGAGCCCAAAAGTGAGGCCAGGGTTGGAGGTGTGGCCTCCCCAGTGCCCAGGGCTTTGTGGCAAGCAGCAGTTCCTGCTCTCTGTGGTTTGTTGAGCCCTGCTGCCTTCCACCCTCACCTCTTGATGCAGTGACTCTGCCCCACGCTCCCCCACGCAATTGGGCTGTGGGTGGCTGCTGGCACTTGGGGGACAGCAGCTTGGAGCTGTAGCTGAGTTCACCTTGGGAAATGAGAGAACTTTGCCTATCTGCCTTCCATGCTGTCTGTCTGAACATCACCTTTGCCTTGCTGCAGGTATTTTGGACACTGCTATTGTGGACAGGGGCAGAAATGTGCTCTCCTGCTCCCGGGATGGCACTGCCAGGCTCTGGGACTGTGGGAAGTCTGCCTGCTTGGGTGTCATCATGGACTGTGGCTCTCCTGTCAATGGCATTGCTGTGGGCACTGCTGACAACTCCCTCAACCTGGGCACACCTGAAGAAGTTCCTAGTAAGGATCTTTTCTCTTCAGCTTCCTGCCCTTGGACCACCTAGGGAAGGGTCACCAGAACAGAGCATTCCAGGCCTGGGGTGGGAGCTCTTTGGTTGCTGCCCTCCCTTGCTGCATCTGTGGACAGCAAGTTCCCCAGGGGGCAGCAATGTGCCCTCATAGCCAAGGAGGCCAGTGGCATCCTGGGGTGCAGGAAGAAGAGTGTGAGCAGGGGGAGGGAGGTTCTCCTGCCCCTCTCCTCTGCCCCACTCAGGCCACAGCTGGAGGCCTGGCTCCAGCCCTGGGCTCCCCAGTCCAAGAGAGACAAGAAACTAGTGGAGAGAGTCCATGGGAGGCTAGGGAGATGCTGAGGGACCTGGAGCATCCCTGAGAGGAGGAAAGGCTGAGAGTCCTGGGGCTGCTGAGCCTGGAGCTGAGAAGAGCAGCCCCAGAGGGGAGCTGCTGAATGCTGAGCAAGAGCTGCAGGCTGGGGGCAAGAGGCTGGGGCTAGACTCTGCTCACTGGTGCCCAGGGGCACTGGGCACCAACTGGAGCCCAGGAGGTTCCAGCTGAGCAGGAGGAGAAGCTTGTTTGTTGTGAGGGTGTTGGAGCCCTGGCCCAGGCTTCCCAGAGAGGCTGTGGAGTCTCCTTGTGTGGAGAGATTGCCAAGGCAGCTGGAGGTGACCCTGGGCAAGCTGCTGTGGGTGACCCTGCTGGAGCAGGGGGTTGGCCTGGATGATCCCCAGAGGTCCCTTCCAACCCTCAGCACTCTGGAATTTGTCATCTGGTGCCTTAGGGTATGGAGGAGTGCTGTTACAGGTCCAGCAGGGGTAGAAGAGGCTGTTTCAGTTGGAAGGGGCCTACAGTGATCATCCAGACCAATTCAATGCTGCCCAAGTTGTTAAGGATGTTATCCACATGCATCTTAAACACTGACAGGCTTGGGGCATTGAGCACTTCTCCAGGAAGCCTGTCCCAGTGTTTGATCACCTTTTCACTCCAGAAATGCTTCCTAATGTCCAGTCTACACCTCCTTTGGTGCAAGCATGATCCCAACTGTCAGGTTTTGGTAGCATCAAGCCCTGTGGCCCAGCCCCTGCTGGAGTTAACTCAGATCCTGTTGCCAGGTGAACGTGAGGTTGGGACAGAAGGGAAGATCCTGCTGCTGGCTCGAGAGGACAAGAAGCTTCAAGGAGTGGGACTGCAGAGCAGGCAGCAGGTAAGAGGTCTGGGACCTTCAGGAGAACCAGAAAGGGGAGAGAGCTCAGAGGTTCTGCTCTAAAATCAACTCCAGGCCATCAGTTCTGTTGTTTCCATTGCTGCTGTTCACGTGGCTGTGCAGAGCACTGGGCTGAGGAGTCAAGCCAGGGTAAAAGGAACCTAGCTGGGTGAACCTGGTTCTTGTTAATCCTTCTCCAGTCCCCTGGTGAGGTTCAGAAAGAGCCAGAAGCAGCTTAGAGGCTGGAGAGGGCTGATCTGGCTTGTCTTTAGCTCAGGTTCTACACTGCAGTGTTCTCCCTCCTGTTAGTCCATGGAGGAGAGACCAAAACCTGGTTCAGTGAAGCACCAGTGATGCTTCCTTTCCTTCTTACTGGCCAGATGTGTCTGGGGGGAGTTGAGGAGCCAGAATTACTCACCAGTTTTACCCAGGCATGGGGGGAAGATGACAGAAACAGTAGCCAGTAGATGTCCTCAGCAATGTAGGAGCTGCAAGCTGCCCCAGCCAGCCAAGGTCTACAGTTGCTGTTTGTTCTGGTAGATGTTTGAAGTAAGGGATGTAGGGAAACTCAAGTGGTCAGTCCACCTCCCTCTTCTTAGCAAAGGGGGATGGAGTTGGTTGATCTGAGGTACTGAAGATCTAAGGAAGGACAAGAGGAGGCAGGGGATGGAACTGCTTGAGGTCTTTGGGTGGGACAAAGGTTGGGAGGAAAGTTTTGGTGCCTGAAGATGAGTCTGAGCTCTGCATCCTTTTGCCTGTGACATGGACACATCCTTTCTCCAGAGGAGACTTAGGGAGCATTCAGTGGTTGCCCTGCAGGACTGACCTTGGAGCTCTCTTCTCATGCACACCTTGGAGCAGAGCTGAGAGGTTGCTAACCTCCAGGCTTGCCAGTTTGGGCCACAGCTCATGCAAGCAGCTTCACTGACTCTACTTCCTTCTCCTGGAGGTGTCCTGTGCCCTCTGAGGGTGTCTGACCCTTCTGTTTGTTCCTCTGTTCCCAGGTTTTCCTCTTTGTTGGATCTGATGCCTTCAACTGCTGCACATTCCTCTCAAGTAGCTATATCCTGGCAGGGACTCAGGATGGGAACATCTACCACCTGGATGTGAGGAACACAGAGTGAGTGGCTGGTGTCTGCTTGGGGCTCTGCAGCTTTTTAAACAACAGCTAGTTTGTTTTGGCTGGGAAAGTGCCAGACTGAGGGTGCTGGCAGATGAGGAAGGGTGGGAAGAGCCCAAGCCATGGGATGTTTCCTTTTACTGGGGAGGATTCTTTTGCTTGTCTTGGTGATCTGATAGGATGGCCTCTGGAAGGTGTCTTCTAACAGACTATAGGCTCTGTACAAGTTCCTCTCCTTCACTGGGAAGAGCTAAGTGTCCTTATAAGATCTTACTCTTTCCCCTGGTCTCATTCCAGGGTAGGGCTGAGGGCAGGATCTGCTTTGAAGTTGGTTTTTGTTTGTGTCAGAGCTGAGCACTGAGCAGGGAGGCATCCAGATGGTGGGGTGGGGGCTGGAGAAGCTGGCACCAAAGCCTGGAGAGTGCTTTGTGCTCATGAGCTCCAAGCCTCAAGTGGCCAAGAAGGCCAACAGCATCCTGGCTTGAAGCAGCACTAGTGTGGCAGCAGGACTAGGGCAGGGCTTGTCCTCCTGGGCTGGGCACTGGGGAGGCCACAGCTCCAAGCCTGGGCTCCCTTGTGGGCTCCTGACTGCCAGAAGGCCATGGAGGTGCTGGAGTGTGGGCAGAGAAGGGCAAGGAAGGTGGGGAAGGGGCTAGAGCACAAGGCTTGTGAGGAGCAGCTGAGGGAACTGGGCTTGCTTAGCCTGGAGAAGAGGAGGCTCAGGGGAGACCTTCTGGCTCTCTGCAGCTCCCTGAGAGGAGGCTGGAGCCAGCTGGGGCTTGGGCTCTTCTGCCAAGGGACAAGGGAGAGGACAAGAGGAAACAGCCTCAAGTTGTGCCAGGGGAGGTTCAGGTTGGCCATGAGGAACAATTTCTTCCCCAAAAGGGTTGTGAAGGCCTGGCCCAGGCTGCCCAGGGTAGTGGTGGAGACCCAATCCCTGGAGGGGTTGGAAAGCCCTGGAGATGTGGTGCTGAGGGCCAGGGGTTAGTGGCAAGGTGGTGCTGGGTTGATAGTTGGACTCAGTGATCTTAGAGGTCTTCTCCAACCAAAGTAATTCTGTGGTTGGTCAAGATAATCCCTGTCTGTAGTCCCCCAGGGAGGCTTGCTGGTGTTCCCCTGCTAGCTAACTCTTTACCCCAGTGTCCATCCTTGGGGAACATCTACAGGAAAAGCAGTTTGCTTCTGAAGGGCAGAGACTTTGCTGAGCACTGATCCCATCCCCACATCCTCTCTGCTGTATCTTTTACCCACAAGCTCACATTCTTCTGTCAGTTTTGGCACACTGGAATGGCCTCTTTACTCTAGACCATAATACTCACCCCTTTGTTTCTGCTTCTTTTCCCTAGCACTCCAATCCAGGTGATCCACAGATCAGGAGCACCAGTGCTTTCCCTCCTGCCATACCGAGATGGGTTTGTTGCCAGCCAAGGTAACTGCTATGCTGTGGCATGCCAGTAGGAATTGTGTGGTTGAGAGGAGGAGTTTTGTGCTCTTTGGGCCTTGATTTCTGACATAGAAGGCCTGGCTGGGTGGAGTGTCTGTGGCTAAAAGGGGATGTAGTAGTAGCCAAGTGCATAGCATCACAGAGTTGGTTGGAAGAGACCTTGAAGGTCATAGAGTCCAACCCTTCCCCAGCACTGCCAGGTCACCACTAACCCCTGGCCCTCAGCACCACATCTCCAGGGCTTCCCAACCCCTCCAGGGATGGGGACTCCAGCACTGCCCTGGCCAGCCTGGGCCAGGCCTTCCCAACCCTTTTGGGGAAGACATGTTTTTTACTACCCACTCTAAATGACCTGCTTCCTCTCTGCCTGCTGATTTGTTTCCCCCTGTGCTCCTCCAAAAGAGGACCTTTCCCCTATGCTGAGGCCTTTCTGATGGGCTTCTTAGTGCTGTTTGTAATGCAGAGCATGCTTTTATTTCCCTGCTGACCTGGTGTTCCTCCCTTGCTTGCTGTCTCCTGCCTGTGTAGGGGATGGAACCTGCTTTGTCATCCAGCAAGACCTGGATTATGTCCTCGACCTCACAGAAGCTGACTGTGACCCTGTCTACAAGGTAAGGAAGATGATGCAGCACCCAAGGGAAAGGCTGCAGGGAAACCTGCTGTGGGTGACCCTGCTGGAGCAGGGGGTTAGGACCAGGTGATCTCCAGAGGTCCCTTCCAGCCCCAACCATTGTGATTCTGTGAAAGGGGATGGCAGGTAGCAGTCAGCTGCCTGTATCTCTGGAGCTGGCAGCCCACACCATGGCTTCCTTCACACAGTTGGCATTTTAAACCTTAGTCTTTCTTGTTCTACCCAAATAATCTTCATCTTTTGCATAAACCACTGCTCTGCTGGTGTTGTCTCCAAAACTGAAGTGGTAGAGTGAGTTTGGTTGCTGGAATAGCTTTGGTGGAACTGTTTTGTCTGTAAGAGGTGGCACTTACCTGTGCTCAGAGGATCCTGGAGGTGAAAGCAGCAGCTGGCTCTGACCTGCTGCCAGTCTTCTCTTGTCCCCTGGTGACTCCAGAGCAGAAAGTGGGGCTTGCTTTTGAGTTTCCAGCTGTGCCACTGTGCTTGCAGATCGGGAAGGGTGACCTGAGTGTTCCTTAGGCTCTCTGCCTGCTGGTGTTGGTGGCAATCTCAGAACAGTGAAGGTTGGAAGGGACCAGCAGAGATCCTCTAGCCCAACCTCTCTGCTCTAGCAGGGTCACTGACAGCAAGCTACTCAGGATTGTGGCCAGATGGTTTCTGAGTATCTCCGAAGAATGAGACTCCACCACCTCTCTGGGAAGCCTGGGCCAGGGCTCCAACACCCTCACACCAAACAAGCTTCTCCTCCTGCTCAGCTGCAACCTCCTGGGCTCCAGTTTGTACCTAGTGCCCCCTGGGCACCACTGAGCAGAGTCTGGCCCCAGCCTCTTGCCCCCAGCCTGCAGCTCTTGCTCAGCATGGAGCAGCTACCCTCTGGGGCTGCTCTTCTCCAGGCTCAGCAGCCCCAGGGCTCTCAGCCTTTCCTCCTCCCACAGATGCTCCAGGTCCCTCAGCATCTGGAAGTCCTGGAAATCTCACAGGAAAGTTCTTCCTCCTGTTTAGGTGGAACTTCCTGGGCTTCAGTTTGTGCCCAGTGCCTCATGTCATGTTGCTTGGCCCCATGAGAAGAGCCTGGCTCCAGCCTCTAGCCACCCTTCCTTCAGCTATTTACCTGTGTTGCTAAGGTCTCCTCTCAGCCTCCTCTTCTCCAGGCTGAACAAGCCCAGCTCCCTTAGCCTTTCCTCAGAAGGGAGATGCTCAGCCCCTAATCATCTTTAGAGGTCTCTGTTGACCTGCTCCAGGAGCTCCACCTCTCTCCTGTACTGAGGAGCCCAGCACTGGACATGGTTCTCCAGGTGGGGCCTCATCAGGGCTGAGCAGAAGAGGAGGAGGAGGAGGAGGAGAGAACCTCCCTGTTCCTGCTGGCCAATGCAGCCCAGGAGGCCATTGACCAGCTTGGCTAATGAGCTTTTGTTTTTAACCCATTCCAGCTCTGGGGTCAAGTTCCTCCTCTCCTAGCCCTCACATACCCTCAAGATTAACCCCCAAGCTCACATGGAGGCTGAGATTTGACCTGCAGCACTCCCTGGCTTGAGCAAAACATCAGAAGAGTGGGGGGAGGGAAGTCACTTTCCCTTTTGGATCTAGCAGAAGAACCTTTGTGTGAGCACTCACCTGCTCCCTAAGCTCCTGGTGAAACCTTCACCTCTTCCTTTCAAACCTTTCACCTCCTTTTCCCTCTTTTCCAGGGGAAAGCTGATCCCTGAGACTTTGAACTGTCCCTTGGGCAATAATTCTGCTTAACTCTTCTTTTTCTCCACCTCCTTTTCCAGGTAGCTTCTTGGGAGAAACAAATTTACACCTGCTGCAGAGATGGGATAGTGAGGAGGTACCAACTGTCTGATCTTTAAGTGTTTGGAGCAGCCAACTAGTGGAGAGAAGTGTTGGAAGAGTTCTTCCAAGCTTATTTTCCTCTACAGTCTGCTTGAGATGTGTGGAGAGAAGTTTCTGAGGCTGCTGTGGTGACCTGGCTCCTGGTGACAGCTTAATATTTCTTACTACAACACAACTGTCCTCATTGGTCATTTGGAGAGGGGCTGCAGGGGGGTTAAAACCTTGTGTGGCAACAGAATTTTTCACTGCTGTTTACCTGTGCTGGGAGAGGGGGAAAGACAAATACATTGGAGGTGTGGGTGATGGTGAAGGCAGTTGTGGCACAGAGTGGCATGGAACAAAGCAACTGCTTTGAGAAACAACAGTGTGGAAATTGTCCAAGTTGCTGTGAGTGTTGTCTGTCTGCACCTCAGATGTATGAGGGTGGCCAGAGGGGAAAAGAATCCCCAAATCTCAGCATGGTTGGGGTTGGAAGGGACCGCTGGAGATCACCCAGGCCAACCCCCTGCTCCAGCAGGCTCACCCACAGCAGCTTGCCCAGGGTCACCTCCACCTGCCTCGGCAATCTCTCCACACAAGGAGACTCCACAGCCTCTCTGCAAAGCCTGGGCCAGGGCTCCAACACCCTCCCACCAAACAAGCTTCTCCTCCTGCTCAGCTGGAACTTCCTGGGGTCCAGTTGGTGCCCAGTGCCCCTTGGGCTGTCCCTTGGCACCAGTGAGCAGAATCTGGCCCCAGCCCCTTGCCCCCAGCCTGCAGCTCTCGCTCAGCACTGAGAAGCTCCCCTCTGGGGCTGCTCTCCTCCAGGCTCAGCAGCCCCAGGGCTCTCAGCCTTTCCTCCTGCCACAGATGCTCCAGGTCCCTCAGCATCTCCCTAGCCTCCCATGGACTCTCTCCAGTAGTTGCTTGTCTCTCTGGAGCTGGGGAGCCCAGGACTGGACACAACACTACAGAGGCAGTGGGAGATAAACCAGTCCAAGCCTGGACAGAGCTGCTCTGCCTCCTGCATGGTTGGAACAGCAGGAGTAGCACAGGCAAGCTTGACATTATCCCCCTCCCCTCTGAAGTTCTTATGAGATTAGGATATTCTCCTCCCCTCTTCCTCCAGGATGGACCAGACACAGACAACTCCTGGGGGTGAAACAGTCATCTTCTGTTGGCTCAGCAGCCAGCCACTGAGTGCTGGCTAGCAGCATGATGCCCTCAGGGCACCCATTTCATCAGGTGTCTCCCCATGTCCCTCCCTCTGCAAGCTTAAGGCCACTTCAGTGCCATCTCAGGGAACCCTTGGCTCTGGCAGCAGGGTGCTGCCACTCTTGGTTCCCCCCAGGGCCTCCTCTGTGGTGCTGCTTTCCAGCAGCCTCTTGCTCTCCTGGGACCCTGAGTGTTTTAATGCAGGGGCACGGGCAATGGCTTCTCCACCAGTTCTTCAGCTGCTCCAACAGCTGGGGGAGGTCCTTCCTCTGCTCCCAGCCTGTTCTGCGTGGCCCTGGGACCCCCTGGCCTTGTGGCATGACCAAGGACTGGAGAGCACTGCGCTGCAGTGGGCTGTTGCTGTCTAGAGCAGCTGTCATGCTCTTCACTTCCTCCTTCCACTTGTCCAGCTCCACGTTCAGCTTCTTGCAGAGCTTCTCAGTCACAGACTGTGAGACCTGGATGGCATGGATGAGGTCCAGGATGTTCTCCCGTGTGCTCATGGCTGGGGGGTTCCTCAGGGATGGCTCCACACCCACAGGGTTCTGTGCTTCATCCCCCTCGTGCCTGGGGACCCTCTCTTGCTCAGTGCCCACCGGCAGTTCCAGGGAGGGGGGGTCCAGCTCAGAGGCTGGGCCTGGCTCCTCTACCAGCTCCTGCACAGCCTCGGAGGGTTGGGGAGATATGGAGCAGGTGAGCTCCTCAGCACTCTGCTCCTCCACAGCCTTGGAGGGTTGGGGAGATATGGAGCAGGTGAGCTCCTCAGAACTCTGCTCCTCCACAGCCTTGGAGGGTTGGGGAGATAGGGAGCAGGTGAGCTCCTCAGAACTCTGCTCCTCCACAGCCTTGGAGGGTTGGGGAGATAGGGAGCAGGTGAGCTCCTCAGAACTCTGCTTCTTCAGCTGATGTCTCACTTTGCTCTTGTGGTGCTTCACTTTCTTCCAAAACTCCTGCAGGAACCCCAGAAGCTGGGTGAGATGGGAGCAGCTCCCAGCTCCAGGCTACAGCCCCACCCCACCCCATGGTGCAGCAATCACTTACCCAGAGTGTCAGCATGGTAGGGACCAGGATGAACATCAGGATCAGCTCCATGCCAAGGTACCACCTGGAGATGTGTGAGCTCTGGTGTGACAGTAATGCCCCAAGTAGATCCCTAGTGACCTCTAGGGTTGTTTTAGGAACACTCCTGGAGGTGGCAGAGGCCAAGGCTGCAGGAGATGAGAAGATGCCAGTCTGTGGTGTCCACCACCTACTGGCTGCTCCTGTGGGCTCCAGTGTCCCCCTTTAAAGGCTGGCAGGCAGAGCTTTGTGACATCATGGGACAGGTAGAGGTCCTCTCTGAGACACCATAGGGCAGGCAGATCTCCCCTCTGTGACATCATGGAGGAGGTAGAGCTTCTTTCTGAGACACCATGGCCCAGTGCCTCCAGCTCTCATTCTCCTGCCTGCCCATCACACACCCTGTGCGCTCCTCACCCAGGGGTACCCTGGTCATCCACCTCCTTTGGCTTTGGAACTCAAGGCATGTCCTGTGTTATGGTTTGGGTTAGAACAGAATTAATTGTGTTCAGTATCTCTGTCTTCTAAAAAGTATTCCATGACCACTTACATAATATCATATCAGCTTTCCCCACACAC
>VWZX01010827.1:2543-30391 GCA_013399015.1 Galbula dea
GAATTATTCAAATACTGGCACATTCAGACTGTCACCTCTAGAAAAGGCCCACAACCAAACTCACATTGTTTAGACGTTTATGGCCCTGTAAAATTTCATCTAATTTTTAAAGTATTGATCACATGGGTATTAACTACCTGCAGTTTTAGGTTAGCTAAGAAACACTAAGGTCATTTATTGCTGTTATTAATTCCTTCATATACTGTGAACTTATGAATACTTTTTCTGTCTTCAGCATGCTAATGTCTCACAGAAAGAAATTCCCCAAAATGACTAAGATACTTCTAAAAGTATCAGTCAAATAATGTGTAAATAAAAATGTCATATAAAAGATCTATATGTCTCTCTACGTGTAAAACAGCTTTGATCAATATAACTCACAGAGGTTAGAAAATAGGATATCAGACTCAGGTCACAGAAACAAACATGCACTTTTCTTTTAATCCTACATGAAAAACCTCTTCTTTAGGGAAAAGAAGTAAATGTAAAAAGTACACTATTGAAATCATCATGGAAATGCCCTCAGGGAAAAATCTCAATGTGTCCTCTGCAAATATCAGAGGTACTCTCTATTGCATCCTTTCCATGTGTTTTCAAGGCACTTTTGTAGATGTATTCTGTTAAAAACTCTAGTAACAAGTATGACCTGCCCTCAAGCTCAACAAGGACAACTGGGAAGAACTCCCATTCTGACTTCAGTGGGCTTTGTCTTTATCCTGCGTATCTTCTTAGACTAAGAAATGTTAAGTAAGAAGAAAATATGCTAGAAATTACAAGTCTGTTGCTCAGATGAAGAAATTATCTTCATTAGCTTTGAATATTAAAGCTAAACCTATAATCAAACACATCCACTGAAAGATGGGAGTTAAAGCAAAAACCGAAATAGCAGGGAACACAAAGGAGATCAGACTTCTCTGGCATTATGAGATCCCTGCTGGGCTTTTGTGATCACTGTACATTCCTAATTTATTTTAACACAATGGGAAACTTTCGGAAAACTATAACACAATGGGAAAGCTACTTAGTTCCACCACCACAATGAACCCAGTAAGTGACAACAGTGCTGTGTAGAGGCTACTGCCTAACCATAATTCATTACCTTGTTTGTCTTTTTACACAGTTAAACTAACTACAGAAATTATACTGATGACTACTGTAAAGGGAAGGGAAGAGTCTACCTGAAGGGTGGTGCCACAGGACATGATTGTCGTGGGCTGCGCAATGGACAGACTTTCTCTCTCATGTAATCCTGGCTATATCAGCCTTGGAAGATGCTGCAGATCCCATTATTCAAATAAGGTCTGAATTTTTTGCAAGGAGTCCATGAGGAACAAGTGACACAGTAGATCTGTGCTTGCAGACTCCTCATAACTATTTCTCACACTATCATACTTAAGCTGCCCTTCCTCAGCCAGTAATGAAATGCTGTTTTCAGCTGCTAGATAACTCACAATGCAGTATTCCAAATTTTATAACTCTGATCATAAAACACACATCTTTACCTCATTTCTTTCCTGGTAAAGATAATCCTAATCATTATCATTATATACCTACCTAAAGCTTTTTTTCCCAGTAAGCCTGGCAGCCACAGCTGGCTTTATGCTGCTTGTTATGATGACCATACCATCCTTTCCCTCTTCCCATGTATCTGCAATTACCCTCTCTAGTTACTGCAGAGTCTTTTTAATTTTCAATTTATAGAGAACCTAAAGCACATTGCGGTTCCAGGACTTCTGATTGATCTGATAATGCTGCTCGTAATCAGGGAACTGTTAGACTGTGTTCACATTGTGACTAAATTTGTGACAGAAATATAAATGGGGAAAACACCAGTGTGTGAAAGCAATTTTCCCTACATATTGCCATCTTTGAGAATAATCTGGTAGTTACTGTGAAACTAGTTGTGTAGGGACCAAAGTTTAGATGGACACATCCAAGTTCAGTGGATGTAGAGGTAGACTGACTAGTAAGCACACAGGACAGATGGCTTTGTACTACTGAAAAGTACGCCACTCAATGATTTCTCCACCCACAGATGCCATTACAGAAAATGAAAAGTTGGCTCAAATCATTAATCCTGCCTGAACCTTGAGAAATCAGCTGAATATTGGTTGAATCATAACTAACACACTTATATTTTTCATAAGAATCAACACATAAAAAAAGCTGATACATAAGCACAAGAAGTTCAGTGAGACTTTCCGATCATTTTAATTATCTCTGCATTTTCCCTCACAATACTTTTTTCCTTCTACTAAAATTGACAGGTGATATCTTAGATTAGATGTTGTTTGGTTTTGTGATACACAAAGAAAAATCCCTCAAAATTTGAAAAATCCCATTGAAAGACTCAAGACTTAATGTCTCTTTATCTTAACCACTCATGGAATAAGAAGTTTATAAGAATATAAGAGCAAAATGCACTTCTATTTTTAGTGCACAGAATGGGTGTTCCACTGAAGTTACAAGGTGTTGGAGATAACAAGCACAAGGAGTTTGAGTGTATTGTAGCTCTTGTTTTCTGCTCTAATATCATGTTGCGGGTGACTCCCCCTGTTTCTAACAGCCTATATAAACCAGTAACTTTTTTCTGTCACCTACAAAATTGAAGAGAAACCTGGATGTGAAGCCAGGGACTGCATGCTTGCTTCTCCACAGCTAAAGATGTTCCTCATCTTGTTCCGAACTTCTGTGATCTACCTACACACATACGGGCTCAGCATGTATGTACTGCTCTGGGGCTGTCAACACAGAGATAATTGAATATCACAGAATCACAGAATATTAGGAGTTCGAAGGGACCTCGAAAGATCATCTGGTCCACCCCCCCTGCCACAGCAGGATTCCCTAGACTAGGTCACACAGAAGGTCATCCAGATGGGTTTTGGATCTCTCCATAGAAAGAGACTCCACAACCTCTCTGGGCAGTCTGTTACAGTGTTCTGGCACCTGAACTGGGAAAAAAATCCTCCTGACACACACCCTTCACATATTTAAAAGCAAAGATGAGGTCACCCCTTAGTCTCCTCCAAGCTAAAGAGACCCAGCTCCCTCAGCCTTNAGCTCAGCCCCCAATCTATACTCATACATGGGGTTGGTCTTTCCCAGGTGCAAGACTCGGAACTTGGCCTTATTGAATCCCATTCCATTTCTCCCTGCCCAACTCTCCAGCCTCTCTAAGTCTTGCTGAATGGCAGCACAATCCTCCGGTGTGTCAGCCACTCCACCCAGTTTAGGGTCATCAGCAAACTTGCTGAGAGCACACTCTGTTCCCTCATCCAGGTCATTAATGAATAGATTGAAAACCACTGGTCCCAGTACTGACCCCTGAGGGACTCCACTAGACACAGGCCTCCAACTAGACTCCATCCCATTGACCACAACTCTCTGACTTCTGTCCTTCAACCACTTCACAGTCCATCTCACTACCCAATCATCCAGACCACACTTCCTCCGTTTAGTTGCAAGGATGTTGTGGGAGACAATGTCAAACGCCTTAATGAAATCAAGTATACACATCTCTGTACCACACACACACATAAATCTTAACATATTGATTGGCATGTAATTTTACTTTTTTCTTGAACTTTGTTTCCTGAACCTCAACTGTAATGAAGCAGCTTTTTTTCTAGAAGTCAAGCCTAGCACAAGACATTTTGATTTATGGTTTTTGAAAGTGATTGTTTACAGCACACAACATGACTTGTTTGACTATTGCACATCAGAATACTATCATCTTACATATTTGGATGCTGTCCTCCCCACAGAAGGGCTATGATGCCCACACACAACTGAATAACAGTCGGTAAGCCACTGCATAGGTGCTAGGGCGTCTTCACATGCAACTTATTATTGATGTGAGAAACCAGATGGACACACATTTGCTCATTTTGGTGTGTCACGACTCCTTGGTTTGATTACTTTTAATATCAGGATGGTAAATGTGGAAAACCATTAAGTCAAAATAGATGGTGCTGCAGATGCACAAACAATTTGTTTAAAAGTACTGTTCCTGCAGCCGTTCAGCCATATGACATGTAGTAATTAAGGAAAGCTGGCACTCAGTCTGACAGAGCATGTTATGGATAGTGTTCATAGCAGCATCAAGTTTTAGTTGCCATGGGGATGCTAATTCTGAACTGACTGCATTGAGTATTTGAAACCTCAATCAAAAGTTGTTTGAATATGTGCGTGGGTGTTTGTGTGTACAAAGAATGAAACTAGGTGACATAAGATACAAGAAGATATCAAGTAGACAGCAAGATATGGGACACAATGGAGTATCTGGATGATTACAGTAAGAAATAGTCTCCTTGCCCTTTTGCTTTCTTGCCTGATGTGAGTAAATAAATTACATTTTTAGCCTGCAAGCCAAATGTATAGATGTTGAGGGGTATCTGCAGCTAGCAGACATTGACATTGAGCTCACTGAAGTCAGTGAACTTACATCATATTTTGCCTAGCTGAAGATCTTTTCTAATTTCTGCATTTCAAAGGTCCTACATGGGTAGCTCTGAGAAAATTCAGCTGCACTTTTGTTATTAGTTTCTATTCTCCCCTGCCAAGGGCTTTTGGGTACTTACCGCCACTTGTCAATATTCCCTATGGAAATCCTCCAATGACATTAAGCTCAATTTTGGAGCATTGACAAAAAAGGCAGAGTTTTAATATTTTTTTTCAGCAATTACCTTTCAAGATTAAGTCTTTCTATATGGTTTAAGTCACCTTACATGACGACTCTGAGATTGTAATTCATAAGGTTCACTTGGCCACATTATATTAAGCTGAGGGCTATATTAAGTATTATTAAATGTTTAATCTGTGATGACAGGTATTTTTGGAAGCTGATACAACAGTACTCACGAATGCGGAAATGAACTTTGACAAAATTAACAGTTTGGCAGATGGTGGTTTGCTTAGAGCTCTCACTAACAGCTGTTTGAATGAATGTTCTGCAAGACCTCTGTGTATTTTGGGTTTTATCATTTTATTAGCAAATAGCTATCACCTGGAGTATACTTGCTCTTTGGAAGCTCTTGGCATGGAAGCTGCTATTTTTTTCCCTTCCCTTTTTGAAGGAAAAAAACCCAACACGTCATTGATTCCAGCTTGGGGGATAAGAATGGTGGAACTTTCTTTACCAGGAGGGTGGTTAGGCACTGGAACAGGTTGCCCAGAGAGGTTGTGGATGCCCCATCCTTGGCAGTGTTCAAGGCCAGGCTGGATGTGGCCCTGGGTGACCTGGTCTAATGATTGGCATCCCTGCCCATGGCAGGGGGGTTGGAACTAGATGATCTTTAAGGTCCCTTCCAATCTGGCCATTCCATGATTCTATGATTCTATGAACTTAGAAAGTTTTTATGTGTCACACTAGTTATGATTAAGTTTATGAGATTCACAGACACACAATTAACCATGCCAGTTTTATGGACTGCTAGCACCCAAAATGTGAGGCTGACCACCAGAGGTCGGTCTGACGCCATAGGTGGTGTGGGAGACATTTGTGTGAAAACAAATTAAGCTGTAAAAAACCTCATATACTTCACCTACCAAAAACATTATTCCAATTTACTTAAGAGTTAAAAAGAAAGCAAAGATTCTCAGTATTCACTAAATAAAGTACCAACATGATTTCTGAAGTAGAAACTAAAATTGAGATACTCTCAAGTAACAATCCTAATCACTTGTGCTGCATGATTCCTGTCTTACCCCACTGACTTTAAACTACTTAATTTAAACATCCTATCCAAGAACACTTCAATACATTATTTAGTCCTCAGATATATTTTTAGTGAATGCTATGTATGAGTAATACTTAATGAAGAACTTCATACTCCATTTTCCAGGGTGGCTGGACTAGGTGATCTTTCAAGGTCCCTTCCAGCTCCTAGCATTCTGTGATTCTGTGTTGATGAATGTTGCCAACAACCATGCAGCATGCTGACTCTGTGGTCACTCTCTAAGGCACTGGATATTTCCATGATTTCATGGGATGCCCAGTGTGTTGGTCCTAATTAGTCACCCTGATTTCTGCTGTGGGAAAAAGCTTTATATACCTCATCCTTAAAGAGCGTCCAGCCTTCCTGGACTCCTATGTCCCTCAATACTCTCCCCCATGGAATACTGGAAACCAAGCTACTAAACAAATTAAAGTCTGCCCTACGGAAGTCAAGGATAGGAGTTTTACTATTCCCCTTCCTAACCTCCCTAAAAATAGAGAACCTAACCAATTCATGGTCACTCTGCCCAACTCGACCTNTTCCTTACTAGTCTGTCTTTCCTAAAGAGTTTATAGTCATCAACAGAGGCACTCCAGTCATGCGAGGCATCCCACCATGTTTCTGTGAGAGCCACTATGTCATAGCCATCCTGGAGCATCATGGCTTCCAGTTCCTCTTGTTTATTGCCCATGCTTTGTGCATTGGTGTACATGCACTTAAAATGGGCAATATTGTTATCCCCCTCCCCCTTCACATCTAGATTAAAGCCCTATCAATTAGCCCTGCAATCCCCTGCACAAAGACCCTCATTCCCTGTTGAGAAAGGTGACTTCTGTTTGGTGTCCATAATCCTGGTGCTGTATAGGCCATCCCATTGTCAAAAAATCCAAATTTGTGACGGTTGGGCAACTTTCCATCAAACTATTGTATCCCAAAATATAGAGTTGCATTGGAACTTTTGCATATAGTTTTAGAAAATCCATTTAGGGAAAAAATAGAAAAATGCTACAATTAGAACGCTTTTCTCATGTATTCTGAGTAAGACTTCTAGCTTCTCCATTTTGAAATCATACTTGGCACTCAAAAATTGACCCAAACCCAAAGAATAAAAATCTAAAATAGAGCTGGAAAGGGATGAATTATTTGGAGAGGAAAATTCTCCAAATTAAATTTTTTCTATATTTTTGTATGCAGTAAAAACTAGGGGGAAAAATCTAACTATTCAACCCGAGCCAGATTTGTTTCCTATTTCTTGATTCTGCAACTGAGTGGTCTAGCTCTTTTGTAAAGGAATCCTCCTCCTTCTCAGAATAATAATATTAAATATTTGAATATTTTATTTAAAAAATAGTTGGTATCCATACTCATGTGTCTTCAGAATTTGGTATTTAATAACTTGCATTCATATACAACAGTCATCAGCAACAGTTCAGGTATTCAATCATAGCTCCCACATAGTGGCATGATAAGCAGTAAATCATTGATTTTTTTAGTATACTCCAGATGTAAGATATGCTCGAATCAGCTTTTGTGGATTAATAATGATCTTGTAGAAATAATTTCCATGACCAAAAGACAACACAGTACTTATAAAAGAGGTGGTAGTTTCTTGTACATCAGGCAGAGATCCTCTTCACAATCACACTCAGGAGATGAGCAGAAATGAAGGGATCTCTTGTTCTCAGGTGTGATGACTCAATCACAGTGCAACAGCAGCAACTGCAGAGGAACCAGGAGGCACTGATCTTTTAATGTCCTTGCCTAATTGACTGACCACAGCCAAGACAAGGAAATCAAATTTACCCCACCCATTCATTGATCAAAACTTTTCCTGACTACTCCTGAGTTGAAATATCATCTTGCCAACACTGCTGTTGGACCAGTCTTTGTTGTGTAATGCATGACAATGTAATGTAATCATACTAGGCTTTACTGCATACACAGATTTTTTCTGTCTAGTCTTAAATCTGATATCTTTTACCCTATACCTCTTCTATGGTTCTACTCATCTTCTAACTTTGCTCTAAGACTATCATGCATTTCTGAGGTTGATATTCTTAGGACTCCCTGGTACACTGACCACCGAACCCAGCCTAGCCTGCCCTGAAAAGCAGTTGTAAGAGTCACTGAAGATTTTGTGGTGAGCTCCTCCTCCACTCCAGGCTCCCTGAGGTAGCTGCTTTGTCTTATTGTTCTTGGGGAAATTAATATTTAGGAAGGTTCATGTGTTCAGGAAGGACACAATACACTTGTATTATTTGCAGAATAAAAAGAACCTACTTACTCCAAAAGACCAGAAACAGGACTATTATCTTGTGGGACAACATTGATCCCTCTTGCTCTCCTATCCCTGAGGGTGGTTCCTCAACATGCATCTTTCTTCTAAAGCTACTTATAAATTTTAAATGCATGAATTAGGATTGTGTTATGTAGGCTGCCCCTCACATTGGTAGTTATACCTAATTATTCAATCTTGCCTTACAGTGTTCTTCACAACATCTCAGTTTATGCATTTTTGGCATACCCACCATGGCTGAAGTCATTTTGTATTGCAGGTATAATAACTACAGTGATCTAAGAAAGGGTAATATTTTAGGGAAGCGAAAGGGAAACCAGTCACGAGTAGGGGAAAAATGAGTTAAGAAATACTAGGTTTGGGTGGTGGTCTTGGAAAAGAAGAAGGAAAGTAACAGTATAGGCATAGATCCCTATGTTAGAAATCACAAGGGAGAACTAACATTTAAAAGGTCTTGTTAGACACTAGCAGTTACTATGAATTTGGATATGGTAAACAGATAATAGATCAACACACCTGCCCGTGGCCATCTCTATTCTGATCCATACTGCCTTGACAAAATAAATATATATGAACAGAAAAGTACAGATACATGCAAGGAAGGAGCAGAGGTGAAGTGAAATCAGAATAAAAAGAAACAGTGTATATCAAAGACATAAGTGCAAAAAGACAAAAAGGAAAAGAGAAACCAATGGCCTCTTTAAAAAAGAGCTTTGAGAAAAAGACTTCTTACTGGAACAGGCAAAGTGACCATCTTGGTATTCAGGTACAATTAATGAAAAATAGAAGTGTGGGATTTTTTTTCTCATTGTATTTAGAAACACTAAAATTTAGTGTCATGAATAAAGTGTTAAACATTATACACAGGTGTTATTTTATCACAGCCAACCTATAAGGAGAAAGAGAGGTCAGCAGAACTTTTAAAGGAAGACATGACTTACTCTGACTTTAATTTGCTTTCAAAAACACGGTCACTGACCCTTTAAATCACAAGCCAATTACAAGCATTGTAGCGCCATTACTAATTACATGCTGAGAGTGTAAATTTAAAATGGCAATTTCAATTTTCAGTTCACTGGGAGAAATGTAGGAAAATGAAATTGCATACTAATTAGTTCATGTGTGTCAGACACCCGAAAGATTAGAGAAAAAAATTCTGCACTCATTACAAGTGAGTTATAAGCAAAGCACTCAAACCTTTCATTTGCCAAGCTGCATATAAATAAAGAAATTAAATGACAAAGAAAAATTGATAATGATGGAACAAGGCAAAAATAGCTACAGGCCCATAAATAATTATACTTTGGGAGACTTTGTCCATTATATACACTTTCCTATAGAATCTGTCTAGCATTAGAAACTATGAAAGTAACAGGCTACTGCTTCAAGTTCACTGCGCTAAACATTAATTTACATTTCCTAACCATGGAGTTGCTGGGTTCTTAACTTGCTACATGATCACTGCCAAACATTCACATCTCTCTTCTGGAGCAAACTTCTAGGCCATCTGCTGCATCATTCAGACCAACACGGAAAAGGTCCCATATACTGACCCCTCACATTAGGATCTGGGAAGAAGCTGGTGACAAAATAAAGTAAAACCTCAGAGTAGGCTATTAGGGGGAGCATTTCTCCCACAAGACAAGAAGGAGGGTAGCCAGAAACATAGCACACATCTGAGTGGGCTGACTTTTTGTAACCTTCACAAACACTTACAGAGTATCTCCCTGGCCATTACAGAAGCTGTGTAAAACTAAGAAATGGGATTTCTTCTTCTCTTCTCTCAACAGAAACTGTTCACCCATATAAGGGTCAGACAGTGTCTGCGTCTTAAGAGTGTATTTCATGCTTGAAGAAGAAGACAGTGCTCTGATGTAAAGAACTAGTATTCAGCGCATAAAGTGTGAGCTTGTGGGGGTCTGTATCCTTGCCAAATGAAAACAGGTTTTTTTGCAGAAGACTAAAAAGCACTTTTTCTCTACAAGTATCATCTCCCTGAAAAAAACCCAGATTTTCTTTTCCCAGGAGATTTGAGAAGAAAAGTTTTCAGAAAAGGAAAAAAAAAAAATCCTCTCAAGATTTAAACTTCTGCTTTTAAATGGCAAAATGTGTTGTTATTTGTGCTCTGAACTAAAAAGAAAAATAAAATGCTTGGCAAGTTTTGTGAAAACTAAAGACAAAGTTTATGTTAAAAGGAAAACGAGAAGTATGAGAGTCAGGGCTGGGCTGTCCACCAACCAGTTGACAGAGGCTCTCTATTACCCCTTCTTCCCCCTGCCACCTCACGAGAAGGGAAAAGGAATAAAAGAGAGAGAGAGGCTTGTGGAAAATAAAATTAAAACTAATGAGAATAATAACAAAATGAAATATATACGGATATATAGAAAACCATACTGAACCCATCCCCCCCCCTTGATGGTAACTACATAATTGTCCCCAGTGATACTATGCCAGAAGGCCTCAGCAGCGTATGGGAGCAAGGCTCGGCGGCTAGATCCTGGTACTGAAGGCAGGAACTTCTGGATCAGGATCGAGGGCAAAACAGACAGAGTTGTCTTCACACGCTGACCACTGAAGAAGAGCAAGAGGGGAAGAAGGAACAGACCCTCAGTTTATATTGAATATGATGTATTGGAATGGAATTCTTACTTGGTCAGTTTGGGGTCACCTGACGTGTCCACTCCTCCCTGTAGGTGCAGCTTTTACTCTGCACCACCCAGCGTGACACATAAGATTTAGTAGTGACCTTGTTCTGCATACCAATCCCTGGTAGTAAATATAAACATTAGGTCTTATCACTGCTAGAAGCAGGCAGTAACTATAAAACCACATTGTTAGTTTCAGAAAGTGCATTTACTTAGAGGAGCTTTAGCTAAAAAGTAAAATCACTGAACAGAATTAGTTCTGTTATAACCCAAACCAGGATAAGAAGAAAAAGAAGGGGATGATAAGTGCTTAGTACTCTTTAGTCATACCACTTAATTAGCATCTAGAGAAAGTCCTTACATATGATGGCACTACCTAGATTAGGTCATTAACTCCAAAAAAGAACAGATTGTTCAAACCTGATGCCATGGGCTGAGTTTTGTAGGCAAATTTTCTTCATTGGTCCAACATTCCTTCCAGATAAGAGCAAAGGGAAGACTTCCCTTGGAGTAAAGTCCAAGGCAGACATAACACAGAGTCTCCTTCTATGGAGGTATTCAAAACCCATATGGATGCACTCCTGTGTGACCTGGTCTAGGGAATCCTACTGTGGCAGGGGGGTTGGACTAGATGATCTTTTGAGGTCCCTTCCAACTCCTAACATTCTGTGATTCTGTGATTCTGTGAACACTGGACTGGGCAGAAACCTGCAAATCTGCCCACCAGCTGCCTCCACGGTAGGTAATGGCTTTGCCAAGTACAAATGTGAAAGGGAGAGACTATTAGCTATCCCAATCCAGTTCATCTCCTAGTGAAGACATATCTAGGGGGCCAGCGCTAAATAATTTTGTATTTTTTCTCTAGCTCATTTAATAAAGCTTACACTAAAGCAGCCAAAAGCCACAGTAACACAGACTTTTTCATTATCCATTAAAGTTACATTAACTTTCTATTCCTGTGAAAATAATTCTGCTCAAGTCCCTTGATGTTGCTCTTTCCAGCTCTTTTTCAATGTATAAATTTTACAGACTTCCTAACCCCTCTGGTCTTTACGGAAGAAAACTGACTTAACATATATTGAAGGGCCTTTGTGTTTTCAGTCTGCAGTGAACAACAAACAGTAACACTGGCCTCATTTTTCAGAATTGACAAAATCCACTATGCCAGTTTCAGAAAACTTCATCAAAAAGCACTTAGTATTTGCTCTGCGAACAAGAAAAATGAAGAGGTAATCCTGTATGCTTTTCCCCCCACATATCTGTGAACCACTCAGAAAAACCACAAATGGTATTCAATACAAAAACTTGAATATAAACAAAAATTATGTCATACACACAAAGGGTACTTCAAGAAGCATGTGCTTGACACAGCTGAGGGACATATGGAGAGTTCAGCCTAGCTCTGGTAAAAAAGATGCTCAAGTACCATCTTTTGCTACTCCAGTGGTGGGTTTACTGGGAGGGAAGAATACTCTTCACATACGGACTACACTGATTACTGGAAATGCTTTCCCCATAAGTATCTAACAGCGCTAACTACCTAACAGCTGAAAATGCCAAAGCTTAGCTCAATTCACATATCATGAAAAGAAAACACCATAAAAGTAAAGAACTACAGCAATCACTAGATAATCATTATCTTCATTAAAATGCCACCACAGAACTTCATATTCATTGCTTCATGACTTTTACTGAAATGATTTGCTGGGTACAGAGAGAATTAGTCCACAATAAGGGCTCTGCCATTTGAATCATTCTAGCTGTAACATCCTTGGGTGGGAATGAACAAAACAGCCCCATTGATAAGGTTAAACCAATCGCTATATCAACTTTAATTAAAACAGTTCTTGCTGAGCTAGCAGTGTGCTCTTGTGGCCAGGAGGGCCAATGGGATTCTGGGGTGGATTAGAAGGGGTGTGGCTAGTAGGTCAAGAGAGGTTCTTGTTCCTCTTTACTCTACCCTGATGAGACCACATCTGGAATATTGTGTCCAGTTCTGGGCCTCTCAGTTGAAGATAGGGAACTGCTTGAAAGAGTCCAGCGCAGAGCCACAAAGATGATGAAGGGAGTGGAACATCTTCCTTCTGAGAAAAAGCTGAGGGAGCGGGGTCTTTTGAGCTTGGAGAAGAGGAGACTAAGGGGTGACCTCGTCTATGCTTTTAAATATGTGAAGGGTGTGTGTTGGGAGGATGGGGTCAGGCTCTTCTCAGTGAAGCCCAGTGACAGGACAAGAGGCAATGGCTGTAAGCTGAAGCATAGGAGATTCCGTGTGAATACACATAGGAATTTTTTCCCAGTTCAGATGCCAGAGCACTGGCACAGACTGCCCAGAGAGGTTGTGGAGTCTCTTTCTATGGAGGTATTCAAAACCCGTCTGGACGAGCTTCTGTGTGACCTGGTCTAGGGAGTCCTGCTGTGGCAGGGGGGTTGGACTAGATCTTTCGAGGTCCCTTCCAACTCCTAATATTCTGTGATTCTGTGATACTTCCAGCACAATGCACACAAGACTTAACCTGTGTGCCCAGAGCAGCTCAGCACAGACGACAAACTATTCCTGCAGGGTCTGGTACAGCCAAAACCACATTAAAGCACTCCAGAATGATGCCCAAGGAAAGCTGCAAGTGCCTAAGTAGCACTAACGACCTTACAAGCTAATGTCACATGTGGAAAGCAACTTCCTTAAAAAGAATCTTTATAAATTTCCTTTTAAGGTTTAGAGCTACAATGGAACATACACATACTTTTTCTAAATAAAAAGATTTGTGCATTTGTAAAGTCAAGATTATTACTATTTTGCAACTAAATAGTCCATTTTAGCCTAGGCTACATTTCTGACAGTTAATAAAAATCTAGCTGTTAGTTTACCACTTGTCTTCATCAGTTTCTTAAGTGACTCTGGCAATTGAATCAAGGAGATTTTTTTTCCTCCTCAGCTCCATCTGTTACCTGAATCCATGGCCATCTGTCATTTTCTGCAGCAGTCCAAGCATTCACAAGACCCTTCTTATTCAGTCGTGCATAGTACGGATACCATTTCTGGAGTCCAAAGAGAGCTCGATGAGTTGATGATGCAGTAATCTGTTGGTTTGACACAATTCCTCCTTCTATCCCTAGTGGGCCAGAGCATCCTGCAAATGGAAACAAGAAAATGCAGTTAAAATGATTTAACTCTTCTGAATCCCAAGTGTCTGTAATTACAAAAAACATACAAATAGATCCAAAATGTCATGTATTTATTGTAAATAACTATTGCCATTGAAAAACTAATGAAATTGATTAAGCTTTCAATTTTTTTCTTAATTTTTTCTATCAGAAGAGTTGTGAGTTTGGGTTTTATGGATACAATAGAAGACAATGATCCTTAGATTCATATTTTGAAATAATTGCTGAAAGCAAATTTAAATATCTGTAATTACTGCAAAGTTCCATAGAGCTGTTCTTGCCATTGAAGTTATCATTTAGCCAGTCTGTTACAAATTGTTATTTTAGATATCTTTTAGCAATACGAAACTAGACACATTATATTGTTCAATCACATCAAAGACATTAAAGGTCCTAATTATTTAATCAACAAGCTGCAAAGTATGCACTTAAATGCAATATTCAAGTGTTCATAATTTTATGTGTGGTTATTTCTCATTAATTTATTCACCTGAAATACTTGTAGATGTAGTCCTCTTTTTTTAAGTCAAGATACTTCCGCATACATGGTTTTCTGAAGGCACTTAATTTGGGTGTAGGAACAAAAGCCAAAACCAGAAAATTTTGAAAATTCATTATATATCATTGGCTGGCAGTCTACCTCCTATTAAATTCCTCCAACCACTTTCAAGTAAACAAGACTTTTTTTCTCAGCTCATAGCAGGGTGTGAAAAGAAGCTAATTGCAGGTACCACTGCAGCAGCCAATCTTGCTTAGTTGCCCAAAAGATCTTCTGCTTTTTGGGTGGACTCCACTTCAGTGATTTTGAGTGCAACAGGACAGAGGTGTATTTAGCACTGTAGGTTTTCTCAGAAGCCTATCAGTGTTTCACCTCAAGCAGTACCCAAGAATGAACCCTGACATGGTACTGCTAGGAAATTCTTACACCACAAGGGTAGAAAGTCACAATTAGTTTGATTCCTCACTAATTTAAAGGTACAGAAAAGAAAAATGTAATATGATTCTATGATTTTATGAAAAAAGGGATGAGTGCAATCTGCTCATCTCAGCAGGAGCTGAGGTGGGGAGACAATGGTGAGTGTCACTGGCAAAACAATCATCAGATATTCTGTGTCCCTCATAACAGAGACAAATTTAAACCAAACTGAAGTTTTAAGTTGACTACGGACCTAAGGCCATGGACAAGCACGTGCTTGCATTCTGAAAAGATAAACCAAACCCCCACACAGATGGGGTTCTGAATGTGTTCCTTCTTAAATGCAAAAACTGGATTACTTCAAGGATATAATTCAATGAAACCCTGTCCCCACTGCAATTAATGAATGACTTTGCGCCATATGGAGATTTCATAGAATTACCACAGAATCATAGAATGGCCTAGGTTGGAAGAGACCTTAAAGATCATCTAGTTTCAACCCCCCCGGCATGGGCAGAGATGCCAATCGCTAGACCAGGTCGCCCAGGGCCATATCCAGCCTGGCCTTAAACACTGCCAGGGATGGGGCAGCCACAACCTCTCTGAGCAACTTGTTCCAGTGCCTCACCACCCCCTGGGTACAGAACCTCCTTCTAATTTCTAGTCTAAATATAGAATCATAGAATCATAGAATCATAGAATCATAGAATGGCCAGATTGGAAGGGACCTTANCTCTTTTCCAGGCTGAACAACCCCAACTGTTTCAGTCTTTCCTTGTAGGGGAGGTCCTCCAGTCCTTTAATCATCTTTGTGGCCCTCCTCTGGACCCTCTCTAACAGGTCCACATCCTTCTTATGCTGGGGCACATCCTTCTTATGCTTCTTATTTCATATAACCATAGAATGCTTTGGATTGGAATGGTCATCAGGAAGCTCAGTTAGAATCTGATGTCCTAGTGTGACTTTTCTGTGTAACATATCACTCAGCAACAAAGGCTGTGTATTCTGTACTTGACTAATAACTCTGTTCATGTTGCATGAAATATAACAAAATGCAGCTCCTCCTACTGCTGTGCCAGGTGTGTAGTAGTGCCAGAAAAAAATAAATTCTTTGTCACCAGCACAGTAGGCATAATAAAAGAGGTACTGAAAAAAACCACATATGTTGGAAAAATGTCGTTTTTCATTGTGTTGTCAAGTGTGAAGAATTGAAAGACCTATTCAAATCCTTTCTCTGTTTCTGAAATCTTTTCAGAAATGAAATAAAAAAGAATAAACTCCTTTGGTGTATAAGCTGCCTTATTTGCTTGTAAACCAGAGGTAAACAACTCTACTTTCCTAAGAAAACTACATATTTTCAAAAGTTTCTTATATTTACTTATTAAAATATCTTTGTCATTTCATAATGCAAATGAAAGTGCACAAAGATGTGTCTTTATGTACGTATAACTCACAAACATGTACATGTTCATACAGGAATATTTCAGCTTGCCATGAAGTTAACCACCCCTAACAGCTGGTACATTGGACTGAAAATTATTTAAAAACAGAAGTGTGAGAAAATAGAAGCGATGTTTCCATGAGGAGCTTAAAAAAGAAGCCTAGAGGCATGGCAGGTGTTTTAATACATACACAGAGCATGCAGCTGTATTCTTCCTCCTCATGGTGGAGGCCTGAGGACCCTCCCAACCCTGCTGGCATTATTCAGTAACCTAATAGTAAAAATGTGTTTACAAGGTGAAGGCATGTATCAGCACCAGTTTTGAGTGGGGTGCTTTAGCAGATAATTTTCAAAACAAGAACATGCATTTGATGCCAAGACCCCTGAGCAACCCAGCTTTGGCAGACTTGGAAGAGATGTGGATGTCCATTTTTTCCCCTTTATTAGTCTCTGTTTAATGCACAGAACTTTGTGGAATGTTTTGATTTGAAGGCATAGTAGTTCTCATGGTTTAGATGCATTAAATAATATCTGAAATGTGTGAATTCACCTTACAAGAGAAAGGTGAATTTTCCTTTTTAAATTGAAGGCAGTTAAATTACCAAGTACAGCACTTAACTCCACTTTGTCAGCTATGACCATAAATGGTCAGAAGTGTTTACCTTCCTCAGCTTTGGAAGGATTATTCCTGAAATCCAAAGCAAATCTCTACCTTAAGGGAATATGCACTTCATTGTACAATCTTATTATGTTAATTGCAGATCCAGTCTTGGTTTGGCATGTTTTGTCAGATTTTTAATTTGAGGCAAAACACAGAATTTACCACTACTAAAAATTAAACCTACCACACTAGGGATACTTTCTGCTTCAGTATTCAGTTCAAGCATAACAACATGAGATGCATAGGAAATAGGACACTAGATAAAAATGTCTAAACAAGGACCATCTTTTTTTTCCGCCTCCCTGGAGGACATGAGATCAATCCCATGAGATGGGAAACTCGGATTAAGACAAAGCTTAATCCTGCTCAAGACCTGCTTGCAAGTCCAAACCATAGAAACATAGAAAAATCATCACGGTTGTAAAGGATCTTCAAGATCAAGTCCAACCAAAAGCCCTACACTACTGTTATCCCTAAACCATCCCCTGAAGTGCTGCATCTACCTGGTTTTTTGAAACCTCCAGGGATGGTGACTCCACCACCTCCCTGGGCAGCCTATTCCAATACCTCACCACTCTTTTGGTGAAGAAATTTTTCCTAATATCTAATCTAAACCTGCCCAGGCACAACTTGAACCCATTCCCTCTAGTCCTATTGCTAGTCACAAGGGAGAAGAAGCCAATACTTGCCTCTCTACAACCTCCTTTAAGGTAACCGAAGGGAGCAAGAAGGTCTCCCCTCAGCCTCCTCTTCTCCAGGCTAAACAGCCCTGGCTCCTGAAGCCTCTCCTCATAAGACCTATTGTCCAGACCCCTGATCAGCCTAGTTGCTCTCCTCTGCACCCTCTCCAGCACCCCAATGTCCTTCCTAAACTGCGGTGCCCAAAACTGCACACAGTACTCGAGGTGTGGCCTCACCAGTGCTGAGTACAGGGACAAGATCACCTCCCTGCTCCTGTTGGCCACACTATTCCTGATAAAAGCCAGGATGCCGTTGGCCTTCTTGGCCACCTGAGCACACTTCTGGCTCATGTTCAGCTGGCTGTCAGTGAACAACCCCCAGGTCCCTCTCTGCTGGGCAGCTCTCCAGCCACCCCTCCCCAAGCCTGTAGTGCTGCTGGGGGTTGTTACGACCAAAATGCAGGACCTGACAATTGGCCTTGCTAAAACTCATACAATTGGCCTTTGCCCATCAATCCAGCCTGTCTAGGTCCCCCTGCAGAGCCTCCTTACCCTCAAGCAGATAGACACTTCCACCCAGCTAAGTGTCATCTGCAAATTTACTAAGGGTGCACTCTATCCCCTCATCCAAGTCATCAATAAAGATGTTGAACAGGAGCGGTCTCAGCACTGAGCCCAAAGGGACACCACTCGTGACCGGCTGCCAACTGGATTTGACTCCATTAAGTACAATTCTTCGGACTCAGCCATCCACCCAATTTTTTATACAGCAAAGCATGTGCACATCCAAGTCACGAGCAGCCAGTTTCTTAAGGAGAATGCTGTGGGAAACTGTGTCAAATGCCTTGCTAAAGTCAAGGTAGACAACCTCCACAGGCCTTCCTTCAACCTTCTCCTTGTCATAGAAGGAGATCAGGCTAGTCAAACAGAACCTGCCCTTCATAAATCCATGGTGACTGGGCCTGATCCCCTGGCTGTTCTGCATGTGCCACAAAACCGTACTCGGGATGATCTGTTCCATTAGCTTCCCTGGTACAGAAGTCAAGCTAACAGGTATGTAATTTCCTGGATAAACCTTCCGTCCCTTCTTATATATGGGGGTAACATTGGCTGATTTCCAGTCTGATGGTAACCTCCCCAGTTAGCCAGAACAACTGGAAAATGACACAAAGTGGTTTGGCAAGCACACCTGCCAACTCTTTCAATACTCTTGGGTGCATCCCATCTGGCCCCATGGATTTGTGCACATCCAAGTGATGCAACAGGTCACTGACCACCTCCTCCTGGATTGTGGGGGGTTTATTCTGTTCCCAGAATAAGCCTGTTTCCTAGTTTAGGGTATGGGTTGCCAATATATAGTTAGTCCTAACACTAAAGACTGAGGCAAAGAAATCATTAAGCACTTCAGCCTTGTCCTCATCTTTTGCCACTAAGTTTCCTCCAGCATTCATTAGAGAATGGAGGGTTTCATTTGTCCATAGAACTTGCAATGCAATCCTATTCTGACCATAGCAGTGCTGATGAACTGAGCCACCTCCTAGGTACAGACCTGGCAGATAGGCATTGAGGAAGCCCACCCAAGCTTTACTTGTTCTTGAGACATAAGATACCTACACATGCATTGTAAGACAGGGCTTATGAGTAGTCTTACACTGAACTTGACATTTTAATTTAACCTTCCATTTCAAAGCCAGGTCAATCTGTATTTCAAGATATTTTTTCAAACTCTTCAGTCCATGTTAATACTGCTATATGCATTTCCTAAATTATAAGACATTATTGAACAGCCAGGACTTCAGCAGAGATTTTACTTGGACTGTCTGAGTGTGATCCTTCCACTGTTAAAACTGCCCATTTACCCACGCATTAGGTCTTTATTTTCAATCAGACACTATTCCACCAGAAAACCTTTCAATTTACTTTCTTTTATGAGTTGTAAGGAAATAGTTGGACACATTTTTTGGACAGTCAAATATCACACAGAGAATAGACCTCCCTTTGCCATATGCTCATTAATTTCTTCCAACTACTCCAATAGATTTCCAATTCATACTTTCTCCTTACAAAACCTCTAATGGAGCTATTACTCCCTAAATATTCAAGAAATTTACTTTGCCTGAAAACCCCCAGCTGAGAAACCTGTTATTGGATCCATCAAACATGTTTTATCAGTAAAGGACTGGTTACAAACTAGATTCTGCACAAGATACTCAATTTGAGACACAAACAATACTTTCCTTCATGTTAAGATACCAACTTTTCTTTCAGTGCTTAAGGGCTGTGATATGCCACTGACTCCTAACAATAAAGGAAGCAAGCTAATGCAGTGTTTGGAGATTATTTTATAAATAAAACTGCGATATATATTTTGCAGAACAAGTACAAGATATATTATATTTTGTTGTTATACATCTGCTTCTATTAAATCCACAGTTCATTTAACAAAAATCATGACAACCTGGAAAACTGCAGTTTCCAAGGGAGTGACATCACTACAGAGACTCTGTACAATTCAGTCTGGTCAACATCAGTCATGTAACAGAAAACTATTTTTATTAGTTAATGCTGGCACACTGGGGTATGAAAATCAGCTTGATGCAAGGAAGTAGAACAAAAACCCAACAAACCAGCAATTAAAAAGCTCCTTGACAGTTTCATGATACAGAATCACAAGGAAGATTTTGTCATCTGGAGCTGTTATTTTAGTGCCTTAAATAGCAAAATACTAACTCAGGCAATGCTGGTTTTAATCCTGCAGTGACAATTGGTATGCACTAAATAAAAACCCAGTGATGCTTTTCTTGTTCTCATCAAACACAAACCTATGCCTACAATGCCCCATTGTCCGTGAACATGACAGAATGCGAAGGTGTACCAATAACTACATGGATGTGAATGGATCCAGTGATGGATGTGAAAAGTCAAAAACATAGGAAAAGCGAGGGATGCAGTTATTTCTTTTCAGTTCGCCTACGAATCTCCAACTCATATGAAGATGGCATGGTTATAAAACTGCCCAGAAGGTTTCTTTTACAATCTCAGACATAACTAGGTCGTAAATGTTATGCACCATTTTGCACCATAAAGCCAATGATCATTAGTCCAGATTTCAGTTGTAGACCAAGGACATGGGGATCAAATAGCTCCCCAGACAAAAGAGAGTTCTGTTTCCACCCTTATCTCTTACAACAATAAATCCCTTCAGCTGAACAAAGATACTTGTGCAAAAGGAAATACAAGACAGCTTACTGTGTTTTACTCTGAGAGCTCTTCAGATGTGAAGTAGAATCACACAGAATCACAGAATTATCTGGGTTGGAAAAGACCTTCAAGATCATCAAGTCCAACCCATAATCCAACACTATCATGATTACTAGATCATGGCACTAAGTGCCACATCCAGTCTTATTTTAAAAACCTTCAGGGATAGTGAATCCACCACTTCTCTGGGCAGGCTATTCCAATGCCCGATTACTCGCTCTGTAAAGACCTTAGGGAAATATGCCACTGATTCCCCCTCTTAATAGGGAAAGACAAGCCATTTTAAGACAAACTACAGTAGGAGATAATAAGCAGAAAGCACTGGGTAAACATGTTACTTGAGTATATTTAATTTGGACTTTTACCTTTATGTTAGTCCACAAATTAAGCAAAATCTCCAAATGGTTTAAAAATTGCTTGAAAATGTGAGCATTATGCTTCTGCACGCAGAAGAAAAAGATTTCTTATTACTGATGATGAAACATGCCTGACTTTGCAGTATGAATATATTTCTGTTTCCTCTGTTGGTTTGTCTCTAGCTAACATCATCAAAACAAACAGATGCAAAATCGAATACATGCAGAAAACAAATCTGTTTTAGACATCTGCAATCCTGTCTTTCTCCAAGCACCTCATCTTCTGGAATGCGATTACACTGTCTGTGCTTAGCTTTGTATGATAGTAGTGCCAAACACAAACTCTGACAATGGGATTACAGACCACCTCTGCTATTGTGGTAATTAATGCTGATAGATGCATAAAGTCTCCAACATGCAATCTAAGCTTCAACCTCCTGTTTCTTCTTCTCCTGTCACCCGCACCTCCTTGACCAGTTCATCCAGTCAAGGATAGCTTTCTTCAAATGGCAGCTAATTCATTTTCATAGGAGCTAGTTAAAGGATCTTTTAGTATTAAAGTCCCCATCCTTATGCACTGTATGAAGAGATGTTCTTGTAGGGCTTGTTTTTTCACAAATATGACAAGATAGTGCTAAAATCCTTATAAATCTTTATAAATACTATGTAAACTGCTTTTGCAGAGAGGTGGCTGGGAAACACTGCTTCCCTTCCTATAGAAGGTGTCAGTGGACACTCCCATGGTCTTAGTGACACTATGGTCCCCAATTACCAGCCTCACTACTGCACAATGAGATTACAAATGTCCTCTAATATTGCAGTAATTAATGCTGACATATGCATAAAAACACATAGATGTGATGCCTGGGGACATAGTTTAGTGGTGAGCATGGTATTGTTGGATGGACAGTTGGACTTGATCTCAGAGATCTTTTCCAACAAAATAATTCTATGAATCTGTAAGTTCTCCAGCATGCAATCTGGGCTTCAGCCTCCTATTTCTTCTTGTTCCTTCACAGAAACTTCAGCTCTCTCACTATAAGCATTCCCCCATGGCCTACAGTCCTCAGGGTGGGATTCACATTCCAGATGTCACCCAGATGGATTTTCTACACTGAGCACATCTGCAAAAACTTACACTTCCAGCAAAGCTCTGAAGCATATGAAGATGATGGTTCAGACACTAAAAGCAGATTAGGTCTTTTTTATATAGTGCTGTGTCTGAAATGAAGAGTTGGTATTAAGGACTAATTTGTTTAGGTCTTGCTTGGCAACTTTTCTATTTTGCTTTTTAAGAAGAATGGATAGGATTGTAAATTCCTAAAAAGCATAGGGATTAATGTGTGGGGAGCTGCAAAACATAGAACAGTTGAAGAGAGCACTTATCCAACAGGAATTAAATTAGAGGAAGATACAACTTCTGACTTAAGAACACCCTGAACAGAAGACTGCTTAGTGTTTTCCCTTTTGTTACACTCACTCACTAAGCATTCACTTAGATCACTGAAGTAAGGCAAGACTATTGGCCTGTCAACAGAACAAGAATGGTTATTCCTAAGCTCAAAAGGCTCCGTCCAAAACCTAATATCTGCAAAGCTGTAATTAAAAAAAAAACCCAGCACCTTTTTAGTATCATTCCATGAAGTGATTCCTGCGGCTGTGTTTGTGCTGAACTCCATCACATCAATGTTACTGACAGCATTGCTAGGTAAGTTTAAACTACTTTCAAAGGAACTGGCCTGGGAAGAGAACTTCCAGAATGAAGACATGCTGTTTGTGGATCCTTATCAGAGAAAAACATGGGTTCAAATGATCTGGAAAAGTCTCTGTCCCAAGACATGCCACTGCATTACAGCCATGCCCCATTCCTGACACGTGTTTGCTGAATGCCTTTTTTCACAAGCTCCAGTAGGGAACATTCAATAATCTTACTTGATATTTGATTGAAGTCCAACTTGAATCTTCCTTATTCCTTTTTAAATTTCTTGTTCTTATTCTGTGAATGTGGACAACAATGTCCTTTTCTAAAAACAGACTTTATTCTATCTGTCTCCTCTCCTCTTTTCTACCTGGGGATGCCAAATAATCACAATTTGCACTAAGCATGGGACATAGCACAAAGTGTGAAGGAGTACAGGTATCTTTCCTGTATGAGTTATTGGACTAACTGGAGGCACAATCTAAAATCCAGGGGAGAGTTTAGAACCCAGAAAAAATGACCAGCTGAACCATGACCATGATGCACCATATGGCCAATTTACAGCCACAGCAGAATACTACCATCACTCCGTGGTGATCTGAGAAAGACCAAGCACTACTGTCTAACTACCAAATACAAAATGCTGCTTCTGAGTTTCTGCTATTATTCAAGTTACAGCATTCAACAATTCACCGATACACGACCTTTATTATTTTGTTTTCAAATGGAAATTATGATTTTTTAGAAAGATTATATTATATTGCAGTAAGGAGTTTAGCTTCTGAAACTCCTCTACTGAGCTCTCATATAGAAATATATTAAACCTTACATGAGAAAATGATTTTTACATTTCAAGTTGGCACTGTGAAAAATAGCATTTCTGATATGTTTGAGTAGTGACATTAACCAGTTTTACACAAATCACAGCCACCTAAACACTACTAAATATATGAATAAAAGAGAAACTACAGAGTAACACTAAAAAAGTTTTTCAGAAGCATTATTTCACATTCTTTTTATAGAATTTGAATTCATAGGAGCTTTCAGGTCATGCTACACAATAATTGCCATGTGGTTATACTTACACACTTACAGTATAGCACACACAGAAATTATAGCCTCTAACTGTCACAGAACAGTGATTATTATTATCTTAGGTTGAAATGACATGAAAAAGATATGTAATTCCAAGTTCTATTTACCAATCCCAAAAATTTTTGGCAGACCTGGACTTGGGCAGCTGTGGCTGGAGGAGATATATGCACTTGTGGACGTATTAGTTTGTCCTTCACTTCTAGCCGTTACAAATGGGTTTTGCACAGAATGCAGGCAATTAACAATTTAAGCATAACTTAGGCACAGAAAAATGAAACCAGGAACCCAGCTGGATTTAAAAAAAATATGGTTTTTATTTGCTGCTGAACCCTGTGCAATCTGTGCATTTCTGCCTCCTCAGATCTTGACAGAAATATTTCTTCAAATAACTCAAGAATACTCAGCAGCTTTCCAGCTATGTTAGGAAATGTGCTAATGAGACACAGTACTCTGCAAAAGTTCAGACTGCTTTCAGTTCTTTGGCTTTTTATCTATAACTATACATCTATATTTTTTTTCCCCCGTGAGGAATGCAACATGGGCAAAAACCATACCTATGTGGCAAATTTAGGATATCATAGTGTATCCTCTCTTCTCCCTAAATTCATCCCAAAGGACATTTTCTTTTCTAGCACAGGGAAACATTTTTACTAAAAAGCTAGTAATTTTTAAATAGATTGGATGAATATATCTTAAACTGCTAGTGTTACAATTTCCAGGAACTGTTAGTGCTCCCAGGAAAAAAAAGGCAAGCTAAAGAATATTCATACCAATGCTAAAAATAGGGTTCACCACTTCTGAAGCTCAGATTCTGCCTCTCAACTGGAGTGACTTGCTGACGTATACGTGCACTCACAGTTGTGCTGTCCGGTGGGAATGCTAATTTCAGAGGTGCTAACTGAAAAGGGAATCTCACTGATTTCCCTTATAACTTTTCTTAAATCCTATCAAGAGAGGTGAAATGCCTGGATTCTGACCAGCTGACTGTTTTGAAGGATTGCCTGATTTTCTAAATTAATTGCAGGAACCAGATGTTGATACCACTTCTTTTTTTTTTTTTTTAATAAAAAGTTTGAAAACAAACCAAATCCAACCCTCTCTTGGAATTAAAAGTGGAAAGAGAAGATATAGTTACACTGAAAGATAATGTGCATTTTTCTATCAGGTCTACAATGGAAATCAGTGGGAACACAAAATCAATGTAATTATCATTCCTGCAAGCCAGTCTGACAATAAGAATGATCATCTGCCAGAAGGGTTTGTGCTCTTCAAGTGGCAAATCTCATTTTGCTGCCTAGAGACATTCTTCCTGTATTTGTGGTTTGGTGTTTTGTTTTGTTTTGTTTTCCAATAAGAACAGCATGTGTTCCTAAAAATGACAATAATACTCATTACAAGATGTATTCATTGAAATTGTTTAAAAACTACTAGCGGCACTAATATGAATTCAACATTACAATGGAATACATGCTTTTCAGAAAAAAGTGAAAAGATGGCAATATCCTACAATACACTGCTGAAGTGATATGCTAAATATGAGCTATATCCACACTACCAAACACACACTGCATGCAAATGACTGTTACTTAAATCTGACTACACAGAAACAGCAGTTCTTTTAGTCTCTGAGCTGTTTCCACCTTCTTCTACCCATCTAGCTTTTTAATAACTGGAAATTTGGATATCAGCATTTAGGTCTTGTTCCCAGAAGCCATATAATGTAGGTATAAACTTATATTCATGTAAAGCAGATTTAAGGATCAAGACTTGAAGCCTTGTTAAAAATACAGAATTAATTTAAAGGTCATGGACTCTTACTAAGGTGGAAAAAAATTCAGAATGAAGATACAGGAAGTTATCTTTGTGTATGTGCAGTAAAAGAAGTCTTTCACTACTACAGTAAAATGTTGTATTTTTGACTCCATGGCGTATTTTAAACACAAATCTGCACACGCACTTCTTTTTTATATAGCCTTATTTTTCCCTATCAACATTCTTTTCACCATAAAAAGGACATTATTCCAAAATGTTTATACTAAGAAATAGCTAACCAAATAAAGCAAATATGAGTGATGCAATCTATGTTACCTAGCTTCAGCCATCTAAAAGTTACATATCTACCCTGAACTTGCTGCTTAGTCTCCTCTCATCTGTGGGAAGAGACAGGCAACTCTAAACCACAACTTCCATTATTCCATTATCCACTGAGAAACTGTTCAAGATAGATGTAATCATCATCTTGATCACTGTATCAAGTGACCAAGGAGCAAGCCTAAAGCACTATCTTCAACTTAGTGCCTAGGTTTCAGAGGCTAAAATTAAGTGAAAGAAATCTGATGAGTGTTAAAGACACTGAAAACACTTGACTTTAAAAATACATGATGATACATTTTACTGCAAAGCTATATTTACTCAACAGTTAACATACTCAGGCTTTATTGAAAAAGATCTTATAAAAAGAGATGCCCAGGAAGAGATGACCACAACAGCAAATAAACAACTTTCCAGGCTTTGATTTTTCTGTTGAAAAAGATCATAAAAGGTTGATGTGACTTTGGAATTGGAATTACCAAGTGATTCAAGTTGAAATACCCACATAAAACCTCAGAAAGCTATTTGCCACAGAAACACTGCTTGACTCATCATTCTGTCTGTATTACACCTAATGTCACTGGTGAACCCCAGGTGCCAACACTGCTCCATTAACAACCCAGACAATGGGAGACAGCACACCCTCAGTACTTCAACAGATGATACAAAAGTGAGAGGAGCGGTTGATTCACCAGGGTGTACTGCCATCCAGAGTGACCACAGTAAGCTGGAGAAATGTGCTGAAGGGGAACCTTATGAAGTTCAACAAGGGCAAGTGCAAAGTCCTTCCCTGGGCAAGGACTAACACCGTGCACAAGTGGATGCTGGGGGCCAACCAGCTGGAAGGCAGCCTGGCAGAACGGGTGTGGTTAGTAGGTCAAGAGAGGTTCTTCTCCCCCTTGACTCTACCCTGGTGAGGCCACATCTGGAAGATTGCATCCAATTCTGGGCCTCTCAGTTGAAGAAGGATAGGGAACTCCTGGAAACAGTCCAACACAGAGCCACAGAGATGATGAAGGGGCTGGAACATCTTCCTTCTGAGGAAAGGCTGAGGGAGCTGGGTCTCTTTAGCTTGGAGAACAGGAGGCTAACGGGTGACCTCATCTATGCTTTTAAACATGTGAAGGGTGGGTGTCAGAAGGACGGGGTCAGGCTCTTCTCGGTGGGGCCCAGTGACAGGACAAGAGGCAATGGCTGTAAGCTGAAGCATAGAAGGTTCTGTGTGAACACATGTAGAAATTTTTTCCCAGTTCAGGTGCCAGAGCACTGGCACTGGCTGCCCAGAGAGGTTGTGGAGTCTTCTTCTATGGAGGTATTCAAAACCCGTCTGGATGTGTTTCTGTGTGACCTGGTCTAGGGAATCCTGCTGTGGCAGGGGGGTTGGACTAGATGATCTTTTGAGGTCCCTTCCAACTCCTAACATTCTGTGATTCTGTGACCTGTGGGGTCCTGAGAATGAGATAGTTGACATGAGACAGCAATGCACTCTCATAGCACAGACGGCCAACAGCCTCCTGACCTGCTTTAGGTAGAGCATTACCAACAGGTCAAACGTAGCTGTTTCTTTCCCTTTACTCAGCACTAAGGAGACACACTACGAGTGTTGTGTCCAGAGCTGGGCTCCTCACTTTTAAAAGGACATGGGCTTATGGGAGTGAGTCCAGCATAGGGCCATGATGACTAAGGGACTGGAGCATGTGACTTACAAGGACATACTGATAGTGCTCTTGCTCATCCTGCAAAAGCGAAGGCTCAGGGGGATCTTATTGATGTGTATAAACACCTGATGAGAGGGAATCCCATAAATAACATATATATATATATA
>VWZX01010827.1:32710-73743 GCA_013399015.1 Galbula dea
TGGAATTAAACCTTGCAAGGGAGGTCAAGGACAATAGGAAGGGCTTCTTCAAATACATTGCCCGAAAAACTAACACTAGAGGCAATGTAGGCCCACTGCTGAATGAGGTGGGTGCCTTGGTGACAAATGGTCCAAAAAAAGGTAGAGTTACTGAATGTCTTCTTTGTCTCAGACCCCTGCACGCCCAGATGATGTTAAGGATACTGGAGGAGTTTTCCTTATTTGAGGAGAACTGGGTTAAGGAGCAGTTAAGCCATCTGGACAGCCATAAATCCATGGGACCTGATAGGATGCAATCGTGGGTGTTGAGGGAGCTGGCAGAAGTCATTGCCAGGCCACTCGCCATCATCTTTGTTAATTCCTGGGGGACAGGAGACGTGCCTGGGGATTGGAGAAAGGCAAATGTCACTCCAGTCTTCAAAAAGGGCAAGAAGGAGGAGCCAGGTAACTCTAAACCAGTCAGCCTCACCTCCATCCCTCAACTCTGTCTCTAGGCATATCAAGGATAAGGGGATCATTAGGAGCAGTCAGTATGGGTTTACCAAGGGGAAGACATTTTGGCTGTTGGCTATTTCGATCATTTTGTAGCTAATCAAATTGTTTGCTTACTCCATGTAGCTCAAGGTTTTTTCCTACAATCCAATGTTCTGATCTGAGTGATATTGAGTAACTCGGCTGTAGGAACTCATGTTAATTGTTGTTCTGAAGACTAATGGTACTTGCACGACCCAATCAATGTTATTGTTCCCATTGAAGGAATTTAATCAGCACTTCCACTGAGACAAGGTAACAGATCGTGTGTTCCTATTTCTAGTCCAACACAAATTGAAACCACGAATTAGAATTACAACCCCCCATTTATTATGCACTTCAATAGACTTGGAGAACACAAGTGCCATAGTGTTAGTGCGTATTTCAGACAGATTTTACCTATTACTAGACAAAAAAATAGAAGCCTCCTATAAAAGGTTTTATAACTTTCAAGTGGCTCCTAGCTACACAATGGAATAACACATTTTTGACCAGGCCTGATAAGTTTATAGAGCCACTCAGCTATGAAATCTGATTAACAGAAGGCATTTATCTCTGTAAGTGTGCTTCACAGATTTAAAACAAAACAAAATGGATTTTCTTGACCTATTAACATTATAATTATTATTATTATGATTTCTGAAGAGTGATTCCAAATATGTTAGTAGCCAGTGTGGTACTGCAGCACTGAGGTGAAGAATATGATTCATCTTGTTTCGTGTCTTCACATAAAATACTATATGTCAAAGGTAACATCTTTACCAATTTGCATCACTAGCAGCTAATGAGCACGCAGACACTTTCAGACAAGTAAACTTTTCAAATGATGTTGTGTTAAGCTTCAGGTCTCCAGGAGGTGACATGAAAATGAAGTGATTAGTTATGTTCCATGCAACAGAAGACAGCTTTTCAGACAGTAATGGGAAGAACTGCTACCTATTTGCTGATATGTCCAAAGTGATTAAATGCTTTTTATGCTGATGTAGCATCTCAGCCAACTGTAGTGCATTATTCTGTTATCATAGTGGTCAACACAGTTCATGTGTGTAAGCAATGGCTATCAGAACTAATCAAATATAAAGAAATGGGATGTTATGTTCTACTTCTCAATAGTGCCGTTACTGCTAAGTGACTATCATTCGCTTCCATTACTAAATTTTCTCTTCACACTTTTAAAGTAAGGTTGTAAAATTAATTTTTGGACTTTCCTTCCTCTACAAGCTCTATGCTGAGGTCATAGACTGAAAATAAAGTTACAGAAGTCTTTGATAGTCTGAGGATTTAAAAAATGGAAGCAAAAAGATTTTACAGTTCATCCAATACCCAATAGTGACTCACTTTTTCCAGCAGTAAAGTGATTGCAGGATGTAGAGTTTTCAGGAATTGTGCCTAGATGAAAAAGCCAGACATAGGGACTACAGAGCTGCACCAATTTATCAGTGCTCCACTCTTGTCTACAAAAAACCAGCCCTAGGATGCGCTTTGGGAACTACAGGCCAGTGAGTTTAACCTTTTATAAGCTGCTAAATCTATAATTAGGATCACTAAGTACATAGTTAAAGACAAGCTGTTGGAAAAGACCCATTATGACTTCAGTAAATGGTTGTCCTGCCTCACCTGGTGGAGTTCTTTAGTGGTGACATTATTTGTAGGGATAAAGGAAATACAGTGGAAACAGTACACTCGCATTTTCAGAAAGCATTTGATAAGGTTGCACATGAAAAGCACTTGACAAGGAGTGTCTATAGCGGCCTCATGCCTGCTATAGACAGAAGTCTAATTAAAGAACAGGAATTGGCTTTTCAGGATGAAATGTCAGTGGTGGAATCCCCTGAGGATCATTGCTAGAGTCAGTTTTACTCATCAGTGACCTGGAAGAAAATATGAATGGGGAAATTGTCCACTTTGAAGCTTCTAATCTCTCGTGATCAAATGACACTCTGATGAAGAGGAGCTCCAGAAAGACACAGAAAATTGAAAAGAGTCTTCAAAAGGGAGACAGATGAACCTCAGTGTACACAAATGGAAGATAATGCTTCTATGAAAGAAACCTAAACGGTGCCGGCACAATATTGAACTTGGAAATAGTCATTACAGCTGCAAATAGAGATCTCAGAGTCATTATCATCAGTTCTCTGAACTAGCTCAAAATTCAATAGCAGCCAAAGAAGTTAGGCACCGAGAACAAGACGTTGGGTATTATTTTATAGGTGTATGAAATTCTAGTGTGACCACATACCATGTGCTGCTCAGGTCTCTGCATCCTAAGAAAGTGTAGAGCTAAATAAAGTATACCGAATGACAGTTCAAAGGATTAAAAGGAAGAAAGAGATGTAGTAGAAAAAGGGAATAAAAACCTAGCATTTTTCAAGTTGGAGAGGAAAAGGCCAAGGATGGATGTGACTGACCTTAACATAAACACTGTCAAGATGAAAACAGTATTGTTATCTCACTCACATTACTGAAAAAAGGGAGCACTCACTGAAATTCACAGACCATCAGCTTAATACATGTAAAAGAAAGTACTTCTTTGCATGGTGGGCAGTGATCTTCTGGAGGTTTCTAGAGGCAGATACAGGATCAACAGGTTGAAAAACAAATTGGATATATTCAGGCACAGAATGTCCACTTTAAAGAGACTGACCATGAGTGTAATCTCAAATATTCCTAAAGGAACTGTAGACCTGGAGGAGGTACAAGGGGAACAAATGAGAGAAATTGCCTATTGTGTCCTTAAATAATGTTTGTCATGGCCACAGTCAGACATGATGGCAAGCCAAACAGACTGTTGGACTATCTGACACAATGTGATGCCTTTTTTGTATGTTCTTAAGAAATTACCAATAAAATGATAGTAAAATTTAGCTAAAAATCCATTATGTTAGTCATGTAAGTAGTTTATTTAAAAACAACTCCCCAAGAAAACACACTGCATACATAATGAATAAGTATAGCAGTCCAATTAAGAACAGAAACTAGAGTTTAAAAAGCTACTATTTCAGAAGGCACTTTCTTTTAATACTGTTTATAGGCTATTTACTTGGTATTAAGTAGGAAACCTAATTATCCAATAATTTAAGATTATACAGAAAAAAAAGAAAAAAGTTTGTTGGGGGATTGCCAAGGAGAGAGTTGTATTTCTAAGGTGACAAATTAAGAAGTATCATCCCTTTCCCTGAAATTCTTCCAAATTAAACATGGTCAATGAAGCCACTAGATAGCTGTGACTTTTTCATTCCAGCTCTTGAGAGGATATGGGAGATATTAGAGAACATTATCCAGTCATCAAAATCCAAATATTTTAGCATTTTCCTTTCATAAATAAATTACAAATAAACATCTGCATTTATTGTGGATAAAATGCTCTCATCTTATTTATAAAATGCCTAGACATTTGAAAAGATATATATTGACTTAGTAACTTTGACTTATGGCTATGTAAAAAGAACTATTCACAAAATGTTGTAACAAAATGTAAATGGAAAATTAACAGTCAGTAACACATGAATGAGCAAACTTTTGTTTAAAAATTCATCTCTACGCCTTAGAGTAAGAGCCAGGAGACTCCACTGTGCTGACAATGTCTGTATTAAGAAATTCCAAATACAGTTGCACGTGACAAAATTACAAGGCAATTACCATAGACAAGTTGTTTGATTCAATAAAATAGCAACTACACTGTTTTTCCGTAATGACTTATCAAAAGTCTTGTAGCATTAAAAAAATTTACTTATGTCAGTTTAAATTCTCAATAACCTCTTCATTGTGTGTCCTTAGTGCCAGTGCAAAAAGCCCACATGAGCCTGGAAACTTCTCAATGCCTTTGTTGTCTAAATCTCCCTATGTAAATTATTTTGTGATTTGAAATCCTTTTGGCTTAACGTGGACCGCAACAGTGCAATGTTGGATGCTGATCTGCTAACTTGACTGCAGCAGGCCTGCATTTTAATCTTACAACATGAATAAAATGAACTGCAGTCTGGAAAATGGAGCAGCTTGGGTTGAAGGTTTAAGTAAGTAAGACCAGCTTATAAGAGAATCAAATTCCTTCCTCATCTGATCAAATCTGAAATCATATTATTCATATCCCAGCCCTGGATGAACTAGGAATTATGGGTTGCAACTCTCACATTGTCTTCTGACTGTGCTCCGCTACACATAAAAGATGTCAGTTACATCAGAGACCAGAATTTGCTTTTTTCTCCAGCCCCTTCTTTGGTCACAGAACAGAGTACTGACATCTCTGCTTTCCATGAGGAAACACTTCGGTGTTGTATCCCTTGCACATTAACACTAGGGGTGGGTGCAGTTTTTGCTGTACACGAAAATCACACTTTTCCTCAGATTTTCATACAACCTAACTCACGCAGCTTCCCACCCAGTAACCTGTCTTAATGAATTCCTTGGGGTCTACTTTTTGTACTTTGCAGGCACACCAAAGATGACACAGATGTCACTAGGAGGGATGATGACTACCAATGAGGCTTTCCATATTGAAACAAACCACAATTTTGAAGTATACTGAAGTGTATGAAATTAGGATTCTCCAGCACTGAATACTAAGAAGGAACACCATCAAAACCCCTAGCATTTAAATCTTTAAATCAATGTGCAATTACTGCTAGAGAGATTTAACTTCTTAGGTGAAGGGGACAAATACACTACACTTCATTAATAAATCATATTTTACTTCCAGCAGTTACATTTGCATGTCTAAGTCTGAAGAACATCTTTTAAAGGACATCATGCAACTTGTGCCACAGCTTGGCCACAGAGTAGTCAGTGGGAGACACCACCTTCATCAAAGATGAGAAGAGGCTGAATGAATTCCATCATGCACTTTGGGAAAGGAATTTAATTCCTGAAGATTTTTGACCTGACTCTTTTCATGAAGGAAAAAACTTTTTATGTCTAAAAATAAACAAGACCCAATACTCACTCAAATTCACACCTGAAGGAAAAGTTAAGGGTATTATGCAAAAAACTGTGGAAGGACCAGCAGGTAAGAAAAAGAAGAGGAAGGGGTTTCAGTATAATCACAGTAAAATCCATATTCATCTTCCTGTACAGATGTTTTCCTGCTATCCAGAAGAGAAAGGGATACGTTTTAGAAACGTTGAAGAAAAAATCACATTTGCACACACTGGATGTAAGGATTCAAATTTTCTTTCAAAGTTAAAAGAATACCAGTGGATACTTTTTCCAGCAATATTTGCTTTTCTCTAACTTTGATGCAATGAATTACAACATAGTTGCTTTTTATGCTATGTCTAGAATGAAATTTCAAAACTTGGATGGGTAAAAGTGAATTGCATAAAAATAGGAAGAGAATAATTGCAAAACTTGGTTTCAGTAACAGGAGCATAAATCAAAATTGATATTATTAGAATAATAATTGAAGCAATACTACAAACTACATATTAAATCTGATCTTCAGTGAAGGCATGCAATGTTACCAACCACTGCACAAATTTGCCAGCAAAGCAAAATCATATTTATGGCTGAGTTCTGTCAAACAGATTTTGTCTGGTCACTAATGGATATTTTTCTGACCATCAGTATTAAAGTTTTGTGTGATACTTTCTTGTAAACAAGATTTCTGAGTAACTACACCAAAGCATTAAAACTAGAAAACAATCACTGATAAGAACAAAAAAGGTTTGAATTAAGAGTCATTCTGTCTGCTTTTCTTCACAATGTACCTATGAATATTTAAAGTTTTAACCCTACCTCATTTCAAAACCTCACTCCCATCTTTGTCTCCCAATTTATGCACACCACGACTGAAAGACATGAAGCCTTTCTTTTGAAGTATTCCATTGCTGACAATTTTTTCTTATGTGTTCATATCCTCATTTATTTTGAAGAAGTGACACCCCTGAGTAAGAACCCCTGTGGCTGCTGATCCTCCAAGATGCAGGGTTGCATGTCATTTGCTTCTGATCTTACAGGCTATGGATGGCTGCCATTCCCATGATGAACCCCGAAGAGGCTGGAAAGCAGATAAAGCTGTGATGAATGACATACTGCTTTTCTTTCTAACACAACCAGTGATATAGGAGATATTTTGAATTTCTTGTAAGTCCTCAGATCATCTAATGGAATGAGACAACTGAGCATGGTGGTGGTCAGGGACTAAAATAGATGTAACCTACTCATCACTTATTCCCCTCCTAGGTATCTTACACATCTCGGCACCAATGCCTGGAAGAGAAGCTTTGTCAGACTCTCCTCTGTCTGTCCAAAGCAGCAGGAGCTCTGAATCTTGCCTCAGCAGGAAGTTGATCACTGAACAAATTGCATTTCCTTCTCCCTCTGAAAACCACAGCTGGGAGCTGTACTGAGCCTGGAGTTTTTCATTCATTTAGGGCTCGTGTAACTGTGTTTTGTTCCTTTTTCTCTTTAGTTCACATGGATTTTCACCTTTCACAGCTTGGCTTGAATTCCAAGTCCAAATGAATCTCCAGAAGATGAATCAACCTTCAAACCCCCGCTTTTGCAAGGTTTATGCCATACTCACCTGTAATTCTACTCTATGCCTGGTTTGTTAACTACTGTAAACCTCAAGGCAGTTTCATTATGAGGAGTTTTTATGGCTCTAAAGATCATTTTCCTCTTATTACTCATTCTTGTGTCCAACAAAGGGTAGCAACAGACTAGACCAGGCTGACTCTGATGGCAAGCCACCCTCCATGATTAATCTATTTTAAAATAAATGGCCCTATCTTAAAAATACTAAGCCTTGCAATAAGGTATTTCCCAAATGGGCTAGTACTTGAAACAGAAAGAACAGTCCTGTGACTTGGCTATTGCGAACTTTGGTGAGTCTACTACAGCTGTAAATTGTTCTTTTCATATATTTATAATTATTAATGCTTTTATTGGAGATGTTTTTCCCTACTTTTAAGGGGTTTTTTTGGTCATAATAACTGCTGATTTGTTTTCAGCTTGCATCTACTGGTTACAGTATTTCTTTTATAGTACCAATTCCCTACCTGCAAATTATTTTTCATTTCTCTGAAGATGTGAAAAAAGAATGTGCGTTATTGACCAGAGCAGGAACTTAGTAACTATAGAGGCTACTTTTAGAATAACAGTGCACTACATATATATTTTTTAAGGCTTAGAAATGCTGAAATATGCATTGTCATAGGCTTTGTGATGCATAAAATGCACATAAAAGTTCTTCCAATACAGGAACAGTGGATTATATTTATAATAAAAGCATTTTTTATCTTCTATTTTTTTTTTGTGAAAGGCTATGATTCTATATTACTGAAAAGGTAGGGCTATATTTCTCCCTCAGGAGGAAGAAAAGACAGGTGGAAGACAAGTAGGACAAGGAATTCCTGACCCCAGTGCAACCTTCTTGCCTCTTTATGGAGGTTAACTGAAGAGTACCATGAGTTAAGGATGACACAATGCCTGAAAAAAGCATATCAGATGGTTTAATTAAGAAAATATGGCAAGAAAGTCACCACAACAAGGTGGTTGAAGCTAAAATGAGATGTTACAAGGTCCAGTGGTAGATGTCTGAATATAGGATTAAGTTCATATTATAGTTATTGACGCAACCCAAAGGCTACTATTGAAGTAGTTGACTCATGTAGAAAGGAGACAATTAAATGTCTAAAATATGCCTGTTGGGTCCCAAGGGCTTGTCTGAATATTTTAAAATGAGTTTCTGTCAGGTGTCTGAGTAAAAATTGCATCCTCTACTGCCTAATCAAAGTAAGATATTGAGAAATTAATTTTCAAAGGGAGACACTGCTGTACAGTACAGCTGCAGCAAGATGAAAATGTACCCAAAGGCATAGGGCTGAGGACTTTGTTTCAACATCAAACACTAAGAGAACAGTCTCATTTTCCCATTGTGTTGGAAGGAAGAACTATAGTTTTGATCTGTTGAGACTAATTTTGCACACCTTTGCACATTACACAAGATGCATAGAGAAAGGAGGGCTGTAGCAGAAAGGGCCAGGGTGTTTTGCTGTTTGAAGACTCAATATTAGAAATTTTAGAGATTGATTAGTATGTCTCACTAGGTCATTGAAATGCCTGGGAGAACATTTCAATGTTAACCGTGTGTTCTGTCATTTCTATAACATTTTCTGCCTCTTCGTACTTTCATACCAATACACGACACAGAAATGCTAGGCAGACAATATTCCTGTATGCAGTAGCCTCAGAAAAGCTCATTAGTTTCAGCAAGAGATTCAAGATGGGTTTTGTCCAGTGCAAATACAGAAATTGAGCTCCTTTCTGATTAGATGAAAAAGTTAAAAGTATATATAAAGCATCGCCCTTACCACTACTGATACATTTAGCCAATCTTTCAGCACTTATTTGACCTCTTAATTTCTGTTTTAATTCTTGCAGCATATTAAAAAAGGGACAAATTACCTACATTGAGTTGGATTACATGGGTTCAAGTCACATTTAACTTGCAAATTTTCCCTCTTGCACCTTCAAAATGTTTTTCTAATATGTTTCTCTTCCAAGATATTTCTGTAAACCAGGGAGGTCATAAATGGAAGTATTACCACTAACTTTATATTAAATTGACACATTTCTTTTACATACAGAATTTCCCATTCTCCCTTTTGTCTGAGATTAATTATGCATTGTTCAAGTGAAATAAAGCACAGTTTCTACTCTTTTGATTGAACCGTGACTTCATTAACATTTTTAAGTGGAGTTAAGTCTGGATTTCATGGCCAGGCTCTGCCCCCTGACATTATTATGTACCAGTCCAGTATGGATGGAGTAACTAAATCAGTGGACAAGGGAAGAGCTATGGCTATCATCTACCTGGACCCATGGAAGGCCTTTGACATGGTTCCTTCACAACATCCTTCTCTCCAAATTGGAGAGATATGGACTTAAGAGGAGGACTGTTCAGTGGATAACGAATTGGTTGATGGTGACATCCAGAGAGTAGTGGTCAATGGCCTGATGTCCAGAGGGAGATCTGTAACAAGCAGTGTACCTCAAGGGTCCATACTGGCACCAGTGTTGTTTAATATCTTCATCAACAACACAGACAGTGGGATTAAGTGTACCCTCAGCAAGTTAGCAGATGACATCAAGCAGAGTGGTGCATTCGACACATCTGAGGGACATGATGCCATCCAGAGGGACTTGGACAGGTTTGAGAAGTGGACCTGTGTGAAACTCATGACTTCCAACAAGGCCAAATGCAAGATCCTGCACCTGATATCGATACAAGCTGGGGAATGATGTGATTTATAGTAGCCCTTCAGAGAGGGACCAGGGAATACTGATGAATAAAAAGCTTGACATGATCCAACAATGTGTGTTCACAGCTCAGAATGCTAAACAAATTCTGGGCTGAATGGAAAGAAGCACGGCCAGCAGACTGAGGGAGGGGATTCTACCCTCTACTCTGCTTTGGTGAGACCTCACCCTGTCTACTGTGTCCAGCTCTGAAGTTCTCAGCACAAGAAGGACATGAATCTGTTGGAGTAGGTGTGGAGGAGGGCCACAAAAATCATCAGAGGGTTGGAAGACCTCTGAGAGAGATGGGATTGTTCAGCCTGCAGAAGAGAAGGCTCTGGGGAGACCTTGCTATGGCCTATCTACTTAGAATCATATAATTGTCAGAGTTGGAAGGGACCTTAAAGATCATCTAGTTCCAAAACCCCTGCCTGGCAGGGACACCATCCACCAGATCAGGTTGCCCAGGGCCCCATCAAGCCTTGTTTTAAAAGCTTCCAGGGATGAGGCTTCCACAACCTCTCTGGGCAACCTGTTCCACTGTTTCACCACCTTCATGCTGAAGAACTTCCTCCTAATGTCTAATCTAAATCTACCCTCCTCTAGCTTACACCTATTTGTCCTGGTTCTGGCACTATCTGACCTCCTAAAAGCCTGTCGCCACAGAAGAGATAAAGGTTTTAAACTAAAAGAGATTTAAAGATTTAGACTGGATATAAGGAGTAAATTTTTCACAATGAGGGTGGTGAGCACTGGAACTGATATCCAGAGAGGTGGTGGATGCCCCACCCCTGAAAACATTCCAGCTGAGCTGCGAACAACTTGATCTACTTATAGATTTATAAATATTCCTTGCTCACACCAGGGGAGTTGGACTAGATGACCTCTAAAGGTCGCTTGCAACTCTTTATGTACTTTCTATGCCCTCATCCTGTGATGTTTGTTTTGCATAGGGCTTTTATGAATATAAGCAGGGAGATTTTCTGAACCCTGAACCTTCCTGAGCCATGACTGATAAGAGCTGGAGCTGGAGATACTCAAGATTGACTGAAGACTGTGAGCAACAAGCAGAGGAGTTCAAAGTACAAGCACCTGAAGCCAGAAAGTTACAAGTGAGGACACTGCCTTGAAAACACACTTATAAGTGAAATAAAGACATCAAAGGAAGAGATATAGTGTCTTTAAAAAATACTGTGAAACTAGTTATTTCTCCTGCAGTAAAAATCATACAAGTTGCAGATGTCCTGTATTCTTGGGAATAAATTTGGAAGAAATAAAATTCTAAAATCACAGCATGTCAGAACTCTTTGGAATACACCATCTAGCCTGGGAGTATAAGACCGTGTGTAAGTGGAAGTCTTGAAAGTCTCTTTATGCCTAGATCTGTCAGATCTTTAGATAATTTTTAAGTAAAAATGACATTGAAAGGAGGGGCATTTTCATTTAAATAAAAAAATGCCACTTTGATTTCCACAGAGAGGAAGGCAAAAGACAACCAACTGCAGTGTAAACACATTAGAGTACTAAAACATAAAGCACAGGAAAAAATTAAAATAATGAGAATGTACACTGCTTAGCAGGATTTCTGACATGCTAGTGCATTTCTGAAAGTGCACCTGCTCTGAATGCAGTCCTCCTACATATGTGCATGTTGAATACACAGAAAAGGAGGTGAAGGGGCCATAGTATATGTAAAAAAAATATTTACAGTGACTAATTTGATCTATATCTTTAAAGAAAAAGCATGAGAAAATTTGCCATATGCTTTAATGGCAGCAGCTCTCGGCAGTAGGAAAATACAGCTCCAAAGTGCATAATGGTGAAATTGTAATGTGTATAGTACCATCTGCTAGATTAAAAAAAAAAAAAAAAAGTGATCAAAAATTACCTGTACAACTCCTCACAAACGGTTGCAGTTCACAATCCACGTTGCTCATGGGGGAATCTTAACAATACAGATTTGTACTGAGTAATGCAAATAGTCTGACACTGACAAAAGTGGCTCCCTGTTGCCTGCAAGAGAACTTTGTGATCCAGAAAGTAAAAACCAAACCCCAGGAGAATCTGTCTTGGAAGCAGTACTTTTTATAGAGACTCCAAGACTAAAGAAAACTGTAAGGGAGGTAATCACAATTGATAGCTTGAATTCAGTACTAAAGCAAGAACAGAAGGAGATACAGCTGCCTCAAGGAGATGCTGAGACCCTAGGAAATCTGGAAAGTAATATGGAATTAATATAGTTTAGCTTTTGCTTTCAGAGAATGGGAAAAGGTGCTCCCTTCCCATTCTGTGTTTAATAAACATCTGCAGGCAAATTTTGTAAATACCAGATGCTCAGTGAATTATCTCTTAATGGGCTGATAATCTTATTACAGAACAACTGAGTAAGTTTTGAAGCTATCAGTGTGCTTGCACTCCACATCACTTTGACTTCGCCTCATCCTGTCCTTTCCAGCAATGAGAAGCAGTTGATTGAAGTATCATTTATGCCTGAACGGCTAAAGACAGCATTAGCTATTAAGAAAGAATGAAGACTAAATTTCAGTCTCTCCAGAAAAATAACCTGACAAGTCAGACCAGTGCTTCAAAATGAGAAGGAAATGTAAATAAAATAGAGGAAGGCCCCAAAGAAGCAGAAGCTTTGTTCAGATGTGAAGCATATTGGATGGCCAGGACATCACCTCTATGACTTCTGAGGACTTTACCTTATGGCTGAACTCTTACAGAACATCTCTAAACCTCATTCATGCTAGAAGGAGACTCAGAAGACGGTCAAGATGGTCCAAATACGGTTCCAAGCTCATTAGGCATTTTGGTGGTATTTTAGTACTCAGTTCCAGACAAGCCTTTTCCTCTCCTTTCAGCTGCACTAGTTATTAGCACAGGCTCTTAGGACTAGTCAGAAGGATTTTGGGTGGGTGTCCTACAAGGCTTGCAGGACATAGCTGTAATAGAATAGTTGTCTCATACCTGGGAAGTGGTACACATGAGCTAAAATGGAAGGAAATATTTAGATTAGCTAAAAGAAATTAATTGTGGTGGAATTAATTGATGGAAAACACTCTGACTCAAAATACTTCAAGCTGATGAATAATAAAACAAATGATTATTACAATTATTGGGATATACCAAATTATATACTATTGGAAAATGCATCCTGGAGAACAAGCTTGAAACGACAGGAGAACAGACTGCATGATGTATTTTTTCCTTTTTATTCTCAATCCAGGATATGTCACATATTCTGTGATGTGTTTTAGCAATCTTTGAGCTTTGTGAGGTAATTCAGAGACAGTAATCAGTAATTTGCATAATAAGCGTAACAGTATTTAATCATATAATTACTGTAAATATGTGTCAAACTCTAATGGTGTAATTATAATGTGTAATTACTACTTGTAATTACATAGTTAAGTATGATGATATAACTAAACTTCTCATAAAAAAAGGCTATTTACAAGCCCAGCTATAGGTACCATTTTAGTGCAGGCTGTGCTAAAGCTAGCTTAAAGTAGATAAATACTAAAATTTGTGAACTGTGCCATAGTACTAGAAGAATGCATTGTCTTTCTTTAACAGGGGTAGTTCACTTATTACACTCTACAAACATTATTCCCATCCTTAATTATCTGTTATTTACTGGTAACTCCTCTTAACACTTAATTGAATAACAAGAGTATAGAGAGTAGCATAACAAAAATATTCAAATATCTACACTGTGTAGTATTTTCTAACTACTGATTTAAGCAATGTACTAGTTTTCTCTTAAGTCTTCAAAGCACATCTGATCTCACAGTCCTCCCATAATAATGTCACATAGGCAGTAGGTTGGTGGTACCTCCATGAACTGGTCCCCAAACAGAGGAAGGAGAGATCAGAAGCTTTTCACCACTGCACTACAGTGCTACATTGTCATGCCACACCATTTACCACACCACTGAACCACAGAATGGTTTGGGTTGGAAGGGACCATCTAGTACCTACTTCCCTGCCATGTACAGGGACACCTTCTACTAGACCAGGTTGCTCAAAGCTCTATCCAACCTCGCCTTCAGCACTACCAGGGGTGGGGCATCCACAACCTTTATGGACAATCTGGTCAAGTGTCTCGCCATTCTAACAGTGAGGAATGTCTTCATAATATCTAATATAAATTTACCCTCTTTCAGTTAAAAACCATTACCCCTCATCCTATCACTACAGTCTCCCTCCATCTTTCCTGTAGGCCACAAAAAGGTCTCCCCAGAGCTTTATCTTCTCCAGGCTAAATAGCCCCAACTGTCTCAGACTGCACACAGTTTGCAGCTGACAAATTAACAGTTACTGCAAAACACATTTTAAAATCACTGTCCTTGATCTCTACACTAAATCAATTTTACTGTTGCACAGAGATAGAATAATTACAAAAATTCTTTAACACTCAACAGAACTATTCTTTCAGATGACAGTGTTCTTCTCTATGGGCTAGATAATGGAGTCTTGGGTCACAGTTGCCAGCATTTATCTACAGAAACATCTCCAAAAAGATCATTTTATTAGATTACTAGCTTACAAATGTAAATCCGCAAAGTATGACTTAGAAAGACAGACTATAGGTAGCATATTTTGCAATTCCGTAATGCATTATTGACACCAGCAAAATTGTTTCACTATTTCAATATGGAAATTTTTTTTTCATATATATACTTTGTCTTATAGTCTATCCAAATCAGAAATAACTCTGTATATATGTATCTATACACACACATACACTAAATCAAATCCAGTATAATATATAATATATAGAATGTCAAACAAAACCTTTTTNATAAAAAGAAAAAGGAAGTAACAGTTGATGATCAAGAAAATGCAATGGCCACTTCAAGTAACAGCTCTGACTACTCCGTTTCCAGCAAAACAGGAGATTGGTTTTAGGGGATCTATAATCTGGGCAACATTCATGATGCAGCCAAAAAATCTGGAGAGGACAAACTCTGTAAAGATGGATAAGATTCCTGGTAGAATTACAAATGACAATTCAATTGCACCTTGTAAGGAAATACATGAAGTGATTCACCTGCAACTTTTACAAACAATTTTAATAGAAGTTCAGGTTTTATAAATTCTTAAAGGTACCAATATAGGTCTGTAAAACTGTTCAAAGCAAATTGTAATCTTTGACTTCTCTCTAGAATTATACATATTATGTTGCCTGTGAATTTGGGAATTCACTGAGGATACTTCAAAAAACTCTAAGGTGGCTATTGCTCCATGTTGTTTTCTTCTCCATTCTTCCTCATGCATCCACAATGTGAACACAGAAAAATGAATCATGTTCTTCAGCTTTGTAATGGTTTCATTTATTTGGTATTCAACTTGTATATTTTTTTATTATTGTTTTTATTTCTCCTGCTAGACACAGTGACTCCTCTGTGAAGTTCCCTTTCTTGAATGCGGATGATTCTAATGTTTCGGGTTTTTGAATGCAGCATCTAATGTTACAAACGCTCATCTATAAATACTTTCCTTCTTCTCCTTAAGGTACCAGGCTTAACATATCCTGGTACTATATTAGCTTTCTCCACAACTTTGTTTTAGCACCCTTTGTTCCAGTAAAACACACAGGCTCTCTTTTCTGAAGTATTTCAAATCCATGAGCCTTTAACATCTGTTATTAACTGTTAATGTATATTATATCTCACACCATTATAGTTTATTCTAATTTTGGTCTTCAAGATTACTTAGTTTTTCATATATGAAGAACTCCTTTGTAGTAATAACTTTAGGAATCATACCTTTCATTGTCAGTGGTATTGGTAAAAGCATGTGAGATTGTTCCCAGGACAGATCATAGAATCACAGAACTCCCTTAATGACTTCTCTGTAAAACAGTAGTCCAGCTTCCAGAGGCTAGAGACATGTCAAAGAAAATAACATCTATTTTTGCCCTGCCTTTACTCTTGCTGGTATCTGCTAATAACTACTGTTGAAGAAAGGATACTTGATGAGATGAACCCTTAGCCTGAATCTGGTTTTGCACTCTTCTAATTTACATTTTTGACTCCTTTGACTCTTGGACAATAATTTTGCATTTTACAAATGTTCTCATCACATCACATGCTTTATGTGAATGGATGACAAATTTAGTCTCTTCCATTTTCTCTATTAAGCTGTTGGAGAGTGTCCAGAGGAGGGCTATGAAGATGGTGAAAGGACTGTAGGGGAAACTTTATGAGAATTGGATGAGGTCTCTTGGTTTGTTTAGCCTAGAGAAGAGGAGATTGAGAGGAGACCTCATAGTCATCTTTAACATATTCACAGGGGATAGTAGAGGGGCAGGGACAAACCTTCTTAATCTGATGGATATTGATAGGACTAGGGGAAATGGGATGAAGTTGAGTCAGGGGAGGTTCAGGCTGATGATTAGGAAAAGGTTCTTCACTCAGATGGTTGTTGGGATCTGGAACAGCCTCCCCAGCGAATCTCTCTCAGCACCATGGCTGAGGGATTTTAAGAAGTGTTTAGAGAATGCTCTCAGGCCCATGGTGTGATTCTTGGGGAGTCCTCCATGGGTTTAAGAGCTGGACTTGATGATCCTATTGGGTCCCTTCCAGCTCACAGAATATCATGATACTATTTTGAAAAGATGGATACTTTAAGCAGTATTTAAGCAGCATTTGCAGAATACAGTAGTAGTTCCATAGTATACTATAGTTGTTTCTACAAAATAATATATTTATTTTCTTTTAAAAAGTAAGCTTAGAAACATGCAATACTTACTCTGTTGGCAGTTTCTTCCCATAAATTCACCTGGACATTCACAGGAATAGTTGGCAACAAGATCTGTGCAGATCCCACCATTCTTGCAGGGTTCGGCTTCACACTCATTTATGTCTACAGGAAGCAGACAAGTTGATGTCAAAATAAGCAAAGAGAAATTGTAAAAGCAATAATCACATGTCTAAAGCACTAAACCACCATGTACCTATACAACTGATATTAGAAGAGATACATTCTTTTGACCAGCAAACATGCTCAGTAAAGAATGTGATTTAACATGGCATGCTTTAGTAAAAAAACAAAGCAATCTTATATAAATTTATCGTGTTTCATAGACCTGCTAAGGTTTTGCTATGTCCCATCACACAACAGAGTGTAAGGTTTTGCTAGTGGATTTCACTGTAACTTCCAGAGTACAGCAGAGCCACAAATCATAGTTTGGCCTTAAATAAACAAATGCAATTACTTCTAACAGAGTACTCATTAATGATCCTTGCAACTTCAATAAATGTATCTAATTCTTTATCAACAGATGCTACTCATGAATGTCTCTCAATTCATCTCAATTCATTAACCATCTAATTGACAAGGTTGTTTAACCATCTAAAAAATTTCCTTTCTGTGGATGAGTTAGTGGGCAAATTGAAACTAATAGCTTGATCTAGAAGCTTGCAAATTTTATTAAATTCAAAAGACAGAATAGGTGTTAATTTCATTTGATTTTCTCTTCCCCAGCACACTTTGTCGAATAGTGCAGTAATAATACTCCCCTGTGTTTTTCAGTGTAGTAACCTTCAAGTATAATCTCAGATTCTTTTTCTTAAATGCAAGACAACATTTTCTGTCACAATGAATGGGTAGATGAAAGATAAATAATATCTCACAATTAAAATCCTCTGTCTCTGCATTTATGTTTATCCTGTATGGAGCAGAAGGGTTGCATTGATCTTATAAATCATTCTCTCAAAGATCTACATCAATGTTTACTGTTGAATGTTGCAAAGATGGTAGGCCACACTAGCTTCATTTAGAGTTGAAGTCCTCTTGCATTAGACACCTTGAGCAACAAACTGAAAAGCAGTCTTTAGCTTGTACTACAATTTTACTTCACTTAGTTTTGCTTAAGTGCTTATTCACTTTGGATGCAGTTGTCAATAAATTACACATGTGCGTAGCACATAAATAAATTCAAATAAGAAGACACTTAGCAGAGATGAACTGGTTGCATTCATGGGTGTGTGAAATACCCTGTGAATTGCAGTAATGCTTTTCACTCTTGCGCTGAACCTTATTCTGTCCCCAAAATGCAAACCCAGTTTGCACTAGTGTACACAAAGTAAAGAACATGCTATATAAATGTCTAAACCTAATGGAAAAAGGCTTGTGTAGAAGAATCACAATGTGTTTCAGTCAACAAAGTAGCTTGATTGCTGGTAGTTGAGTATGTCTCTTTAGTACTTTGGATTTTTTACATTTACTAGGAATCTATGTACAAAAATTCAGTGTGTCTTAATAAATATGACTTGCCTAGATCTGTCTGATTTTATGATATCGCCAGGGAAGTCTGTACCTCCAGTCTTTCCTGCAGATCTAAAAAGCTGTGTAGCTTTTAAGTTACATGTGCAATATGTGAGCTAGGCTGAAAACTGCTTGAAAGGCCAAGCCTAGAGAGCACTGATCAGTCGTATGAGGTCTAGCTCATAGAATCACAGAATATTCTGAGCTGGAAGGGGCCCACAAGAATCATCTAGTCCAGTTCCTAACCCTGTGCAGGACACCCCAGGGATCACACCATGTGCCTGAGAGCAATATCCAAACACTTCTTGAGCTGTCAGGCTTGGTGCTGTGACCACCTCCCTGGGGAGGTTGTTCCAGAGCCCAATCACTCTCTGGGTTAAAAATGTTTTTCTGATATCTAACCTAAATCTTCCCTAGCTCAAATTCATACTGTTTTCTCTAATCCTATCACTATTCACAAGACTAAAGAGATTGGTGCCTGCCCCACCACAACCTCTCGTGAGGATGTTGAAGATAGCAATGTGGTTTCCTCTCAGTCTCCTCTTCTCCAGACTGAACAAACCCCAAGTGACATGAGCTGCTTTTCATAAGGCTGATATACTGGAGGCCAGTAATTATCAGTGATCCAATACTGGTCTAATCCTGTTCAACATCTTCATTAATGATCTGAATGGGGTGGGAGGGAAGGGAAGAATACACCCTTACCAAATTTATGGATGATACAAAACTGTAAGGAGTGGCTGATACATCAGATAGGTGTGCTGCTGTCCATAGGGACCTCAACACAGTGATGGAACAGGAGAACAGGAGTGGGAGAAAGCAGAAGCGCAAAGTCCTTCCTCTTCTCTGCAGGAGGAATAGCCCCATGCACCACTACACAATGGCAAGCTAACCAGCTGAAAACCAACTTGACAGAAAAGTGGTGGTCCTGGTGGACAAGCTGACCACCAGATAGCAGTGCACTCTCATAACAAAGGCAGTCAACAGCCTCCTGGGCTGCATTGGGCAGAGTACTCCTGTCAGGTCAGGGGAGATGATCCTTCCCCTTCACTCAGCACTGGCCACACCTAGAGCTCTGCATCCAGTTCTGGACTCTCCAGTAATGAGAGAAACACAAATGTACTGGAGACAGTCTGAGAAATGACCCCTAAGATTATTAAGGGACTGAAGAACCTTGCCTGTGAAGAAAGGCTGAAAGAGCTGGCACTGGTTAGCTTCAAGAAGAGAAGTGTCAGGAGAAAACTCATCAATGTATATAAGTATGTAAGTACCTGAAGGGATAGTGCAAAGAAGATGGACACAGGCTTTTTTCAGTGGTGGCCAGCTATAGGACAAGAGACAATGGGCACAAACTGAAACACATGACATTCTGTTTCCACATCAGAAAACGCTTTTCTACTGTCAGGGTGACTTAGCAGTGGCACGGGTTGCCCAGGGTGTTTGTGGAGTTTCCACCCGTGCAGATACTCAAAATTCATTTGGATATTGACTTTGGCAACCAGCTGTGGGTGGCCCTGCTTCAGTGGGAGGGTGTGGGCCATATATTCCCCAGAAGTCCCTTTTATCCTCAACACTTCTTTCACTCTGTGATAATCTTTCTGTTGCTGTGCATAGTAATGCAAGTACAGACTTTCAGCTAAATGTGGAGGGTAGTTTCACTTATTTGAACATGACAAAAGTCAGAGTTTTATACTAAAATTAATTATGTTTGCTGATCTCTAAGCTTCTTTTTAATCTGTCATGTCTTACTACTTATTGCCAAGAAAAATAGCACATAGTGGATTAATTAAAAATCACAGGGTTAGCTGAATTTCTGTTTATTAATGAGGAAGAAGAGGAGTAACAGCTTAATGTGTTAAAAAAAAATACCTGCCAAGGGAAACGACCAAAGAACAGACCTGCTCAATTCTAAATTAAGTCCTTTTTATGTATTTATAAAATTTAACAAGATTCTTCAGCTCCCTGTTTGCCTTTTAAAGCAAAGCCCATTAACCTTACATTTTCATCAGGTTATTCATCATTTTAATACAGGCTAACACATCTGAGAGGAAAAAATATCAAAGTCACTGTGAACTAAAAACCATGAAGTGAACATATGAACACTCACTTACTTGGTGGAATGAAGGTAGTAATTCATCCTCTTAAAAGCTTTCCTATATAAAGATAATATATTCTCAAGATACTTCATTTTTTCTAATTTGTCATTCCTACTGAAGTATGTATGAAAAAAAGCACAACTTCCCAGCACATTTCCTATTGTCTATGCTATGATGTAGAAAACAGGCTGAACCTTAAGTATCAGATACATTTAAAGCAATCCTCATACTCTCTCCCTATGGAACAATTAGCTATGATCATTGCAGAAAGATGGAAGTCTTTTATCATTATCTTTGCTACTTGGATCCTACAGTGATTTTTTTCCCAGTAATTTAAGAACCTTCAGTCCCATCAGTTCAAACAGGTATGTCATATTTGATGAGTGAGGAAAGACTAGCTCATTGTAGCATCATGTTTGATATTAGACCGGACATTCAGTTGGAAAGATGATGAACTGAACTGTGTTAAAGAAAGGAGCATAAGTTCTACATGATTATTTAATTTACTACTCATTATTAATTTGATTGAATATGCAGATGTAGAACTTTCAATTAAAAGTGATTCTTGCAATTATCAGATTGTATTGAAATTCCTAGATGTGTCAGTTATGACACTAAACTTTACACTAGCTGGAGTGGGGGTTTTTAATCTGAAACACTTACATTCCTTCTCTTTCAAACTCTGTTATATTCTTGTGATTAGAAGTAGATTTGAATAAAACTTTTAAAATGCTGGAGTTTCTGGAGTAGCTGCTCTTAAAGACAGGGAAAGCTTCTAATGAAAGGCTCTCTGTTGTCAGACAAGAATTCTTCACTGAATATGTAATCAACCTACTTAAGCGAGAAGGATGTGCTTTTAATGTAAATTAATTAATATAAAGTAAAATCACTGCAGGTTGATCATGATTTTTCAGGTAAGCTTAGGTTTTATGCTGAGTCAGATTTCGAAGTGTTATTCAGACAACAATCTTATGCATTGAAGTAGTTAAAACACAGATAACTGTGTTCTACCAGAGAACTCAGAGTTTCTCACAGCAGGGCCTAGTAAGACTGTGTTAAACACTGAGTGAAATGGATTTCTGAAGACGTTTAAGTGCCAACACAGGAAAAGCTTGTATTTCTAAATAGTGTCCAGGTTAGTTAAAAAAAAAATAGTCACCAACCAAAAATACTTAAACTCAAAAAACCTAACCCCTCTATGCCCAATCCCCCAAGATTCTCTACTAAAGATGGATTCTGAAGTTGACGGTGGTGCAAAAACTAGAAAACATTGACCATTTTCTGAAAACAGGTGATTCCTTGAATAATAGCTTGAAGGATTAAAAGCTCTGATAAGGAAACAGAAGCTATGCTAAGGTTTCTTCTTATGTCGAAGATTATTAAATCTACATTTCCTAACTCCTAAGATCAGACCATAACTACAAAGCTACTAAGCATACTTCTGTTTGAAACACAGACATAGTTCATCTTAAATAGACGTATGCTGTCAGAAACTGGGCACGTAAGAGAGAGCCTCAGTATACTATATAGTGATTTGGAGAATCATCATGAGGTGGAGTTCTAGGTTTTTATCCTTTTTTTATGGATTATATGTATTTTTTGATTCTCTAAGTATTTAATAAAACATGAACAAAAACTAGTAGTGTACATGCAAACATACTGTAATAAATAAAGCTCATTTTGGACTTTACCAGCTAAATACAGTCACACGTGTTTTCCTGAAAAATTACCTGAAATGAGTATAATAGTCAGTATATAAGTTATGCAACTGTTAAAATTAAACACAAAACCAGAAAAACAAACAATCAAAACCAAACAAAAACACCAAACCCAAGCCAAACCAAAACCAGAAGCAACAAAAAAACCCCCCCAAATAAACAAACCAAACCAAACCAACAAAAAAACCCCAAACCAACAAGCCAACATTTCCAGTAATTTGAAATTATTCAGTAAATTACTGAGTTCTTCAGTAAGCTACCTGGTGTAAACCCATCTTTTTGTGTTGAAAGGACTGGTAAGTTCTTTTTGCCAACACAGCCTGCATTTTGGCTGAAAATGCAAACTAGTGTCTTGTTCCTGTCCCCTGATTGTTTTACATAGACCAGATTCCTTGCTTCTGGCTCCTGAACCTTTGTTTCTGATCCAGGACTACCTTTGGCATTACAGACTTCCTCATGTCCCCTCCTGCTGACAAGCACATTGTTTTCTTATCCTTTGTTTTTACATTAGTTCTGGCTTCCTGATCACACTTGCATCTGCTCATTTCAACTCCAAGACATGTTTCTAATCAGTCTTCTCTCTAGATAGAATGGTTGGCCCCGTGCAGCCACAACATCTAGGTTCAAGTGTCCATACAAGGAGTCAACCTGGTCCTTATTTGGAGCATTGATTAGACATAATTTAGTTATGCCTTGCTAATGTCACTGAAAACATTTTCTTCCACAATAAAGTCAATTTTGTGTATAGAAAACAGATAGGAACAGAGGATCAACACATTACAATCTCTGTATCATAACTGGCTTCTGTGGAGATCCACATATATCACAGAAACACAGAATGTTAGGAGTTGGAAGGGACCTCGAAAGATCATCTAGACAATACCCCTGCCACAGCAGGATTCCCTAGACCAGGTCACACGGAAACACGTCCAGACAAGTTTTGAATACCTCCAGAGAAAGAGACTCCACAACTTCTCTGGGCAGTCTGTGCCAGTGCTCTGGCACCTGAACTGGGAAAAAATTTCTACATGTGCTCACACGGAACCTCCTGTGCTTCAGTTTACAGCCATTGCTTCTTGTCTTGTCACTGGGCTTGACTGAGAAGAGCCTGACCCCATCCTCCCGACACACACCCTTCACATACTTAAAAGCATAGATGAGGTCACCCCTTAGTCTCCTCTTCTCCAGGCTAAAGAGACCCAGCTCCCTCAGCCTTTCCTCAGAAGAATCATGTTCCAACCCCTTCATCATCTTTGTGGCTCTCTGCTGGACTCTTGCAAGCACCTCACTATCCTTCAACTGAGGGGCCCAGAACTGGACACAGTATTCCAGATGTGGCCTCACCAGGGTAGAGTAGAGGGGAACAAGAACCTCTCTTGACCTACTCACCACACCCCTTCTAATCAACCCCAGAATCCCATTGGCCCTCCTGGCCATAAGAGCACACTGCTGGCTTATGCTCATCTTTCCATCTACCAGGACCCCCAGATCCCTTTCCCCTTCACTGCTCTCCAGCAGCTCAGTCCCCAAAGTATTCTGATCCATGGGATGGGTCTTTCCCAGGTGCAAGACTCAACACTTGCCCTTGTTGAATTTCATTCAATTTCTCCCTGCCCAACTCTCCAGCCTGTCTATGTCTCACTGAATGGCAGCACAACTCTCCGGTGTGTCAGCCACTCCACCCACTTTAGTGTCATCAGCAAACTTGCTGACAGTGCACTCTGTTCCCTCATCCAGGTCATTAATGAATAGATTGAAAAGCACTGGTCCCAGTACTGACTCCTGAGGGACTCCAATAGACACAGGCCTCCAGCTAGACTCCATCCCACTGACCACAACTCTCTGGCTTCTGTCCTTCAACCAGTTCAAAATCCACCTCATTACCCAATCAGCCAGACCACACCTGCTCAGTTTAGCTGCAAGGATGCTGTGCGAGACAGTGTCAAATGCCTGCTGTCTTGATGTGAGCCTTCAGATACTCAAACTTTTCATTATTGCTTTCCTATAAATACCATGAAAGTCAAATTATATACTCTTTTTTGTTATTACAGATATCTACCAATTTGAACAAGCACCATATTTTTAAAGAGACATTAAACGGTAAAGCTCCATTGAAAAGAATAAAATCAGACTGCTTTTACTTGGTAAAGAATCTGACTCAAGAGAATCAACAGAATTTAATACAGCTATGACAACAGTGAGTTACTCAGTTAAATGATATAATTTCAAGGATTGCAACAATTTATGTATAGAAGGACATATTTAATAATAGGAGACTTTTGGTAAATACCACAGAATCACACGAAAAAAACCCCAAATAATAAAAAGTAAAAGAGAAAGTAATTAAAATGTCTTCATCCTTTCCTAAAAAAAACCAGCCAAAAAAACCAAACCAAAGCAAACTAAAACCAAACCAACCAAGGAAACAAAAACAAAACCCCCACACTTGCATCTTAACAGAATGAGTAAGCATCACCAAAAAGTTTGCAAATACAGGTAATCTCTTACAATTTGGGGTTAAAAATACATAAGAAATACGTAATTGCCATTATTGTTAATTATAGGTTTAAGAAAGTTTATAATTTGTTTCTGAAGATTTTTTGGCTGTAATTAATGTAATCAAAAAATAAGCTGCAACTTCCTCTGTAACTGTTCCTTGATTAACCAAGATTATACAAAACTAAGCACTGATACGTTACTGGTACAACCCCTGTGTGAACCATTTCAAAGGAACTGGAGCATATTCCAATGAAATTTGGGAATTTAACATATATTATGAATCTGAACTGGATATATTCAATGTATATTCAACACACGACAGACATCTGCTAAAACTTCCTGCTTTGGCTGCTTTTTTTGAAGCTGTTTCCTGACCACAGAAGGCTCTAAAAATGCTGTGCCAAATAACCTGCAGGAAACTTCAACTGTAATGCTGTACTGAAGGGATTCACTGTTCAAATATCTTTATGATGTGATCTTCAAAAAGAGCAGAAAACAGCTTTACACTTGAGATCAAAAAGTACAAGCCTCTTGCTTCCTACCCTTGGAGGCTAAACACTGTATTATCCCTACTCTCATTATTCTATATCAAGTCTTCCTTCTCCTGTAAGTAGTTAGCACTTTATTGTGATTTATTATTTATTGTGGTGAATGGTCTCCAGAATAATCCATCACAGACCTGCCCACTGAGACTTTTTTCTAAGCCATTCATGACAAACATTTCAGATAGTATTATTCTACTATGAAGAAGTCAGGTAGGAGAGTTACTAAAAGTTGTGTTCCAAACCCAAAAGGAGCATTTTAAATAAGCAAGCCAAGGAAACTGAAAAAAAAAAAAATGTCTAGACATAAGTCAGAACTTTCTACTTGACTGTATGTGAATGTTTGGGACACTCTCATAGACAGCAATATACATTTAGCATCTAAACACTTGACAAAGACAATTTCGAGAAGAGCTCTGCTGCTTCTACCTACAGTTCTGTCAGAAGCTGCCTCTTCTCTGGAGATATTCAAAACCCACCTGGTCACGTTCCTATGTGACCTACTGTAGGGAATCCTGCTTTTGAAGAAGGGTTGGACTAGATCCCTTCCAACCCCTAACATTCTGTAAGTAAGCTTCCTTCCTAATAAAAGAGGCTTATCTTTCAAAGCAATTTTATGTCCTCTTAGGCTTCTTTAAACTAATTGACTTGTTTGTCATTATGTCTCTATAATAAGCCCTCTTAAAAAAAAAAAAAAAAGACAAAAGAAAGAAAAAGAAGACCTCATACTAGCTGTAAGTATTGACCTTTTTCTATAATTTGGAAAAAATCAAGTGTTATTTCCCATCATAGTGGTTTCTGAAATAATTTTAAGTCAACTTCTTTCAAAACAAATTGGAATACCTAGCCAAGATTCTGTGCACTTTGATTCATTAAGAAATCAGAGTTCTGAGAAACTGAAAGAATATTTTGAAGTTTTTTTTTTTAATGACGTTTTCTTACATGTAATGTGGCAAGTTAAATCATTAATTATGACAAAATAGCATTTTTTACTATGACTAATTTCTTTCCACATCAGTTCGTTTATCATCTTTTCCACCTGTAGTTTAAACCTCTGTTCAAAACAATGCTGTAATAGTATCAGTGGATCAGTTGTAGACACTATCCATAAAATCACATTTTAAAGTAGATTATCTATAGCATTTTCCTTTCCTACCTTTATCATGTTCTACAATACCATTTACCCTGTGCAACTATCACTTAAAAAATCCAAATTAAAATTGAAATTTTCAGGTCACTTAAGAATACATCTCTATACAACAGCAACTGTAACCACAGTTTTTAGAACTCCAAGATTAACTGTGAAATATGAGGAATAAATAATAAAAAATAATCAAGAAAAAGGCCCAATGAAATGCTTTGCAAAACACCATTTTGCTTTTGGCACTTTAAATTAAGGCCAAAAAAAAATGAAAGAAATAAAGAAATCAGTCAATTTAAGAATTTCCAGAAACCTGCAGGGGTGACTTCCATGAATACAGCAAAGTTTATGCATCACACCAATACATACACTTACCATTTGAAGTGCTGTGAATATTTTATAATGTGCAAGTTTTCCAGCAAGAGAGCAAATATTAATGATTTCTGTGTTTTTACACTCCAGAATTGTTTTCAAATGTTTTCCTTAAGGACTACTGGAAACTACGCAAAAAAGGGGTGATATCACAAAACAAATTTTATAAAAGTCTACTGGGAACTTCTAGAGAGAGTAAAAAGGTGCCTGCTGACTTCAAAGGACTTTTAGGAACATTCTAAATAAGGCAAAGCTCTACAGAAATATTTGCTGCAAACTATGCATTTTGTTGCATTCCCAGAAATATTTATCCTTTATTTTGTGGCTTTATTTTCATACTTTGTGTATTTTGAAGATACTTTTTCATCCATATTTCTGTTTTGAATACTCTCATAAGGTAAATGAGAAAACTGACTTTTGCTCTGATCGTACAATGAAATTTGAATCCACGTAGGTGCCTACTGCTTGTCTTGCCAAATCTTCTAGTTATAGCCACTAAAAAGCCATTATGATTTTCTCCATGGAGTCACACTTCCAACACTGGACTATGTCAGTATTTATGGATCGTCTATTTACCTGGTTAAACGCATATTTAATGGCTTTTCATCTGAGGTAATTTAAATTTAATAGAATTTTGGAACAGCATTCCCAAGACCTTTTTTATTAGTTTTAAAAGTGGTGGTATTTTAGAAGTTTTTATATAAATTAAGCAGATTTTTCATTTTTAATTACTTTTAATGTATACTGGCATGAAAACCTTTATACCACTAAGTAATTTACCATTTAATTTTACACTCTAGAAGTGCGTCTTTAGGGCTAAAATTCCTATCCTTTTCAATGAATGCTATTAAAATAATTGGCTGTTTATATAACAAGCATTTGACAAAAAATTTTCACTGTAGTTGCAAAAAAAAATCTTATTTAAAAGTGACTCAACTTGTGAATCAGTTTTTATTACAAGAAATAGTCCAAAAATATCAACTTCATGAGTAAACTTAAATTGCCCAGCATTAGACTGTAACCTCTGACTGGATTATTTGTTAGCATAGCGTAGGTGGGCTCATGGCAAAAAGTCCAATTATTGTCAAAACAAGTTTGAACCCAGATCATTAAATTAGTATATTTCCCTTCACATATCTCAGAATAATTGTATTCTTTTAAAATGTAGGTGCTTATGCATTTCAGAATTCACAGAGCAGACGGATACACGAGTACAGTTATGGCATGTGTTTTGAAAAATGTTATTAAACCAACAAGTCCTTGAGGAAATGGTGATGGATGCTCTAAAATGACTAAAACAGATGGCTGTATTTGTTCACATGTCTGTGTTCGATATACACGGGGCAAAATGAATTCCTTTATGGCCAATCTACATACATCTCATTTAAGCTCTCATAAAAAGTTTTCTGTGGTACTTCAATGCACTTATGTTGTGTAAGTGCACATAAATGTGCTGCATAAAGGTCATATCTACTCTTTGCTAATACTTTTCAAATTCATACTACTAGCTGCTCATAACTATTTGCATATTTTACTGCTTATGAGTCTTACTGTTAAATTTAATCACATAAATAATCTAGCACTGTAAATAGGAGAATGGTTTAGATATTTTGACACAGTTCTCTTACCTTTTTTACCCTCTAGTGGCTGTGAAATACCACACTTTATTACATTTAGAACACACAGGCACAGATTAAGAGCACATTTATAAACCACTCAAGAGTTTTGGAGGTTTCATAAATGAATGGATGGCTTAATATCTGATTAACCAAATGTCAGTCCTGTAAGGATTATACTTTTCCTTATAGTATGTGTTAACAAACATAAGAGCAAAAGGAAAGACCTGGAGAACTATAATTCAGTCTCATGTCAGTCCCCAGGAAGATGAAGAAAGCCATCTAGGAAAACATTTCCCAGCATGTGAAGGACTAGACGGCGATAGAAAGTACTCAGCATGGATTTATGAGGAAGAAAACATGCTTGACCAAACTGATAGCCTTCCACAGTAATGCAGCCACTGGGTCAGTGGATGGGGGTAAGCAGTCGATCTTGTATACCTTAACTTCAGTATGACTGTTAATACTGTCTCCTGAAACATCCTCATAGGCAGGCTGACAGTGCAGGCTGGATAAGTGGACAGTGAAGTGATTAAAACCTGGCTGAATGGCTGTGCCCAGAGAGTGGTGATAAGTGGCAAAACATTCAGCTGGAGGCAAATCACTGGTGGTATGTACTAGGTGTCATTTCAGTGGCCAACACTGTTCAATGTCTTCATAAATGACCCAGACACTGGAACACAGAGCATCTTTAGCCCTTAGCAAGTGGCTGATGACAAAAAAAATAAAAAAAGGAGGAGCGGCTGACATGCTAGAGGGTTGTAGTGCCATCCAGAAGGACCTCAACAGGCTGGAGAAATGGGCTGAAACAGGAAATTCATGGCAGTTCAACATTGCTCCAGGCATGGAGCACCTGGAGTGCTGTGTCCAGTGCTGGGCTTCCCTTACAAAAACCACATGGACTTTTTGAAGTCAGTCCGGCACAAGGCCATGGTAACTAGGGGAATGGAGCAACCGACCTGCAAAAAGATGCTGAGAGAGATGAGACTGCTATGTTCAGTCTGCAGAAGGGCAGGCTCAGAGGAATATGACTCATGTATGTAAATACCTGACAGGTGGGAATAAAGACAAAAGAGCCAGACTCTCCTCAGTGGTGTCCACTGACAAATAAAAAGCAGTGGAAACAAATTAAAACACAGAAAACTCAATCTAAACATATTTTCTTAGAATGAGAGTGGTCAAACACTGCTGAGAGGTTGTGCAGTCTCTACCTGGGCAAATATTCAAAATATGACTGGACACAGTCCTAGGCAAACTGCTCTGGTTGGTGCTGCTTGAGCAGGGAAGTTGCACTAGATTGGACTTCAGAGGTCCCTTCCAACCTAAAGAATTCTGTCATTCTATGATATATGCATGTGATATATATGCCATATATATAGTAGGTATTATATGTGGAAAATACACTTATTTGCTTTTTATTACGCTTATTATTATATATGGGAAATACAGTTATTTGCTCGCTATTTAATAATTTTTACTTTTGGCCTATAGTAATTTCCATATTTCCTCTGCAAAGGTGAAAAGGAAGACCATATCCCTCTCTTCATAAAAGATTCAAAATGTGTAGTAAGTAGATTCCTCACATCACCAAAGACTGTCTAGCACAGGAAGGGAAATATTTATTGCAGAGACTTCTGCCTCCATCTGACTGACAGCTCTATTATCTCAGGGCACATACACCCTTGCTGCTCCTCATGACTCACAGAGAGTTATAAGTCCTGCACTAAAAACATCTCTCAGAACTGAACTTCTGTTTATGGCAGTAGGCCCAGACGATGTCACCTTTGCTTGATGATTACATCAAATAAGACCTATCCAAACAGGTTTATGCATTTCCTACAACTATGTTTAGCAGCTAAGGATTGCCTACCAGCCTACACATAAAATCTGTAACATAACTTAGAGCCATGGGTGGTAGAATCCTTGTAAAAGATCTTTACATTTGCAGAGAAATGGGAAGATGTTCTCTCGCTGTTAGGGCACTGAAATAACAAAGTCAGAAATAAATACTGTAAACTCTGGATTTTAGATTGGGATGAAGGTTCTTTTCACCTTTCACTTTTTTCCTAATCTTGGTGTACATCTTTTGCAGTGTTATTCTGAAGCTCCCCTAAATACTAAGCATGACTGACAAACAAAATAGAAAGGATGAGAAAAGAGCAAGCTAATTTCTTCCTAACAATGAAAATTGCTGGTAGTGAAGAGACTATTGCTTTTAAATAAACTCTAAAAACCACACAAGAATCACAGAATTACAGAATATTAGGAGTTGGAAGGGACCTCGAAAGATCATCTAGTCCAACCCCCTTGCCACAGCAGGATTCCCTAGACCAGGTCACACAGAAGCGCGTCCAGACGAGTTTTGAATATCTCCAGAGAAGGAGACTCCACAACCTCTCTGGGCAGTCTGTGCCAGTGCTCTGGCACCTGAACTGGGAAAAAATTTCTACGTGTGTTCACACGGAATCTCCTATGCTTCAGCTTACAGCCATTGCCTCTTGTCCTGTCACTGGGCTTCATGAGAAGAGTCTGGTCCCATGCTCCCGGCACACACCCTTCACATATTTAAAAGCATAGATGAGGTCACCCCTTAGCCTCCTGTTCTCCAAGCTAAAGAGACCCAGCTCCCTCAGCCTAAGAATGATGATTACATGCATAAATAGCTCTGCTAGATACATGAAAGGATCGCAGAGAATACATTTTCAGATGCCTTACTGATTTCTGTAGAGGAAAAACCAAAAACCTGATAAGATCATATAGGTTATTTATTATTTGCAGCTAAACAGTAATGTAAATTCTCTTTTGTGGGGTAATGCATACACATCTGGACCAGGGAACATCATTCACTGCTAATATTTTGTTATAAGAGGGTAATTCCTGGATGCTATCATTTTTGCTTATTCATGGCCAAACACAGATCCCAGCAGAAGTCTTCTGAGATGATAAGCAACTACTGAAACTCTGTGTACTTGGGCAGAAAAGTATCACTAATAAGCTCCTCTGAAAAGCCTTTGGAGTATCTGTGTTTTTATTAGGAGTTGTAACCAAAAGAGAGTGTGCCTATTTCAGCATTATATAGCATCTGTTAGAAATGTAGAGTTGCCAGTTCCATCTTTCATGTCCCTCTGCTTGTTCCATTCTCCCTGCTTGTGATGGTTTGGACCTGGCTCCCTGCCAAATGCCCAAACTCACAGNACTCTCAAGGCCTTCAAGGTCTGCAAGGCTTGACTCCTCCACACGGCTGAGACCAATAGCAGAGAACCTGCGTCCTCGGATCCACCGGAAGGGAAAAAAAAGAATGAGGGCCTCTCCCCCTCTGTATTTATACCCCCAGTTATGTAAAATCGTGTGGAATACTGGATAAACATGATCACTTCCCTGGTTACAAACTGGTTACCAGGAAAAGGCCTGGGTCAAACCATTACACTGCTTCTGTAGGACCTAGCACTGGCTACAGTCACTGACCTGATTCTACCAAAAATCCCTCGTTGTGGTTAGATTGTACACTTCCATTTAAGCCTAGTGAGATGATACAGACTGAGGTCTGATGGGGATACATTCTCAGGGAAGAAGGCATCATCATTTTTTTCAGTATCAGGTAATCACGTCAGGGGATTAAACAAAATTCAGACCAGACAATGAGACTGAAGAAAAACAGGTGCCTCTTGTGGTGTGAGAACAAGTCATAAGAAAAGGAAGATAAACAAGATCTATCCATTGTTTCCAGTGTACTTGGAGAAATCCATAGGTACAAACAGATTATGTCTACATTTGTTAAGTGGTGTGGTCTTTACAGAATTGTAGCTATAGGGTGGAAAGATTAGAGCTAAGGACACAATATCTGTATGTCCCTACACATATCTCAGGAATGTTTACTCTGCACAAGTTCAAGGCTGGACAAAATGCCTATTTACTCACTGGAATGTTTTATGCCAATTCCTAGTGTGTACACAAGGAATTTTACAATACCAGTCTGTTTTCTTTTAGATTATTTTCATCTCAAAGAGATTCAGTTCTTGTGATCTGAGACTGCTGTCACACGAAGAAAAGCACAGTGAGCGACTTTTCTTTAAAAATGAACTCTTGATTCAAGCTAAAACACTCATCATGACACCCTACAGAAATAACTGTATGTTATTTAACACAGTGGAATAAGTGCAAGCTAGAACAATATCCTAGATATTTATATGCAAATGCGACAGCACTGTGAGTTTTGCTTGAGATACTTTATAAACACAAAGGGAATACATTTGTAACACAGGTTGCTATACACTGCTAGAGTGTTATCTCATCAAGCCCAAGTGATGTTTTTTCAAGTTTTGCACACGTGGGTGTGCAAAACTTGAGCCTGATGCTATATCCTTATCTCCCTGTCTATACCACTTGTTTACAAATGAACCCGCTGACCTCAAAGGGTATCCACAAAAATAAATACTACTTATAATTTCAAAAGATTAGATAGACTACTGAATGTATTTCTAGATCTTTCTAAAAAGTTCTTTGGGTTCTTCAAAGTAATCTCTGGGTGTGTAGTATAAACACAAACTGCCTGATGACTAAAATTTTTTCTCTCTTTAAAGTTTAGAAAAATCACCATATGACTCATTCAAGTTCCAAACATTAAAGTCAGTCATATGATTTTCAACTCATTTAGTGAACAATTGATACTACTATCCAACCACTTCAATGAACAAATACTACTGTTCTATACAGCAATAGGGAACTGCACAGATGTGTGCCAGCATGAATTCCTAACACAATACAATATTTCAATTCTGCATCTTTGACACACCTACACACACAGATGGCACAATAGTTCTTACAGCAGCAGAACAACAAAAAGAAAAAAAAAAAAAAAACAAGAAAAAGAAAAAGATCTCAATTATAAAACTTACATTTTTCCTAAAAGCTACTTCCTACACAGATGGATCAGACTGTGACACACTGTGACAAAATTCTAAATGACAACTTTTGTCTAATTAAATAACGAGATTTCATTTCAAGATTTCATTTATCTTCATTATCTTCTCCATTTAGTCTGAAGAAAAGGAGGCTTGGGGGAGACCGTATCTATCTCTACAGCTACCTGAAAGGAGGTTTTAATGAAGTGGGAGTCAGTCTCTTCTCCTGGGTTACTAATGGGCAAGAGAAAACGGCCTCAGATTCTACCAGCGGAAGCTTAGATTGGATATCAGGAAAAATTTCTTCACAGAAAGAGTTGTGAAGCATTAGCACAGTCTGCCCAGGGAAGTGGTGGAGTCAACCATCCCTGGAGTTGTTCAAAAAACATGTAGGCACTTAGTGACATGGTTTAGTGGAATGGGGGTGATAGGTTGACAGTTAGACTTGACAACCTTAGAGGTCTTTTTGAACCTTAATGATTCTGTGATTCTATCTTTCTCACAGAAATGGATTGGTATATCTGTAATGAAACTGTGAGCACAACAAAGACTGACAGCAATTCTTCCGTTAGAGTTGCAGTGTGGTATACAGATCTTTAACCATCACAATGGCTGGAATCGTCTTTCAACTTCATTTGTTTACCTAAATGGGCAAAAAAGTAGGGGTAAGGTATTGGAATAGGCTGCCCAGGGAGGTGGTGGAGTCACCATCCCTGGAGGTTTTTAAGAAGAGGATAGATGTGCTTCTTCAGGGGATGATTTAGGGATAAGAGTAGTGTAGGGTTATTGGTTGGACTAGATGATCTTGAGGGTCCTTTCCAACCGTAATGATTCTGTGATTCTGTGAGAAGGAACAGAGAACAAGTGGTTTGTTCAGGTCCAGTCCACTCTTCCTCTAACCATCTGTAATTCTATTGTGATACACTGTTTGCTCTCTTGAGTGGAATTGAGTGCACCTTCCACAAGTCTGCAGATGACAACAAGCTAAGTGCTATAGTCAATGTGCTTGAGGGATGTGATGCCATTCAGAGGGTCCTTGTGAGGCTTGAGGAATGGGGCCATGTGAACCTCATGAAGTTCAAAAAGGCCAAGAGCAAGGTCATGCACCTGAGATGGGGCCCTGGGAGCTCTTAATGCAGTAGTTCAATAAAAAATCAGGGGCTTATAAGAAAAATGGTGTAAGGCTTTTTACCAGGGCCTGCAGTGACAGGACAAAGGGCAATGGTTTTAAACTGAAAGAAGGTAGATTTAGATAATAAAGGCAGTAAGACACTGGAGTAGATTGCCTAGAGAAGCTGTGGATGCAACATCCCTGGAAGTGTTCAAGGTCAGGTTGGACTGGGCTCTGAGAAACCTGGTCTAGTGGAAAGTGTCCCTGCCTATTGCATGGGGATTGGACTAGATGATCTTTGAAGGTCCCTTCCAACCCAAACCAACTTATAATTCTATGATTCTATGATCTATATAATCTAATGGGTAAGAGTTGCAAATATTAACACATTTAAGAAAAATAATTCTGTACTGATGTCATCATCATCATCATCATCATGGCTAGGCTTCGCGAATGAAGATTTGGGAAGGGCTCTACCCACGTTTGTTGCAAGCACGTTGGTGGCTAAAAAGGCCAATGCGACATAGGCATGAGCAGTTGCAAAAGGCACAGCAGAAAGACTCCTTAGACAGTGTGTTCTGCAAGGCACAATTCTTTCTGCATTGTCTTTTCTCCTCAAGGGTGAATCTGCGCGCTTTCTCAAAAGCATCCACAGCGTTATAGATGGTGTGTCTCCAGGCCTCCCACTTGGAGGCCAGGGTAGACCAGTTATGACGATCAATATGGCCAAGGCTGAGATGCTGTTTCAGGGAGTCCTTGTATCTTCTCTTTGGGGCTCCTCTCTTGCGGCAGCCGGTGGCAAGTTCGCCATAAAGCAAGATCTTAGGGAGGTGGTGGTCCTTCATCTGTGAGACGTGCCCTGCCCATCGCAGCTGTGTTCTCAGTAACATGGCCTCAATACTTGTGACTGCTGCTTGTTCTAGAACAGATGTATTGGTCACATAATCTGACCAGTGGATGTTGAGGATTGTGCGGAGACAGCGTTGATGGAAGCGTTCTAGGAGACGCAGGTGGTGGCGGTAGATGACCCATGATTCAGATCCGTATAAGAGAGTAGACAGCACTATGGCTCTGTAAACTCTGATCTTTGTACTTTTTTTCAGGTGTTTATTTCGCCAAACTCTTTTATGAAGCTTTCCAAAAGCACTATATGACTTTGCTAACCTGTTGTCTATCTCTCCGTCAATCTTACCATCCAAGGAGATGAGGCTCCCTAGGTAATTAAACTGTTGAACTGATTTGAGCTCTGATTCGCCAATGGTGATATGGGGATGATGGAAGACTTCCTGAGGTACCGGTTGATAGAGAGCTTCTGTCTTCTTTAAGCTGACTTCCAGCCCAAAGAGCCTGGCAGCGTCTGCGAAGCAGGATGTTAAACGCTGCAGAGCTGCTTCTGTGTGTGCAACAAGGGTGGTGTCATCAGCATAGAGCAGCTCCCAGACAAGATGATTTAAGGTCTTTGTACTGATGTAATAATGTGGTTAAAATACTGTCTTGAAAGTTTCTTCTTTAAAGACATTGTGTAAGTGACAATTTGGGAAGATACCAATTTTATAAGTCAGTTAGCATCTTAAGTCTGTGTCAAGAAAACTCATGTTCAAATCTTTAAGAAAACAACTTGTGACTGTACAGAAATAAGAGGATATTGCTTCTAATAACAAACTTTCTTTGACTGTTAGAAAGATGGAAATGTATAGAGACGGAAAGCAGGCTCATTCACAAAGTGTATTGCTTGTCAAACTGATAAATGTTAAGGCAAAAGTCTACAATAACAGAGATCAGTTAGAATCAGTAATGTTATTTAAAGGATCACACTAACAAACAAGGTGAGTTTAGTTTTTCCTGTCACTGTCATTCTACTTAAAATCTCTTTTCCTTTGCAGAGACTTTCTATGACAAATCCTTGCTAAGACAGCATTGAGAGAATTGCCATTGAGAAGGCTAAGACTGAACAAGAAAGTGGACCAATTGTCACACTCCTGGAAAGCTGCCAGAGCCAGAATATTGACTTTCGGAAATGAAACACAGAAAGAAATGCAGTAAAAAAGTTTATTTTCTCTCCTCAAGATCTAAAAAGAGAAAGAAAGAATAGCATTTAGATATTACAAAATCACCTTTTCCAATGAAGAGAACAACTCTGTATGATGTCACATTTCATGACAGAATTGAAATGAAAATGTATTTTTACTAAGAGTGAAAGTAACCAGAAAAAGGAGAACACAAAAGACTAAAATGACAGTGAGGTTCTAGATAACAGCTTCTCCTTGTTTAAATAGGTAATCCTGAAGAAACTGAAAATATTTATATAGTAGATACTGCAAGGAATAATGCATTATTAAGTGACAAAGAATGAGTGTAAGACATCAAGAGACACTAAATTAATTTTTGCTGCGCTTTTCCAAGAAAACCTTCTCCTGATGTAAACTAAAACTTGAATGATGATGCATCATCATGACTTTATGTGAAATACCCTTTCTGTTTGAGACATGAGATATACGAAATATAAACTCCAAACTCTAGTATGATAGCTTAAGGAAAAGAAAACTCATGAAAGTAGGACTGAAAGAGACCAGATGAATCACAGTGTCCAGTTTCCTGTCTGTTATTGAAGAATCTCATAGAAGTCCTGAAACTACTCATCGTTTCTTACAATATTTATGTTACAAAATGACTGTAACAGCATAATCCATATATCCATATATTCTTCCACATTCTCATTTCAGAAAGCCATGTAAGACCATTTACACATTGCTTCCAAAAAGTAATCTAGCTATTGAACATCTAAAAGGGGGATTGGGATTTTTTTCCAAAAGTATTCTCCTTGTTAGTAGTTTTGTGTGATGTATTCAGCAACACAAACACACTGAAAAGGTATATTGTAATATTTCTGTTATAAAAGAAAATGTGTGATAAATATTGTTGTATTTAAAGACATAATTTCTCAATCAGTATTTATTATTAATTAAAATATAAAGAAGAATTTGTATGTTTAATATATACGTTATCTCCTTAATACAGAATATTAACAAATTTAATTTCAGACAGCAACTCATATTTATTTAATATTAATTTCTTTCCATAGTAAAATACTACTGATCTTTTTCAAAGACAGTTATTAGAGGAAGAGAGATTTACTCTCCTTTAAAAGATGCTTATAAGGGCTATTGACAACTTAAATGACTTTTATATCATAGAAACACATATCTTAAATATACTGTTCATTGTATAGTTCAATCAGAGTATAGGTCATAAGAAATCCACCGTTCTGTTAAATACCCCCATAAAACCCCAAAGCAATTGGGATGATCTCTTTCCTCCCACTATGACACCTTATGAAAGAAACTTAGGCATCAAAGAAGGTAGCTTAAGAAAAGCCTGAGCTCAACATTTGGTTCTGGTTAAAACAGGAAAAACTGAAAAGAAACTTCCAACAAAATGCTGTATAGAGAACATAAAAAGTACTGTAAGGATCTTCTACCAAATAAATGGTACAGCTTTGTCTTCAGTATTGGTCACTGTTGCAGTAAAATATATCACAGAACAAAGAAGGTAACTTTTTTTTTTTTCCCCATAGGAAAAATAAGAAGGAGTATGAAAAAGTAGGCTTATTTTCTTCTGGTAATACATAAAGAAAGAAGCATTTAAAGCCGATAAAAGACAGCAGGTTTGAAATTGAAAACAGATTTTTTTTTCCATATACAGCATAATTAGACTATGAAACTCAATGTGTCAGGAAATTGTTAAGGTCAGTAATTCAACAAGAAACAAAAAGCTATTGGAAGTATGTATGAATGAGAAGAATAAATAGTGTTATATAAGTAAAAGCTAACAAGAGTGAAATAGAAGTGGAGGGGATATTACACTTCCTACCTAGGATTTTAAGCCAACCTCTGGCTATTACAGAATGAAATAAAATTTTTGTGTCAGGAGCAAGTTATGCCATCATTTCCTAGCAAGGATGTCTTTGGAGAAGATTCCAGGTTGGTTTACTACTGGAGATTTAATGGCCTTTCCTCTCAGGGCTTCAGATAGTCTTAGTGCAGTCATCTACTGCTTTAACCAAGACATTTTTCTGGATTTCTGTGATTCTATGATTTCAAGGAACACAAATATTTACTTCCAATAGCCTCAAAATTGTCACTGTTGTTCAATCTCACCACACATTTGTTGTAAGATTCATCATCAAAACTTCCTCTGTTTCCAACACATCTTTTTTTACCTGATTAGAGTTTTGTGTATTTCCATTTTAGGAACAATATTTCATTGACTTTTCTTCCAATAGCCTTTACTATCTATTTGGGTTTTTATTCTTTAGTGCTGATCTCTCTTAGATGTATTTCAAATAACCCACTTTCCCTCACATTTTAATTAAGCAAAACTCTAGAAGATTCACAAACCATATGGGAATGGTATATCCTCCCTCCCTCATTTCTTACCTAAGCTGTTCAGACATGAGAATAGTTTTCAGACTTCAGCTCAACAACACTTAGGTGTATAAACTACCCAGAACATTCTTATACATGTAACTTACATACTATGTAGCTTATTACTATTCCATTATACAACCTATTGCTAGTATAATCTGTTAAAACTATGCATACATCTAATTTGAAGGAAAAGTAACCCCCACACAAAATAAAAATGAACACCTGGTTTAGATTTAGAACTTGTCAAACAGATATTTAACCCCAAAGGAGAAACCACAGTAAGTGTTTATCAGCAGAAGCACGGTTTGAACATCCGGTATTGTGTAACTGTATGTACTCTAGTACCTTAAATTTGCCCACTTGGCGCGGGGAAAAGCAGGCTTGTTTGTGCAAGATACAGTTGGTTTTAGCCTCCAAAATAAGACAGCTGCATGAACAGCACCTGTGGGGAATGGTTTCTGGAGTGCTCAACCACCAAACTGCAGCCAGGAGTGGTTTAGTAAGAGCACTCACTCATTGTGACACAAAAAATCCACACCACAAGATGTTTTACAGCTTCCTCACATATATTTCTTCCTAGTAGCTGTAAAAGTTACTAGGATTTGAGTTTTCTGGTACAGCTGTAGGTTATGTATCATGTCATCTGGCCAGAAATAAACGGCCACTGGCCTTTCCACTTGCAGCCCCACAGTTAAAATCCACTGCCCTATGGGCAGTTGTAATGATGCCTCAATGTACTATCAAAATGTGAGATGATTCTCTGTCACGTGGCCTCCTTCCGTGCAATTTCCCAATACATTAGTGTGGCAGATATGAATACCACAGACCTTCTATGACAGGGAGGTAGAAAGCAGAGAACCCTGCATAGATACGGGAAAGGGCTTGTTTACATTATTACGTGTTTGATTAATAACCTTTGTTCTTGGAGTATAAGGCATTTAGTTACGGATGACAGTTAATGATTCTCAGAATATAAAATGACATCCAAATCAAACCCTTAAATCAGAAAACGTTATTGTTTCAAACTTCACTTTTTCTGGTTGGATCTCTGTGTCATTTCAGTTAGTTGAGTGGCAGCGAGTAACCCACACTTTGACATCTATTGTTACTAATGTCTCAGTTATTCAGCAGGCAATCTCCATCTGATATAATAATACTACTTATTGTCTGTATCCCTCAACATTTTGGAAATTTTGTTTTTATTTTTTTTTGTGGTGAACCTGTCCATTTCCATAGTATTTCCACAGATTTCGACTTGTTCTGCAAAACTGTATTTCTAGGCTGTTTAAACAGATGATGGTATAATCCCTCTATATGTAGATGAAGGCATTAGTTACGTGAACAGCAACTATTTGTCCAGCGTTTTCATTTGCCATATGTTGACCGATTAGTAACGGTGTAACAACAAAGGCTAGCAGCAGGTCTTTTTCAGTAAGAGTCAGAAAGATCTTGGAAGATTGACTTCCTTGAAATGCACGGTTAAAGAATAGGGAATTATAACACACTCAATGATTGCACGCTTCTTTCTGGTTCATGACCAGGCCATGTTTTTGCATAGCTTAAAGTTAACGTGATCCTGAAGCAACAAAGCTATTTGCTACTCTTACAAATAAGAACCATCACCACAGAAAATGCCTTAGTCTTCCTGGGCAAGACGTGAATGTTATTTTCAGGAACTTAAATGCTCTAAGTTAGTCTCTGGAAGAGCTGCTTTCTCAGGGTAGTAAGACTGCTGGGAGACTTGCCATGCTTCAAGGTGGTTCATGTAAACAACTCACCTCTCCTTGTCGCTAGATACAGTCAAGAGCACATCTGAGAGCCACATTGACATGCATTAAGAGCAGGACATATTGCGAGCTGGATAGGGTTTCACATCAAGCAGATAAATAAATGCTTCTTAAATAACAGAGGAATATTTAAAGAACATATTGTTCTTGGGTATCACCACAAAAATCTGCCCAAGTTCTTTCCTGATGTAGTCTTTCCCATCTGAACATTTCTTTGTTTATGAGCCCTGAAATGGAAAACTATTTTCTTTTTTGCCACAGGGGTGTTAGAATCTTTTCAGACAATCATTGTCAAGTAATATGAGTTTTGCAATAAATCTAGAATTCACAATTGCTCTTGCTAGTTTTGTACACAGTGCACAACTGAAATTACTAATGAACTTGTGGATGTGATCTATCTGGACTTGTGTAAGGCCTTTGACACAGTCCCCCACAATATTCTACTGGCCAAGTTAGAGAACTATGGATTTGATGGGTGGACTGTTCAGTGGGTAAGGAATTGCCTGGATGGTCGCATCCAGAGGGTAGTAGTCAATGGCTCAAAGTCCAGATGGAGACCAGTGACAAGTGGTGTCCCTCAGGGGTCCGTACTGGGACCTGTCCTATTTAATATTTTTATAAATGATATCGAGAGCGGGATTGAGTGGAGCATCAGCAAGTTTGTTGATGACACTAAGTTGGGTGGTGCTGTTGACAAGCTGGAGGGGCGGGATGCCATCCAGAGGGACCTGGACAGACTGGAAAGGTGGGCCCAGATGAACTTCATGAGGTTCAACAA